>JAQLOL010000013.1:11886460-11902219 GCA_029783665.1 Naso thynnoides
CATTTATTAGGTTGACCGAAATGCCAACCTAATAAATCAATGCAAAGGTGAAGTTATGTGTGGGAGTCCTTTTTCTTTTTCATTTTGAAAACTGAAAACCTTCAAGTTAAAAACAAATAAATATATATTTTTTAAAAAAATCAAACATACTGGAGCTTTGCATTCCTTATCAAGATATGAAGGCATCATCGTTACACAATCCATCGCCAGCTTTTATTCTCTCACCATCTCTTCTTTATGATTACACTGACACGTAGAAGAAGTGATCTCTCTCTGAAGTGGCTTTAGAGGCCTTTGGAATGGCAAAAGCAGCAAAAAATCTGAACTACTTCCTTAAAGTGGATGCAGCAGCTTTGGCAAGAGCACAGTCCTTGGGGACTTGGCCTTGGAACTGGAGGGAAGCCAGTTCATGTTCAGCACAGACAAGTTTGTATGAAGGGCAGACGGGTAGCTGGAGAGGTTGCCTATGGGGCAGTAAAACGAGGTGCCCTTAGGCAAGGCACCAGACTACTCACTGCTCAGGGCGCCCACCTTAGTAGCTCTCAACTGCAAATCTCTAGGTCCTTGTTTGCATATGTGCAGTTCAAGCCACTTAACCACACAAGATTTAAGTCCTTCCTACTATGTTATAGTAGCTGTGGTTAGGCTGTCAGTTTTGGATTATGCATGTAATAATTAAAGCAATTTCAGATGACTTATGTCACCGCTGCCTCCACTCTCACACACTTGACTGACACTACAAAGTAATTTATATGCTCTATGTTAATATGGAGTAACGTTTATTATAAAAAAGCTACAAAGAAAACAGTAAATGAAAACATGTTCAAAAATTGCACGTACTTAAGAGTGCTGACATATTAGCTACTGAAAATAAACAAATTCCTGATTGAAAACCTGACAGCAAAAATGGGACTTGGTTGTGATACTTTGTGATGAACTTCTCGAGTGTGGAAAGAAGTCTGTCTTCATTTACTGCAAATACTTAGAATGGTTAAATTACAGCATGAACTATAGGAGCTGCAACCAGCATTCCTGCTCTACGCAAAACTAAGCTCACCATTGACAAACTTAATGAGAAGTTTATTTGGGCCACTTCCTTTCTGACAGCTCCTTATTTAATCTTACTTTGGCTGCTGCAGCCAGCAGCTGTTCTCTGCTGCTGAGGCTGAGACACAGCTGAAGTTAAGAGTGGCTATATTTTCAATTTATCATTTACTTTAAAAGTGTTGAACCTAAACTAGACATGGATTGGTTTTTGCACTCAGGGCTATCTCTATTTACTCAAAATATTTCACACGTCTGGCATTAGTAAGGGCAATGCTAATGCTTCCTAGCTTTAAGCACCATAATCTGCTTTAGTTAAAATAGCCAATTTATACCTGTAGTATATCAGCTCCTCCTTGCCTGGCACATTTGTGGTTTTAAATGTAATCCTTTACAGACACACTGTTAGAAAACACAACCATGGGATTTTTTTTTAGGGCTTTTGTACCTGGGTTGCTGTTGATGTCCACTTTAGGGGAGCGGGGCGCTGGCCTGGGAAGGACACTCTCTTCCAGCGCTTTGGCTGCTGTGGAGTGCTGGGCCTTTTTAATGCTGGTGCCCTCGGCCTCCCACACCTGCTCCCCAAGAGTCAGCTGCACCGTGAAGATCTGGAACAGTGACACCCAGAGGGAGAGACTTTACCCTACAGCAGCCACATTTTTACCAACATCCCTCTGGAGCCCATATGGCAGGAGCTGTATTCTGCATGACCAACTTTCATTTAAAAAAGCGCTCCGAATATCTGAAACATCATTATAAGGGGAGATGCCTCAGCATGAAAGTTACACCAGAGAACCGATTCTCTGATTGGTCATTTTGAAATACAACTGAACATAATTCTGAAACTTTTTAAATGCGGTTTAAACTTTTGTGGAGGGCAGATTTGCTGTCATGCCTCATACGGGTGATTTTACAGATAAAAGATTATCCTCACTGTCAGCCTAAGTTTCATGTGCTCTTTCCTTACCTTAGCATGTGCAGGCCCTCTCTCATTGAGGAGCTTGTATTGTGGTTGGATCCTATTGAAACGGGCTAACTCATTCACCAAACACATTGGAGTTTTCTCTTTAGGGTTTGCCATGTTCTCCTGGGGTGGGCCTGCAACAGAGCACAGCAGAAGACATGGAACACAGAGCAACATGGTAACAATGCTAATAGAATAAGGTACATGAATAACTTTTACCCTTTGTTATAATAAATTGTAAACTTTGATGTCAGATTATAAACTGAAGTAAGGTATTTATGTGTTGTAGCATGCATCAGAAATGTTGTATAACACACATTTCCCATGTTATTATCACGTCTTATGCACAAGAAAAGGAAATCCGGTAAACAAAACACTCAAGAAATAAATGAGCTAATTTCTAGGGAAGACAGGAGCAGTTGTTCGAGGTTTGTCTCCCTCTACAGCAGATGTGCAGGGGCTCAGGTGTGTTTTGATTTATTTGAAAGCTACAGAATACTGCAGGCAAGTAGCTGTAGTTTAAGACTACAGTAATTTACATAGTGCAGTCAATTTCATGATAAGAAATATCAGGGTAATCTGATTAATATAAAATTTTGGCAATAAGCAGTGGCCAGCACAAGAGTTGCAGGTCTGTCATTACTTTAACGTCCCATGTTTTCATAATACAGGGCACACACATGGTGGTAAAACATTAATCTCGAGGTAGATTGTCTGCATGAATTGCTGGGGACTGCAAACCTTCACCCCTGACAACTGACCTGTATCAAAAGCAGGTCAAAAGCTCAAAAGCAGAAAAGGTTTGTGACAACTTCTGCGAAGAAAATTAATTCTGAAAATACCTTATTATAGTAGCTTGAATTGTTATCATTGCTTTCTTGTCATACAATAAATATTTTTATACGAGAACCATGACTACAAGACAGCTGTACAACACTGACACATTTGCAGCACTACAATATTTTATCTCACTTACATCACCTATGGTGAATCAAAGTAGAGGACTGCTTATTAGGTGTAAATAGGTCATATATCAAAAACTTGAAAAAAACAAATTATAATGAATAATAATTAAGACCACGAACTACAACAAAATTATCACTTAATTTCCCCTAAAGGGAAAATATTCTGTTGGTGGTGTACCTGGCGATGTAGCTGACACAGGGGCGTCCCCATATCCGACTGCAGGAGCAGGGCAGGCGGGTGTGGGGGCCGGGCCTGTGCCGTTGACGGAGGGCTGCAGACCTAGGGATCCTGGGCTGGCCATGGCCGTCGGGGGAACTCCGGGGGAGAGGCCAGGACCAGCCAGGGGTGCTGAGGTCTGTACTTTCACTTGAGCCATGCTCTATTCCTGGAACCACACAACGAGTGACAGCTTTAACGTCTTAAAAACACACTGTAATCATGTCCCTTTCAAACAGACTTAGGTGGGGCAGAATCAGAACTGTTTGATAGAAAAGATTCAAATAAAGCTGTTCAATGTCATCTGACTGATTTCTGTGGGCCTGGAGAACAGACCTCGAACTGAGCAGCCTGAGACCTATCTCACATTCTGATCCACTGGCTGCTAACACAGCCAGACAATGAAGCTTTATTGGAAGGAGCTTTGCTCATGTTACTCCTGCTAAGCTCCCCGGAAAAAGGACAGAACTCTGTGAGAGCAGGCTGAAAAAGACAATGGACACTCAAACACATTTTATCTAAGACTAAAGAGTGCTACAAAGTAAATGTAGGTTAACAAGAACAGCAGAGAGGGTCCAGCAATTCGATAAAAGTTGACAAATCGCACAATAACTTCTTTATAATACAGACAGATCACAGCCTATGGCTCTACATAACTACCATAATACTCTTCTATCAGTTGTGCTTTAGCCAAAGATGAAGACAGAGTGAGTAAAATGCAAGAACATTAATTAAATAGGTATAAACTGTATCACACATCACACTGAGATGGGTCCACCACTGGATCACTGGTGCTATTAAGCTGTTACAGTTTATCAGAGTTTTTTGAAATCCTGACAGTATGATTGTCAACACTTTTAAAAACACAGACATCCCCTTTTCAATTAATTTGAAACAAATAGACACTATTTAAGGGTGACGTACTGTAGTGCACAGCATGTGCCACCAAAGGTCAGTCACTAGCCGCAGAGCAGGAAGCTGAGCTGAGGAAGATGGCTGAGCAAGTGTTGACGATAAGGGTACAGGACCCTTTTTTGTAATTTAAAATTTGACGACAATGATGAAGTTGAGCCAGCCAACCTAAACAATGCCGGTGCACTATTTGTCTAGCCAATGTTGTGGCTGAAGAGGGTAACATGTCAAACCTCCACCTAGGAAACAAGTCAAGGTCCGTTGGTCCTCCATCAAGAATCAGTAGAAGAGGGACACTTATTTTCTTTACATGTTTACTAGCTGTATAATGTTGGGAAGGTTTGAAAGTACGAAAAAATAGATATCTACCAAGCCTAGCAGGAACTTTAGGGGCATAAGGTAAATTTTTTTCTGTGCCCACAGTAGTCAGAGCAAGGGGTCATGCAGACTTTAACCCCTGCAGCGCAGCAAAATTGTACTCAGGTACTTTCTGATTTGCTGGTTTTAAAACTGGCACCTGCTGCTGGTGGACAGTATGTTCCAACTTCCATGACACTTCGAAATTAGCCATTAGATCATAAATTAAAGTTGATCGATAATTCCAGGGCAGGTGTGAGATATCACAAATACTGGAGGGAGTCTTCAGATGTTTGGAGGATCATGATTGCAGGTGTTACCCATGTCCACAGTTTAGAGATGACGGTCATGGTTAGACTGGTGTGGACGACAGAGCAGTGTCACTTCCATACAGCAATTCATACTGACTGCATCCTCAACATAAAATGCAAGTTTTATTCTAATCTGTGACCTCAAACCGTTGCATGCAATCTTGCCTGCCTCTGCGGATCTCGGAGTCACGGTCTTTTTTCCCCCTTTTCCTCTCTTGCAACAACCTGCACAAACACAGCACCATACGGCAACCCGAATGCATGGCTGCCTTGCACGGAAAGTTGAACAAGGAGGTGGTGTTGCGATCAGGATGACTGATACAGCTACACGGTTGTCGGCAAACCCTGAAACAACATCAGCGCTGTAGCTTCGGCTGTGTCCAGCTTAGCAGGAAGCTAACATTACAAACGAAAAAACGGTATTTCCCGCAAATGTCAGCTCCTCAAAACTGACCAACAGAACTGGCAAACATATATGCTGTCATGAATATGTCACTGTGAATTCTCCTGATGAATATACAATGTCTGGCCACCTCCAGTAACGCTAGTTTAGCCGGTTAACGCTCATCATGGCTGATCGGCCGAGCACCCCTCTTGCTAGCATCTCCATACCGCCCCAACCTCCACGAAAGTCTGGGCAATTTCTGTCCACCGCAACATCATATACAGACTGGAGACAGCGTGACGTCTAACCCCGAGACTATCTGACAACCAAGGGGTAAATATTTTAGGGTATTTTTTACCTTTGTCCAGGGCCAGACCCCAGTTACACCTCCGACATTGGCAAACACTAAAGAGAACTGGATGGAAGAGGGAACAGACCACGTTATTTGTCTGGGTAAAAAATTAAAAAAGGCCCCATTAGAGTCAAATGACTGGTCATTTTGATATTTCATTTATAAAGTTTGCGTTTCGTTTATGAGGTTAGTGATGAGCACTGCATACCGCCACTTTCCCATGATTACAGTTTGAGGTGATTCTTGAATGAATCAGCCACCCCCGCGGTAATGCGGATGGTTCAGTCCGGGTTTGCTGCCTCGGAGCCTAGAACAGTGCAACTTTGATTGAGAGCAAAAAACGAACCTTTGCGAAGTTGCTCTCTACACACTGTATTAGTTTGATGGAGTATGCCTATATTTATGCGATGTATCCTTGCAGACACAATTCTGAAAACTGAAAGTAACGATCTTTGAATTTAACCAAGAAACTGAATCGCATGGCCTAACGTTTTTTCTCCCCTTCAGGGAAGCTTTTACATGGAGAAGGTTTAATTTTAAAGTTTATGATAAAACTTGGAGCAGACTTTTTTTGTTTGCTTGCTTGCTTGCTTTTCAGATTGCATAAACCACTTTCAGAATAAAGCTCCCTGCTGCTTGGATGTGCTGCTTTGCTCAAGGGCACTATGGAGGACTGAAGTTTACCTTGGTTTTGCATGATGGGGTCAACTGTGGAGATTCTCTAGGACCACAAGACCAAGTGCATTGTGTGTCACCAAGCTTTTTGAGCAAGAACCACATCTAGTCAGCGCTGTCCTAATTAAGATTCTTGGTGGTGATGATTCTGGGGTCCCACAGTTTGAAAGGGCCCTCATTTTTTTATTTTAAGAAGGTATGAGTTTTTGATCTTTACATATTTTGAAAGAGTGCTACTATAAAATGACCACTAGATGGTGCAACTTAACCACATTTTCTTGTTTTTTTCTGATTAAACTTAAAAAAATAAAATAAAAATCTTTCACGCAAAGCATGTTGACAAAACATGAAACCACACTTGTTTTTTATGCAGTAAAAAAAAAAAAACGGGCATAAAAGTTATGACTCTTGCAATGGTAAACTGTGACTGCTCAATAATTTTTGCATATACAAAACAGGCTGATGATTGTCACTTTAAGCTTGCCAACAAAATGCAAATACAATTAGGGAAATATGCTTAGAGTTTCTCTGCCTATGTTAACTTCATTTCAAAGAGGGTGGTGAATGCTTCCATCACCATAACTGTTCCTGTTCTAAAGAATTTTGTCATATCTGAAAATCTGCCCTGATGGTTTGCCAGATGAAATTCCATGATTGATGTTGAGTTTTTATGCAACAGTCCAAAGACTGCTCCAGACTTAACAATTCAACCACAACACTGTCAACAGTTTCTTTAGGTTAGTCTCTTTTCTGTAACACTGTAAAATATCTCAACCTCAAACATGCTTTTGGATCGATACAATTTTCAGATTCTTTCTGAATATGATTGACGTTGTCATTTTTATGTTAGCACAAAATGGATACAAGACTTTCACAGGCTGCAGAAAAAGAAGCTTTTCAATTGAAACATTGTGCAAACCAAGGCTGAATAAAAGTGAATCTTTGCTTTTATTATTGATTATGAAAATGAACAGGCACCTATTACATGGAGCTTGCACATCCCAGAACAAAATTTAAAATATAAATAACACACTCTCATTAGTGTTGATCACTCACAACAACCTGCAAGCTAAGAGTTCAAACCACATTGAAAAAGGAAAAAAAAAATAAAAAATCTAGGAAGGAAAAAAGAAACATCACATCCAAACTGTAACGTATTCACTCGCAAGTTTTTCAAATCTCTTGTGATCCACTGCCTGCTGGGTGAAGGCTTCACGCCTTCACACAAGAAGCTGTCGCGACTGCATTTACACAATCATCTCAGTCCTGTTGTCTTTATCCTCACAGCTCTGCGACAGCAGACGAGACCGTTACAATGAAGCTAATGAAAAAAAAAATCATCATTGGTTACATAGATGCTTTTCAGTTATCAATATAGTATTTGAGATAGCGGTGTGCTGTGGTAATCTCCTCTACAGTATAGAGTATCATCACATTCACTCAAGTTTATTCAAGAAACTCAGCTAGACCCTGGGAAAAAAAAACAAACAAAAGCAAATGCAATACAAACAACCCAAGATGGAAAATTCAAGTATCTCTGACTGGATGGCAATAAACATTTCATTAGGAATGGAGTGATTACAGCCTGAAATGACAAAAAGCCACACAGCCTCTGAAGGAGAGGTTTGTAATATCCATCCCATAAACCTTTACCGAACTTATGGAAAGACTAAAAGTTGTCACAATGTCTGATGCCAATAAGAAAACGTAGGGTTTAAAGTTGCATGCACCCCCACTGTAAAACTACTAAACTTTATTTTTTTTGTTAAGCCAACAGTAGTGTTTGTAGCTGTCTGTACACTTCCCAATTAGCAAAAGATGCAGGCTAACTTCCAATGAAATAAAGCACTCTTATAATCATTCTGCTATAAAGTAAATGCATCCTCTGCTAATTTCTTTCACATCCTCCAACAATTTAAAGACTTATATACAACAGTTTCAGACATGGTATAAGTTTACAACATAACAGTCTCTTTTGGTGAAAATATAGTTAAATTCAAAATATCTGATAGGTATCTTTTTAGAGGTGATCTCTTTATTGAAAAAAGTACCTGAGCCAAAACTCTGACCAGGGGGAATCACAAAAGCCTTGTTTCTTTAGCGACTTCTATAAAAACTCTCCTTTTTCATCATTCAGTATCATTCTGGAGAACAAAGATTTGACTTAAATAATGAGTACAAAACAGAAAAAAAAGAAGCTAAAATCCAAACACATACTGGCCCATCAAAACAACCCCCCTTTTCAAAGTATCAGCTAGTTGAAAAACAGTACAAAAGAAAAAAAAACTCAAGACATTTCAAAATCAAACATTTTTTTTCAAAGATTAAAGCATGAAATTTAAAAAAAAGCATCGTACAAATAAAAACAGATCATCTCTTACAGACATTCTTTAAATGGAAGAGAGGCCGCTGCACATCTTCAAGGCTAGACGAGCTAACACCACACGAGTTCGGCCCAATGTTCCGAGAAGACGTACACTGCGAGGTCATCTGCAGACCGAGAGATCAATCATCGTATCTGTTTTATTCCCATCAGTACCGACATTCCGTCCAACAGCAGGAAGAACTGCAGCCAGGTCTCGAGTTGGAAGATGAAGAAAAAAATGCGTCTACTCTTTATTCAGTGTTGCGAACCAAAACCCTTTCACCTGATAAATAAGTGGAGGACTGCTTACAGTCCAACTGCAAGATGGGAATAACAAACTAATAGTGCCTTTTTAAACTAGATACTTTCACAGTGCATATAATTTAAAAAACAAACGGATGAAGTATTTTCTTGGGGTTGTGATGGTCAGATCCCTTCCAGAAAACGATTCGATTTGGATTTCTCTTTGTAGGCCCAAGCATGCATCCGTCAGTTCTTATTGCACAACACAAGGACCTTAAAATGCACCCACACACAAACAAAAAAGTAACAATAATAATCTTAAAACAGGAATTAGTACCATCTCACTACAAATCCACCTTGCTTGCCTGCTCGCTGCATCACTACCCTTTTGCCAAAAAACAAAACAATACAAAACAAAAACCATCCGTCTTGGGTGCTAAACGCTCCATTATTTTTTGTTCTCTATATTACAGGCGACTAAAACATGCATCCAACTGTCCACAGGAGAAATGCAGTCGAGAGCCTCCAGCGCACGGTGTCCATTGTTCCAGTCAAAGGTCAGAGTTCAAAGACTGAATGATTAAAAAGTGCTTTACGTAGGTCAGTAGGACTTCTTTCTTCTACGATTATTACAAAGTTTGTACACTAGCACGTATCATCTGTAAAGGAATACAAACATTATTTTAATGACACTGCAAGCCACGGCTTCATGCCCTCCACACAAAAAAGGGGAAAAATAAGAAAAATTAAAGGGATAGTTCAGTTTTTTTGATGTGGGCTTGTATGAGGCACTTATGCCTAGTCAGTTTCTTACCTGCCATAGATAACTGTCAACTTGCTCTCTGTCTGGAGAAGCAGTGTGAAAGTATTGCTAAAAACCGCACCAGGAGCAACAACTGTTTTAGCCACCAGTAAGACCACCCACCCAAAGTATATAATCCTTAACGTGTACACTACACTTTCTAAATTTTTGGAGCTTTACATTCTCATCAGACAGCCACCATGGTCTATGTATGTGACGGTGTCCATAGTTCCATAAATATACTGATTATGCCCCCAGTGTCCAACGCAAGAAAACACATTTCTTTACGAAAGGATAGAAACTACCAGTTTTAAGCCAGTATTTCATATTAAACTGATAAGATGATCTGTGTATGGAACATTCTAACTGTTACCAGAATTACTACACGGACTCATGACGTGTTAGAACTTTTTTTTTAATTATACAAATTCACTTGACAATCCATATGAGCAACTGAAGTGAAGAAAACAGTCCATTAGTTATTGCAGCTTGTTAGCTGAGCTAGCACACTGTCACACGGTCTGTCTGAAATCCACAACAAACGGTAAATTTTTTGAATGTACTTGATGCAAATGCCAGACCAAAATATTACATAGGGGAGGAGTATCGCAGGCACATTGGACAGAGATTCCCATAGGAATGAGTGAATTTCCAATTGACTTGCCTATGTATACATACTTAGTGGAAAGAGGTATTATGGAACTAGCTGCCTGTCAAATGAAGTGTACACATAAAGAGACATACGTCTACACTTTAGGGGGTGGTCTTGTTGGACGGAGAACGAGCTGATCATAATCTACAGCAGTAAGACACTGACTAGACATTCGTGCCTCATGCAAGCCCACATTAATAGAGCCAAACTATCCCTTTAAGTTGAAATACTCACCATGATACCACCATTTTGTCTTCTTTGGATTTTTGTTACACGTTCTTACATAAAAGGAGTTATCAGGCGGTCGTCTCTGCAGAAAACAAAAAGAAAGAGAACATTTAGATTTAACATTTAACAGCATATTATTTACACGAGTCATCGCGTCCAGGTGTCATGACAGGTTCCCTACCTTTTCTTTGCAGCTGGACAACATGCTGATAATGCTAAGACAAACTGATTGCACTGACAGGGCTGGCGACCAATCTTCCGTTAGAATTGATAGACAGATGTGACCGTTACTATACACATGAGGGTGGACAGGTATATTCTCTCCTGTGAACATTACCTGCAGTGACATAAAAAAAACAAATTAGAGTGTTAGTGAGATTGTTCAATAAAGATGTCATTATTTTAAGCCTATAAAGATAGTGAGGATGCAATGCCTAAAGGTGGTGAATTTAATAACAACTACATTTTTCCAGGGCTCTGGACTTACTTTTTCTCCAAGATGCACTAGTGCTAAAACTGTTGGCTTATTGTAAAGAAAAATTGTCTTTCCTCTTGCTAGGTGATAGGCTGCATTGAATTTCTTCATCATTATTCTGACTTTTCTGCCAATGGACTTCTAAACTCTTGTCTACAGAGTGCTGAATGTGTTTTGTGCTTGAACTGTGTGGTCGAAGTTGCAAATTTAGTTTTCTCTACTAACGTTGGCCCACACCGCGTGCAGTACATAAAAATCAAGTGACTTTCTTTGAGACATCTACGCCATGAAAATTCTGTGAGACAGTCTCATCAGAGGGTGTATATTTTTGTCTTTGTCATGCTATCACTTGCTGTTGGTTCATCGCCAGAACTTGAATCTTCTTTGGGATTTTGGGACTGTTGTTTCACAGACACATTATCTTTTATCAAGAAAAATTAGTCTAGAGCTTGTTTCATCATGTCAGCAAAGCTACACAAGGGAGGAAAACACTAAATGAACCAGAGGATTCAGGAAGCTAACACCCCATAATAATTCTCCATCTTCTACAGTTCTTGTCACTTGTTATGGTGACAGGATCCTCACTCTTTCTCTCTTTCTTAAGGGCCATCCACAACAAGAGTGATAATTGTAACCATAAGTACTTTACAAATTGTTTAACCTCCTGGATGGCAGAGTTTACACTACAACATATCATTGGGATCACTTTCAGAGCGATTTAATGAGCGATAGACACACTGACAGCCAATCAAAATCACAGCACACATGAAGATGCATTATACCATGGTCTGGGTGAATACTCGATTCTGATTGGCTGCAGGGTGTCCGCTAAAAAGTGTTGTAGGACACCTATAAAAAAGTTCCGGTCAAATAACCTGATTGTTCTAAATTATTGCGCTGGCTCAAACATTAATTGGTAACCGTGGCAACAGAAACTCAGAACATACGTTAACATACGCTATTTCACAGTTTATCACAACGGCAAGACAGTAGACAAAACATGAGTGATTTTATAGTTTCCTTTAATTAATTTGGTGAATTTGATCATTTTGAAGACTGGGATGCAGCAGAAGAGAAAGAGAGAAGAGAATATAAGAAGGAGATGCGACACAGGGAGGTGACACCGGAGGAATTGAACAATTTAGAGGATGACAAGGACAAAATAAACACAAAGAAAACCACAAAATAAGAAATCATCTCACTTCCCTCCACTGATTTGGCCTAATATAACAGCTGCGGCCGACCGAACTGCAGGTTCTGTGGCCAGAGCTGGTTACCTTGGCAACGCGTCACAACGAGAGATATTAAATAGTCCACTCAGCCACTTCTTCTGAAAAAATTACAATTTTAATGGTAAAAAAACGAAAAAAAAAAAAGTATTAATAATTGATTAAATATTTATTTCTTTCGTAAGTGACCATGGACTTCGCAGAGTTCACGCCTCCGCGTCGTCCATTCATTTCTGATAATGGACATCTTGTCAGGCATTATCCCTTACTTGTTTCCCACTTATGCCAAAAAGAGAGTATTCCCTTAAGTGAGCGCATCTGTTGTAGTAAACATGGCGGAACCTGGACAGATGTATTATAACGTAGCTTTAAGTGTGCAACACAACCAAGCCTTTTTCATCCACAGGATCCACATGTTAGAATTAAAAACAGTTCAAGCAGACATCTCATGACTTACTGTTTGTACAGCAGGTGCATGTTTAATAAAACATACACATGATAAAACATATTTTAAGCTAATTGATGGAATTTAGGAAACATTTTTTGATGGTCTAACATTAATCTAATCACTTAGTCTTTATTAATGTGGTATGCAACTAATTTTATACAGAGTAACATTAGGCTGCAAATTACATGTTAAAAAAACGTCATTTGGGCGCTGAAGTCTCTACAGTGTGCTCTGCGCCGGTGTTCATAGAACGTTATCCTTCATTAGTGTGGATGCTCACATAGTTAACGTTATAGTAACAGTACTTAGTGAGGACCACCCTTTACTCTCTTTCTCTGTCTCTCTCATACACGTGCCACACATATTCTCACTTCTTTCAGGGGTTTCACATCGTGACCATACCGGTCACAAAATTGCAAGTTACACTGGTGCCCCGGGTAGAAAATTTGGTTGCATTGTCTCCAAAAATGGCCACAAAATGCGACAAAATATTCACACTCCAGAGCCCTGTTTTCACTAAAATGAGGGCATTTTGATAGTCAGAGATACAACTTGGCAGAGCTGGATAAAGTTGAGATTTTATTATATTTTTATAATAATGAGACTTGCTGTATAAGCTCAGGCTTAGCCCTGTACAGCGACGTGAGGCTCTGGGATTAGGACAGAGGGGCCGGAATGGGGTGAGAGAGGGGAAGAGAGATGTTGCAGAAAAAAAAAAAAAGGAGTCATGTTCTATAAAAAGGAATGAGGGACATTATCCGGTAAAAGGGGGCAAGAGTCAGGGCTAAACAGGAAGATAGAGAGGGTGTGATGAAAAGACAAGAACTTAAAGAGTGAGTCGCTTAAAAGTCTAGAGAAGTGGGAGTCAGAATGGGTAAAGAGGGTAATGAAGGGGAACAATGGGTTGAGGCGGTCTGGCACCAGATCGGGCCTCACAGGAGAGTGCAGACTCCACATCACTGCGGCTGGAGGGGATGACAGGATGTGTGTTACAGATAGGAGCAGAAAGCAAAGCTGGCACTGTACTCAAAACATCAAGACAAGCAAGAGGTCCTCGCTTACACAAAGCTAAAATATTTATTGAAATGTCTGATACGCACAAAGCTCAGAGGGCTGAGCACGAGCTTTATCTAGGTACTGTCGTCTACATGTTGCTTTCCTCTATCAGTGTTATATTACAGCCACTTCTGTACTTAGTCATCTGTCTCTGTATCCTGTTCTGTGCTGCTTTTGTTGATCTTTTGACAACGGGAGCGTTAATAGTGTCAGAGTTGAAATCAAGAAGCTGCCCATTTCCTTTCCATTCTAACTCTTTTTTTAATACTGGAATTGCCAAGTATGCTTGAAGCTGGGGTCAAACAGCTGTTATGGCACCTTCAGGCTTTTACTTTGAAAAGAAAGTGCACACGGAGCAGCCATGGTAGCGGAGTCAACACTTACTTGACCAGGGGGAGAGGTTATCGCAACTTAATTGGCCTGATGTAGGCATGCATGCAGCATTTTGATAACAGGACTGCAACTAATGATTATTTTCATTATTGATTAATCTGCCAATTATTTTTACAATTAATTGATTAACCATTTCTTCCATGGAATGTCAGAAAAGTGCTAAAAATGGTCATCTCTCTTTACAGAGCCAAATGTGGCATCTTCAAATTGCTTCTTTTGTCCAAACAGCAGCCCAAAACACGAAAATTCCTCATTTATTGTCATAAATGTCACAGAAAAACAGCAAATTCTCATATTTAAGACATTGAACCAGCAGTTCTTTTTACTTTTTTATTTGAAAATTTACTAGAATGATTAATCGATTATCAGAATAGCATTAAATTTCTCTCGAGCGATTATTCAATTAATCGTTGCAGCTTTATTTAATATGCAGACATCGAGCACTTAGTTTCAAAGATGAACGCCAGCTTGGCAATTCGGCAATATTTCGGGTTTAAAGCAGGAGAAAATGGTGAGTCCACCCACCAGACAATTATGTTATCTGGGTGGGACACTATCATAAAATTAGATTTTAGATATCTGACAAGCCTATTAACAACATGGTCTATGGCGAATGACACACAAAAGCAGCTGTAGGTCAGGAGGATGTAAGCTGGAAAACCAGGGAAAAAAAGCCCTAAAAGACAAATTTAACCAAATATATGATGTTGTCTATTATGTTGTCTGTGCCGGACAATGTATTAAAATTCAACAAAATCAATAAATGAAGGAATAAATAAATGAGACATACTTGTTAGATAAGTTCAGTTTTTCCTTTACATGTGTGACATAAATAGCAGCAGTCAACACTGAGGTTCCCTCAGAGGCCTCATGAGGTCTCTGTCAGAGAGCCACTGACAGCCTGACCTTTCTATTTGAGAGGATAGTAGCTAAGTGGCTAAGTTTATCTAATTTTCTCTACACCGACTCATCCTCTATTTTTAGGTGGCCAGGCTCCTGATGAGTGAAACAAGATTGCTGAGTTAAACTAATCCCCTCAAACATGGCTTCAGCCCGAGCTCTGTGCTCTTATCTCCGTCAGTGATTTCTGGCTCCAACATTTCCAAGCCGAGATTCATTCCACGAACAACTGCACGGCTGATGTGATTCATGTCATTAATGCAGGCATCCAGACGCTCAATGTAGAGGATTGTTCACATGTTCTGTTAAATAGGACAACTTTGTTCACTGTATCCGCAAATGGGCAGCATATGAATTTGTTCTGGTGGCCATTTCCTTTATCTTTCTTTGATCAAATTATCAGAGAACAGAACTGGTCTGGATATTTAGTTTGGAAAGTCAGCAGGATGTTTGAAATTAATACCCAGAAAGGCAGCTTGTGCAACATGGTTGAAGCAGAGAGGACTTTCTAGCTCCTTTAGACAAGATGGTAGATATACAGCATTTACATTGGGCTTATCAAACAGAATAAGATTAAGTGCCTCACATTTACAAGCATACAAACACACGATGCTGGTAGCAGAGCAACTTCTGCTTACCTGAGGTGAGTCAAAGGGATATCGACTACTAAATTTGAAAAGCAGCTGAAATTTCTCTCCTTCATACAGTGTGCCAGGTGCTCCCTCCATGTCTACAATCCACCTGAAAGAAAAGCACGATTATTAAAATATGTGCAAGATTTCATAC
>JAQLOL010000013.1:11902389-11952860 GCA_029783665.1 Naso thynnoides
TTAAAATTTGGGTAACCTAAAAATCAGGCAGTTTAAAAAGACCAACTGATAGATGGGTAACTGGATTTTTCGCTTCAGAAATTATTCTCTACACCCTGTGACAACTTCAAGGCTGATCTGTTGCAAAATAATTGAAGGAAATGGAGCAAGTAACATGTGGGTTCTTCAATTCCTGCTGTCAGCTCATGATATCAGGTTAACACTTCCTGTAACAATAAACCTTTACTGTGCTTTGGAAAGACTGTGTTTTCTTAACCGCAGCAGCAGCTCTCTGTATGGTAATATCAGTCAGTCTAAAATCTAAACTCCAAAAATTCAGTTTGTCCAATACTTCAATCTTCGGGCCATTTCCATAACCCTCAGCGACACTTTGAGTTACCTGCTTTAACAAATGTTTTGTAATGTTTGAATTGTAAATGTCCCAGAGTCACAGAGCTTAGACTCTTATTTTGTTAACTAATGACTAATAACAGCTCTGGATTCATTACTCAGGGGTAGCTCAGTTGGAAATGTGTGCAGAGTGACTTGCATAGATGATATCTCATTATTATATATTTTTTAAAAAAAGAATCCTGCAATTTGCCAATGCTGCAGTGAGTGTGTAATCGAAAGCATTTAGTCTGACATTCGATATTCAGCTGGGTTATGACAGTGGTTTAGTAACAACGTGATACTCTACTGATCTAACGGACAAAATCTATTTTCACCTCTGTAGCCTGGCTAAAGAACTGTGCTGACTGAGCTGCGGTGGATTCAATGTCTTGCTCAGAACAGGAGATGATTGCAAACACAAGGGCTCGATCCTGGGTCTTGGCGATAAAGGACAGGCTGCCTTTTCAATATAACCCAGAGGCGAGATTTTGCTTCACTGGCTAAAAAGCCAAATATAAGGGCAGTGCAGAACATTTGTGGGGGTTGTCTGCTTCAGTAGGAACCTCAGAGGAGAAGAAAAAGGAACACTGATGGCACCATCACAATCTTCGGCCTAATTTCTTCCAGGCAAGCAGTGCAGACAGGACACTAAAGAGACTTGGGGCTGTTGTTCAGGCTCATAGTCTTGTGTCTTTCAAAATTAGCCTCGGGCACATGATCATTTAGGCTTACGTACAAGGTCAGTCCTCTTTAAAATTTTGCTCTTAGAAAGTCCAGCAGTCAATATGTCCGAAAGGAGCATTTTTCTTCAGGAAGTAAAAGCTTAGAGACAGGCAGTCTGATGCTGAGCTACACCTGATGCAACCCACACTGAACACAGGCAAGGAGCCCAAGGACATTATGCTCAACTTGCTCAAATTCCCCCCACAGCGTGATGACAATATGATGCAGTCAACAAAAATAACACCCGGTCCTTTAGTGAAAGGGATGGGAACTGAGTGCACATTTGAGAGACTCTGCAGTGCTTTATAGCAGCAATTTAATTGTTTACAATGGCTGACAGCATCAAGCTAAGCCATCTGCACCAACACACAGACATTATGATCTAATGAGCAGCACTGAGAGAAAAAGTGTCCTATATAAACAAAACTACAAAACTAAAACACATGGTGACTTATCACCAGCACACGCACGCCAGTTTATCCCATGTTTGTTTTATAAAAAAGGATAAGATTAGCTTACAGGAACAGGAACAAAGTATTTGTTCCTTACTCCACTGGGACAGGCGTAATAAAACCAGCAAATCCCTGCGACTGCCAATCTCAGTGACAGAAAGCTAACCCAACACAGCTCTCGACAGCAGAGTTGAGGACAATAAGACACACCCACACATACCATCTCACACCTGGGATGCGCTGTGAACGCGCAAGCCAGTAGAACTGGTTCAGAGGCTTGTCAGTCATGCAAACACACGACATTCATGTGGTCTCAGCAGGCGATTGTTATCCAACACAATAGATCCTCCATTGTTACATTTTTTTTCTTAAAAAGCACTGTTATGTGTCTGTAGTACAAGATGGCAGAAGCGCCAAGCAGTGATGCAACAATGGAAGACACTCTGACAAGCATGAACAGGTAGGAACTTCCAAAGTCAATGTTGTGAGCCTGCAGCTGAAAGACATTTGAAGTACAGCCAGAAGTTTGTCCCGAATCCATTTACAGGAGAACAACTCATTCAGTCCTTCCTGCTGATCAGACACAATTTGACTCGCTCAGTTACAGTACTCACACGCGTTTAGAGGAACACCATGACACCCAGACAGAAAGGTCAGCCAAGCAGCCTCTGCTCCTTGCTAACCTAGCCCAACTCCTGCATGCCAAATGGTAAATATTTTATATGGATGACTAGTGACACTGCATTGGAGCCGCCAGTCACTGGAATGACCCTGATTCCTCTTCAGCAAGAGCTTTATGTCTTAACACCGCCTACCACATCTATTGCTGCATCAGTAGCATGTAATAAATGTGTGGCTCACCACACTGCACTGTCATTATTCGAAACATGACATTTTACAGCCACATTGGATCTGTGGTTTTTCATAGATACAAACTTTCTTCAGCGACTACTGCAAGCGTGAGGTGGCTGTGCTCTGGTGTGTACCACATCAGAAAATGCTGTCATGCTGAAACAATTAAAATCACATTGAACAAAAAACGAATAATAATAAGAAAAAAAATACTTACTGTGTTATCGTGTTCTGTACACTTTTTTCGTTGAGAGTCATTCCCGGGGGTGGATCATTTTGCAGGGCTAACAATTCCTTTTGTAGCCTTTTCTGTTGGAGAGAAAGAGTTTGGATTTCTGCCACACTTAAAAATGTTTAATTAGAGCAATATAACAATATGCGAAATATAAGTGAGGTAGCAGAGCAAACCGAATTTAATTTTAAAAAAAACCAAACACATTAAATAATATCGACCTGTTCATTTTATTAAGAGAAATATTACAAAACCAACGCAAAACATCAGTGATGTTTGGATACACCGCTTATTGACGGAGCGACTGTAGCTAACGTCCCGGAAAGCCAACAGCTAAGTGTAAATGTAGTTTAAATAAACGTCTGCCCTGGTCGATGAAATTTGTGCGTGTCGTGAGCAACCTAGCTCATCGGCAGATTAACGTGTGAAGCTCACTTGGGGTTTTTAGCTCGGAAAAATCGACACAGCTCCCTTGAGAAAGCGATACACCTGTTCAGCTCAGGAGGCAACTGTAACGTTAACTACTCAATCTGCGCACTGTCTCGCTAGCTAGCTAACGTCAACGTAAGCCAGCGGCTAGCACTCGTCCATATTTTTAGAATGAGCTAAAAATTCACAGTATCACATTGACTGAATTTTCATCCATGTATTCTGCGATTAAAAAAAAAAAACACGTCGTCAGTCCTCGGAGCGTGTATCCAGGAAGCTGGTTTCCATGCTAGCCTTGACTTAGAGCTGCTGGTGATGATGGGCTAGTTGTAATGCTAGCAAAGCCCAAACGGCAACCCTGAACAGTTGAGGATAAATCTCGCCGTTTTTACTTCAGCGTCATCACTACTTTAAACAAACACGCTTAACCTAATGAAGTGGTTAACAAACTATCAGAAAGAGCGGACTAAAGGGCAGGTAAATTATAAATATATGACCGCTGTCAATTGTATTCTTACCTGCATCGACGCCATGATGGAAACCCCCCTGCATCAGCGCAGAGTGGAGGACTGTACGTCAGGGAGTCACGTGACAGGAGTTGTTTTGACAGGAAAACAATCCACTGATGTGCATCATCACGGCAAAGTCGCCTGTCACCTTTGACTCATTTTATGTCCTTGTTGGACTTTTAAGTATTTAGCGGCCTTGCAACAGACTTTTATGAAGTGAAAGAATAAATATCGCGTTGAAAACAGAGGTCACATTGGACATCAGGTAGGAGGGTCAATGACCTCTGCTCAGGGATTGATGACCAGCCCGACATCCTTGAACCACTCACACCATTTTTTTTTTCATTGTCAATAAGGAAAATAATTAACCTGAAGAGAATTAATAACAAAAAACACCAATTCTCACTGTTCACATCATGTAGTTAGACATTTTATCCATAATTAAATGGTAAATGGATTAAACCTTTATCTGAGTACCTCCTAATGCACGTGAGTGATAAATTACTAGCTTATTTGTTCTGTAATTCTAAGCTCTACTATATAAGTTATATAAAAGAAATCATAACGCATTAATGTGTAACTTGTTAAAACTCATACCTTTTATTTCCAGCCAGACAACAGCTCCAAAGAGCCTCTCCACATGTGCTATAAGCATTACAGTATACCATGCAGTCCACTAAAAATGCATTGATGTAGGCTTTAGGAAATGTGTATGTTAATAAGATCACATTCATCAGCTTGTACTTTGCCCAATTCGATTGATAATAAAGCAATGTTTGTACTTTCCCCTGAGTAAATCAGAAATTAAGATATTGTTACATTATTGTCCTTACAGAGAATTTGGCATACATTTTTTGGGGTATTCAAACATCCATTATCTTTCAGGTGAAAGTAAACGGCAACATTTTCAGGACAAATCTCCTCTACGTTAAATCTAACCACTAATATAAAATATCGCTTCTGTTATTTGTGATCTTTTAGACCCTTTGAAAAGGGTTGAGCTGGACAAAAAAGATCAACAAGCAATTAAACAACTGTGACTTTTTGTGCACAAGGTATTTAAAATCAAATGAGCCTTATGTGGAACAAGGAAGTAACTGGCAACAAAGTGCTCACCAAACAGGTCTTTATTAGTCTGGAAGGTGAGAAAATACGTATAGAGTTGGGGCAAATTTGTCACAAGGGGCAAGCAATGCAACCTGCCATTATCCATTCCATTTATTACATTAAAATCAGATTTTTAATACTAATAAAAGCATGAGGGTAAGCCAGGTGCAAAAAAAAAAGGCAAAACAGTTTAAATAATCACAAAGAAAAAAAAAAAATCCAAGTGTTTTAAGCTGCTACATTATCTCCGTAACTCTAGCAATCCAAAAAGTTTGCAGCCATGAGCAGTTCCAGTGCGATCTCGGGAGCGATGGGGAATTCGGGTATTTCTGTGGAGCTGTTGGTGTAACGGACCTTGTAGGTGAAGTACATGCAGACCTTCGACAGGACGTGAGAGGGAATCTCCCTGAAGTTCACTTCATTGGTTTCATTCTCAGCAAACTGACCTGCAGATGGAGGGTTGCAGCAGGTGTCACTGGTAGAAATAACTAGTAAGACTATTTTGTTTTTAAGTTGTATGGAGGGAGCATAGTGCCACCAGCTGGAGAGGCAGAGCTAATTTGACTACATAAACATTATCTTAGTTAAGACATTCGAGATTAGTGGATTCAGCCTTACGCCTGATTAAATCTAAAGCATGTAAGCAGGCAAAGCATCACCAACATACACATTTCATAAACAGGGATTTACACACACTAATAGGATGCAGGCGAGTAGTGTCAGGACAGAAAATAGGATGAGGATATAGCTGAGCCACTACAATATGATACCAGTGTTTTATCATGTATTTTTTACTGGCAAACAGGCCATCAAACCAGTTGTTTTTATCTAAATAAAACCCTGTTTATAGAAAACATATTTAGAGAAGCGAGGGGATCTGATTTTAATTCCATTCCAGGTGGAAAGGTCAGTAATCTGTACAGACTGTGCACTCTTGAATCAACAAAAACCAGAACAGTACTGCCTTAAACCATCCAGGCAAACTCTTATGTTTAGCAGAGCCTTCACAGCTGTCATAATATTTAGTGGTGTATCTACAGTTTACAGTAAAGTTACTATTTCTATATGAGCAACACTAACGGTTTTAGTTTATTGACCTGTCTCTGGTTTGGCTCTCGGAGGAGCAAACTCTGTATGACCGCCAAGATCAGGTAAATCTGACAGAGAAAAGAAGTAACTTCTCACCACCAAGATCAGCCCCAATTTTCATCATGCTAGTAAACACTTTAATGTGAATTAAAGACATTATCATTACTGAAGTGTCTCGGAGTGTACATTCTGTGTAAGCAGATACAGAAAAACAATTGAACAGCTTGAAAAGAATGATAGAGATCCAGTAGAATGGATAAAAAAATCCCATAAGCAAATTCCCAACTCCAACTTATTTCTGACAGCTTTGAAGAGTTTGTGATATTAAGACTAGGGGTGGGACGAAATATCGATACAGCAATACATCATCGTCCTGACACATGAGATAAGATTATTGAATTGCTGGCGCCAAATATCTATATTTTCATTAAAAGAACATGGCGCTCCAAACGGATTTCCCTGCCAATTTGACTCACCAGCATCACTTCTTCTTGTCTCCTCATGGTGGCACTTTCAATACGAATGTGGGTAACATGAACGGAAACTAATTGGCCGAAGAAGAAGCTGACATAAGATCGGACAGCAGTAAAAAGAATTTAAAACTTAGAGATGCACCAGCCACTTTCAAGTCCGAAGTCTGCTCCCACTTTGGTTTTTATAACATCAATAGAGTTCATAAGTCCCATTCCTCTGCCTCCAGTTCATGGGACCATAATTTAGAGGGGAAAAAAAAAAGACTGTGATCCTATAGTAAAAAAAAAAAAAAAATTCTGAGTTGCATTTGACTTGTGCCATGAGTTACATGGTGGCTGGCGATTTTAAAAATATTTTTTTATGCCAAAAAAGTCAGATTTTGACATCAAACAGTAAAGTAAAACACGTTTTTTTGTGAAACCACTCAGTGAACTACGTCTCTCGCTTCGCACAACAAGCGGTAAAAATCAGTACAAGCATGAGCATGTGAGAGCTGCATCTAAGCAAATAAAGAGTTAGCTGGTTCTAGGAGAGATCGCTGTTATGACATCACTGACATGACCATCGAGTGTGCAGTTTTTCTAACTATGAACTTTCAGCGCTTGTATAATAAAATGCGACTTTCTTGACTTGAAAAACTATCTTTTAAATTCAAAAACACCGAATTTGACTGTGTTGAAATATATCAGTTATCGCAGAATCACTGTAATGCGATATTATCATTATCGTGGGCCATGCACCACATATTGTATCATATCATGAGTTACCCTGCAATTCCCATTCCTGTTTAACACAGTTATTTTTTCCATTTCAAACTGGACTTTTTTAAACACGTATCACAGAGTGTGCTGAGGAGTTTATGTATTTGTTGTACACGAGGGATTTTTCTAATTTGCTTGAATCAAAATTATTTACATTTGGGTAGTCCATACACATAGCAGTGCTACTTGACCATGAGGAAAAGAGCAGTCATTTGTTATACTTTGAGTAATTTGCCTTCATCCTCACCTGGCCCACTTAACATGGCTTTAATAGTCCCAGATGTCAGGGCATGTTCTCTTTTCACAATGAATTCATGGCCATCTGACGAGATCAACTTCACATACATGGCATCTGGCCCTTCACAGCCACCGTAGGTTCTCTCTTCTCCGTCTGTAAAGCAAACCAAACTGACGGTCTCAAACAGGTGAAAGACAAATGCTCAAATGCCACACTAAGTGGCCGCACATTTGGCTAAGTGTAATAACAATATTGTTTTCAGTGGGTGACACCTCTGTGACTCGGCGAACACAGCCACTTTGACATGATCACAGATGTGATGAAAAGGCGAACACAATTCAAAATTTCTAGGAAAGAACATGATAATGTATAGGTAAATTAATTACTCACCCATTGTGTTCCTTTATTTCTGCTAACCCTGAAAGGAGAACAGAAACAGAAGTCTTAAGACCTTCGGACATAAATTACGAAGTCGCCTAAGGTCGACATTATATGCACTGCTGTTACGATATGTCGTTTGACAATTATTCTTACGTTTCGGTTTTCGTCAGTTAGGCCGTTTTTTTAGAGAATTGCGGATAATCGTGTCAACGTTTAACGGAATGTTACATTAAGCCAACAAGATCAAACAAAGAGCTACAAGTAAAGTAGATGACGTTCAAATACAAGTGAATCACTACAACGGCATCTTCTTCGCTTTAAATCACTTTAAATGTCGATTCTTAGATGTGTCTTCCTCAGTCCAAAATGTTTTTGAGTTCGAAGCAGTCGGCGTTAGCTCGCGTTGGCTAGCAAGCTAACGCCTCACCAAACGCACGATAACGTCTTAATTTCTTTAATCGATATTTAAAAATGGATTTCTGATTGATAGTCAGAGACCCAACAACACATAACAGTATGTAACAGAAACACAAACTGGTCTTACCACTCTGCAGCACAATGTTGAGTGGAGATTGCGTTTCAGCTAATGTTAGCCACCAGGATTTTGCAACCCGGAACTAGTTTGTAGGAACACCCGTCCGCGATAAATATCTTCCGTAGATTTTCATTTGCAGAGCGAAACGGCCCTTTTCCTGCGTATATCCGTAATGTTTAATTGAAAATTAGGACGTAACATTTTTTAGAATAATTTCTGTTGTAATCACATAATGTGCAAATAAAAACAACGTGCAAAATAGACGTTTTTTTGGATAATAAACATTTGCATCGAATAAATCACTGGCAGTAGGCCTAGATAAGAAATTTAAGGAAAACAAAAGAGTGGAGAGTAAATTAGAATTTTCAATTGTAATGAAGAGCTAAGGTGACTTGTCAAATTTACCCTAGTTTACAGGTTTACAGGCTATCTGTGAGTACATTGGGTTCTGCCATGAGACCTATAGGGGGCGCCTGTGTTTCAGGTTACGCTCTCCAGCTGTCTCCACTGGCAGTGATGAGAGAGAGCAGGTGCTGACTGGACATAACAGAGTCATTTTGCAGGCCCATAAATCTGGATTCAAGAAAGAATGACAGAGAGAGAAGGCATGCACTCTGCACTATCACACATTTCAAAAGCCCAGTCAGTAGAAATCAAACACCTAAACGTAATATTGTACTTTATTTTATTACAAAAAGTAGGGCAGGACGATTGAGATAATATTCACCTGTGTGAATGGTGTTAAAACCATGCATGGTCTTGTTAAATACACACATTTTCTAAGGTAGATTAGTACGTGAGTTTGTTTTGTATCAACAATCAGCCATTACAGCTTTTAATGTCTCACCGAACAGGTAATGGGGTGTCGGGCATGACAGACACTTGAGAGGTGGGTACATACATTAGTCACGGTCAGGTTCAGAATGTGACTTTGCCCTGATCCTCCCTGGACTTCTTTCATGCAGGAAAAGTGATGACTGTTGAAATCTGAGGCTTCCAAATGGACGAAGAGTTATTTGAGCTGTGGCACTAAGAGTAGACTAGTGAGCATGCCTGCAAATTGTGCTGTTTGACCCAGAGGTGGGGTGCTTCTCATGGAGGACAGTGAGGAATTTACGCACTTTTATTTCATTTGACTGTTCTATAGGCTATGTGTGATACACAACTGACTCATGTGGGGAAAAAAGAAGATCTTTTTTTAGACTGCTGTGGTCAATCATGTTCAATTAGCTGTGCTTTTGCTACTGCAGATGTCAATGGTAAATTCTGCTGAGATGACACCTGACCTGGTATTTGTCTTACAGTAATGCCAGGCTTAGCTATGCTGTCAGTTTGTGTTCCAGAAAGTTCGAGTCACCTCCTGCTTGTGTTGCTTTTAAACCCACACCCACATACACACAAACATGCTTACACAAACTCACACACACAACCAAAAACAATCACTGACCTTCCAGTCCCCCATTACACTATTAGTGCTTATGATCAGAGCAGGCGGGTGGCGGCAGCCGCTTTGATGTGTCTCTGATATGACCCACCCGGCTGCAGCTGCTCTCAGCTCTATTTTGGGGAGGCTGCTGTGGGCCCTTAGAACAGGACTTCCTTAACACACACACACACACACACACAGAATACATGCAAATTCTCTTGTCATGCCAAGTGATATCATCCATCCCTCTAACACATCGACTGTATAGGCCACTTTCTCTG
Organism: Naso thynnoides; assembly: GCA_029783665.1. Lineage (NCBI taxonomy): Eukaryota > Metazoa > Chordata > Actinopteri > Acanthuriformes > Acanthuridae > Naso > Naso thynnoides. The sequence goes on from JAQLOL010000013.1 coordinate 11,912,251, forward strand.
ACTATCTTGTGCACACCCAAGCCACTCTGGAAATGGTGGAATCTAGTTAACTTGCTAAACCAGGCACTTGTCCATCTTTATGCTTCCTAGTCTAAGCAAATGTTGGTGTTTGTTTGACATCTTCGATAGGGAGACAAGCCTCTTTCAGCATGGTTTACATTCTTACATGCTAGTAAATGCGCAGACAATGATGTTCACTTGGCTCACATGTGATTTAACATTTCCCCTCCCTTCTTACCGCCAGTTTCAATACCACAGAGTCGGTCAAATGTCGATACATAGGATCATTTATGAACAGTACAATAACTCTGTGTGTACAGACCCTGAATGAAACCAGGTCAGAATTTAAGTCATGATAGGGAAAGATGGGGGAGGAGTGTCTTTGGGCATTTCTTTTCTGAAAAGAGGAAAAGGCTTGTCACAATGAATTTGAGGGTGCTGTCCCCTTTTTGCCTGCAGCCAGAAACAGCAAACAGCGCCCAGCGATTCTCATGTTGGTCCTTATCTCATGAACCTTTGCTGGAGAGGAGCATCATCCACCCAAGGCATGTCACAGTCAATTATGCCTCACTGAATGAAAGGTATGATGTTTATGCATAATTATTACTATGTGTTTAATCCAGTAATGTTAAAATTACACCAAAAGAGTGATGAACCTGTTTTAATGAAGAGTTTGGTTTGGTTCATGTAGCCTCCTCATCAAGAAAATCAGCAATAGTTTTAATGTAGCCTATCATGTTATGTAAGAAAGACATGTTAGACTCTGGCTTCATTGCATGATCTCCAGCTCAAATGTTGCTACCACAACAGCGCATAGAGTAATACCATTTGGTGATGGAACACTGACTCACACAGCACACATCTGTCATGTGTGATTCTTGGATGGACGCAATGCCTGGCAAACTCTCTCTCCGGGAATCTTATTACACGCTAACCACCGACATGGCATTTCAAACAGTGAGGTCATCATGATTGCTCTTCTAATATGTGATGACCTCATGCACCCAAACGCAGCAGTGAAGTCTCTTAATCGTGTATCTTGGATAAATAGATGCACAGGTAGCAGAGCTGTTAGCAAACAAACATGGAGTCATGGAGAAAAGAGGCTGCAAGCCCTTTAACAAAATCTTTCTGAAAATTACATCTTTAGCGGCAAAAGAAGTAACACAATGGACTCTGAGTCACTGAAGCAACATCACTATAATCATAACCAACAGAGCACCCTGAAATATAATAATGATTCAAAGCCACCAACTCCTGCAACCATGAAAACAAAGTGGTTTGTTCAAGCAAAGGTAGCCCATTTCCAATAGAGGAAAATCATTTTTCTGAATCACGAATCCCTTTTAAGATGCTCCTGCCTGACATGTTTGTCTTTTGAACAACAGTGTTAGTTTTATTGCCCCAACAAACTCAATGAAAGCGTCAAATGAAATAACTGACAGATAAGTGGATGTGACAACCATTTACTTTCAAGAGCCTGAGGCTAACGCACTGTGGTTAGGCTTTGTACACCCAACACATCATTATGATAAAACCTTCCCCATACATGTCAGTAGATAAACAGGGCATAAAATGTCTTGTATTTAAGCTTATATTGGCGAATTGGTAAACCTTTAGTGATCCAGATGCTATTCCACTAAAAACGTCACATATGAATGTTGGCGTATGACCAAAAAAAGAAAGTGCTGCGTGTTTGAACATTAAAACACTGGTCATAGTTTACTTAAGCTGACAGGGTGATTTGGTTTTGCTTTAATAACTGAGGTTCATTTGTGTAAATAGAACGGATAAAGTGATGCTAAGCTAAGTTAGCTATGCGAGGCATGGAAAGGGGATCTGCTTAATACTGATGTCTTAGCAACAGTTTTTAAAAACGCTGGGCACTGATATCCCCTCACTGCTTACAAGCCTTAATCCAATTTTAGAAGCACAACCAGGCTGTTTTTGAGTCAGAAGGTGGAGGCTTGGTCTCAGAGAGGGAAGTTAAATATACACACAAGAAACTCTTGCTTTCATCTCAATGGGTACATGCAGGACTTAAGATGCCAGTATTGTATCTCTGTCCATGCTAAGCCTCAAAGACATGCAGCAGATTCCGAAATGTACATTTTTTCAAATTATAGTAGCTTTATCTCAATCAACCAATCAGAAACCATCTTCAATAACTTCCATGTACTGACCCTATTTAGCATTTTTGAACAATTCATAAACAATGCAAGTAAATAGCCTATATATTTTTCTGTTTATTTATGTATCGCTGAAAAAATATAAATTGTCTATGTGACCATGTTAATGCACAAGCTGTGACAACAAATTTCCCCCTGGGGACAATGAAGTATTGTATTGTAATGATGCTTTGTAACACAGCACAGCATCGTTGTAATGATACACAATATAATGAGCAAATGTTAATGAGTTGAAAACCATTTCTTAACATTGCTAAGCTGTGGATCAGCAGGTCAGTGGCTCGATCCCCAGCTCCACCAGTCTGCATGTCTAAGTGTCCTTGAGCAAGATACTGAAACACCAAATTGTTTTTGGTGGCTCCCGTAGGTGCGTGAGTGTGTGCATGTCCATCTGTTTCTAATGCCAAGTCTATAAATGTGTGTGTTGGGTAAATGGTTTACCTGTTTATTCCCTGTCTGGTTTAAAAAGTACGGAATTATTATGCATTGTAAACAGCTATGTGATACATTGTTATTAAGCTAAGCTATAAGTTATTAATATCTATACTGTCTGAAAAGTATCTGAGTATTTCTGGGTCTATGATCACTGTTGATGTAATATTTTATCATCAATACTTGTGAAAACATCATATGTAACAAATTTGGTGGTACAAATATGGCCAGGAATTGGATCCAAACTGCTCAATCACTGTTGAGCATCCTACTAATCGATAACTCATTGGATAACAATTACAGGAATTTATAATATTTGGAACTGATGAATCAATTAAATTATAACTAAAGCTTTTAATGCAAGCATGTCATAAACCGGTATCAAAATTAGAAAGGAGAGGAAGAGTCATAAAAGAATTTGCAAATAAGTACGAATTCATCACAGCATCACACATCAGACACTCAATGTATACAATAAATTCCTGTAAAATTCAAAGTGAATTTGAAAAAGCACAAGAAATAACTGAATTCACAAACGGAATAAAGAGTTTCGTCAGACATTGGAAAGGTAACTCTCTTCTTCATTTGCATTTCAATCTTGCTGCTGCTTTTCATTTCTTCATTTTCATCATATTGCTGCTGAGTTTGTCAGATGGTAAGTGGGAAGCTTTTAACAGGCCGGGACGCAGTGCTACCAAAACAAGATACATATCCAATGTGTGCCAGGATCAGGCTGGCAGGTGTCGTGCTGTTCCATTGTCAACCGCAGTCCTGCTGCAGTGAATTCACATCGAGTCTGCTCATAAAAACAAGATTATTGTGGATTCTCACTGTCACTGGAGTAAGTTTAATAGCCTTGATGAAGGTAGAATATGCTTATAAGGTTTTGGTTTATATTTATCCTGCTTGAGTTGCCAAAACCGTGTCCAGTAAGCTGTGTCATATTATTAGCAGAGATATTCTATACTATTACTGACAAGTTCAGCCTCACATAAGGGATGTAAGTGTAACATTCCTTCATAGGCAACGATACTGTCAGTAACAGTATTAACATCTGATATGCTAGCCTGTATGAGAAAGTAAACACAAATAATGCAAAAAAACCTACCAAGTGTATTTACAACTTTTAATTTTCATTATTTATGTCTTATTAATAATCATAATAAACAAATGAAATTTAATGCTAGCTCCATCATCTTCACAGGAAACCCAAATTTTCACAAGAAACAGTGTGTGAGATAAAAGCTCTGTGCAGATTTACAGTGTCTGCCGGCGTCAGTCAGGGCAGAGGGCACAGCGAGTGCATGACATGCAGCTGCAGATTCCAGGCAGGTGCCGCTGCTGTAACACTACACTAATCCGAGGCTGATCAGCAGTGGAAACAGTACAAACCGACCCCAGACAAACTGAGACACCTGCCCGTGCTTGCACCGCTAATGTGGGACCCCGACAAGATCCTTTGATTTCATGCCTACCCTTTTCCCCCCGGATCTCATTATGAGAAGGTCAGCATAGGGCCATCATTGCGAGGAGGCTGAGCGCAGATGAGAGAGTGAAGCTTGGAGATACGTGGATGTGAACTGGAGTAGAATTTATCACATTCTTATAAGACAAGAAGTTCTTCATCTTTTTTTCCAAACATTTACATTGTACGCCAATAATATTTGTTTTATAGCAGGTTGTAGTTTGTTGTATTGGGTTTTATTTTATATTATTCATGTTCACACAGCAAGTCTGATTCCTACAAGACAGAAATATATTTGATCTTCCTTAGTTTCAAAGTGATGATCCTCTGGATGATGCATATTAGTGTAAGAGAATCAAACACATCAGAGAAAAAAAACAATATACAGTTTTTACAAGGCATAACATCTTTATTGTTATACACATAACTCAATCTCCAAAGACTTTGCACAAATCAGTGGGGTAACATGAGCCTTGAGATATCAAAAGTCTCCCGCAGTTCCTCATAATATCCTAAAATTTTCAAACAAGTACATCTGCCTTTCACATCCCCAAATGGTACATAGCCTACAGTACATCCATTGCAATTGAAATAAAGTTTTTTTTTCCACTGTCAAACATTATCATATGTGCATTACATTACCAATTACAAACAAGTTATATTCATTGTCAAAATACAGGTGTGCAAATTGTTAGAAAAATACCAACTCATACCAGTTTCTGGATTGTGCTCTGTAAAAATCCTTACAAATAGTATATAATAATCTATATATAAATGACTCCAACATGCAATGTTGCATTTCAAAAAATATCCCATAAACAGGCTGTTCTATTAAACCCTCTGAAACTCCAGTCTTCATCACGCTTGTGTGAAGACGGCTAAAACAAGAAAAAGAGGGTGAAGCAAAGAAAGGGGGAAAATCGTTACTTAATGGGTCACATTTGTAAAAAAAAAACAAAAACAATAGTTTTGAGTGGTTTTGTTTTTTGGTCTGCTTTTATTACTTATTCCAGATTTTAAATAAATTCTTACTGTTAGTTCCCAGTAGTAAGGTGGACAGTCAGCAAACATCCATCTGGCTGAAGCATTCTGCAGTGTAATTTGCTGCTCTTTGTATAACAGACAGTGTAGTCAAGTTGAACTTCAAAGCTGAATTGCAGCAAAGATAACCTAGCCATATTAAAGCCCTTTTTATGATGACCACAATGTCCACAAACACATCAGCTTATCGATGAATAAATAATTTATCTTGGTAGTGATGACAGTAAATGCCAACAATACAAATTACCTCTTTTTTAAAAAAAAATCAAAGAAATTCATGCCATACCTGCTACAAAGACTACAAACAGCTAAGATGAGGCAGGATAGAAGCATGAATCAGGTGATGACAACAGTCAAAGTATCCCCCACACGACAAAGTTAAGACAAGGACGGCATCTCTTCCCCTCCCCCCCTTCCTCATCTTTTTCTGAGGTAAACAGTAGTACTGTTAAAGACAATTAAAGGCTTCTCTCCTTCTCCCTGGCGCCACATTCCCCATGGCCTCAACCTGAATAAATTCTACTTCCACTGTCCACAAGACTGTCTCGATCCAGTCCCAAAAGCATGCAAGCGCTGCAGGGCGTACGGACGCAGCTGCGTGAGCTGCGTCTCTGCATTTTACGTACACTGAAACAGTGAAAGCAAAGACTAAAATGAAGGAATACAAGCAAAATGGTCTAGGCGTGTGTACAATAAAATAATTTTCTTTTGATTTCATAAATAACATAAGACATTTGTTACCTCACTCTCACTTTAAAGTGTGAACCTCTTAAAAATGACACTTTCCCAAAACCAGTCTTTCCAAATTATGAGTCTGTCAAAATAAAAGGAACAAAGGATTTTTATAACAGTACACCTTCCTTTTTTGGCAATATATTTTAGAAGCTTTCCTTTGAAAAAATAAACATATTGCACTTTCAGTAGCATGAATGTGTAATGTCAAATCACAACTCAATCGTTAGAAGTGAGTACAATTTTTTTAAATAAAAGGGAAAACAAATCGATTTAATCATCTCAGAAGAAACAAAGTGTCCATTTCAACTACAAGCATGTGACTGCAGGTAACCAACATTCAGAGAACAACAATGAACAAAAAGAGCTACAATAAAACGGAAAACAAACAAAAACAAAAATGTTAAAACTGTACCATGCACGGGGAGTGTTTCAAAGCAGTGTATCCTGGGTTACAATGGATGGAGCTCCAGAAAGCTGCTGTGATGTTTGGGTAAACAGAGTAAGACTGGCTAGTGACCGTGCTAGCACTGACTGCTGGCAACGGCCGTGCCCTGTTTCCTGTAGCAAGAGCGGTGTGAACCCTCAGAAAACGCGCCGTACACCCGAGCACGCTCCCGCTGCGGCTGTGCCCCCCCACCGGCCGCCAGGCTCACATCTCCCCATCAAAACGTCAGATGGCAAAATAGAAAGGCAGCTGTTTGCTCCCATCATCTAAAAGTGCATCTCCACACTCTTCCAGCAAAGTCCGTCAGCCCACCGCTATCTCTGCCAAGGCAGTGGGAGTGGGCTGCAGAGACCAGTGCTTGGATCAGCACACGTGTGGGTTTCAATTATTTCTTTTTTCAGACGATATATGTTTGGTTTCATTTTTAAACTTTTTAAATTTTTTTTTTATCTCACGAGACACGACATTTCTCCTCAGCTTTAAGAGAAGCCAAAGAAGAGGTGCTAATTCACGGGGCTGGCCATAAAGAAGGCCCATGACAGGTTGGTGGTAGCGATGCCTTCCTCCTGGTTCTCGTCGGTGTCATGTTGATTCCTAAACACCTACGGCCGCCTCCGTGTCTCACTGGCGCCATGTTCTTTTTTCAAGGCCGGCAATGCAACTGTACCGGTTGCCATGGTTTCACTGCAACATAAAACAGTTTGCTAGGATTTAATTGGCTGCTTGACACATTTCACACAAAGGCTGAAGCACACAGAACACACGACATGAATAAAAGGTATATTCATCTTTAGAGATACATAAATTCATTTGCTCCCTTTTAATTTTTGCTGGTAAATTAGTAAAGTGAACTTACCTGAGGAACAGCATCATCATGTCAGAAAATGGACAAATATAATTGCAAGGCCAATATTCAACAGCATTACCATAGCAACAAGGATCGAGTTAGGACCCTGCAAAAAAGACATTATGGTAAGGATCAGATATCCCTATCTTCACATGTCTTCATATCTTTTTATAAACCATTTCAATAGAAAGAAGAAGGCCGTTTTAAAGAAACAGTTGACTATTTGGGAAATATGTTCCATAATTTTCTTTTGCTAAAGTTGAATGAGAAAAATGATACCACTTTCATGTTGGTATGTTAGATACACATCCAGCAGCCTGTCAGCTTAGCGTAACACAAGGACTGGAAACCGTGGGAAACAGCTAGCCTGGGTCTAGCTAACAAAATTCATCTAAACCAAAGATAGTCTTTAACACAAGATATCCTACTGTACGCTGCGCCAGTGGTGTAAAACGGTATACACTTCCTGTCTCTTAAGTGAGCACTTATAGAAATACCATCCCTCCACCTTGTCTGGAGGCGTTCTCAATATTGTGTGAATGGATAAAAGCAGATGGATTTTGCCTCGCATGATATTTGTTTATTGTAAGTTTTAACTTTTAATTCATGGTTTCGCCTATAAAACGATTTAAATGGTCTGTTGCAAAGGAAGGCAGGGAGCACCAGTTCGTAGATCTCATGAAAGTCTGTTGCTGAGACAGAGACAGGTCTTGAACAAAGTTAATAAATAAATTACTTAATTAAATGTTAAATTTGTCCTGATCTGTGTGAAAGCTGGCCTTTTTTGTGTCAGAATACAACACGTGGCTTGGTGACGATGGGGCAAAAGAACTGGTCATAATTTGTGATGATGTTCATTTCTCCCATAAGAATGAATGAACTCAAGATGTCTTCCTGTCTCCCAACAGGGCGGGGCTTTGGCAAAACCCATGTGACATTGATACAGGAAATGAATGTTTAGTGGGAGGTCTTGGTTCCTATTAACTGTCTCTGCCTAAACTAACTAATTAATATCTATATCATGCTTGCAACTAGGACCAGTTGCCAGGCAACTAGTGGATAATGTAGAAAGAAACAGTCTGGTACAAAATCCTCTGTTAAGTGCACGTTGTTCTTACACTTCAGATTTTGTATGTTTTAAACAAACAAGATACAGCATGTTAATTGGTGAGCTTTAGTGGTGGCACGTTTTGTTGCCGCTGGATGGAGCAGAGCTAGCTGTTTCCTCCTGTTTCCAGTCTTTTAGCTAAGCTAAGCTAAATGGCCTACTGTACACAAATATGAGTAGAATAGATCTTATACCTCTTTGCCATAACAGCAAATTTCTAAAACTGTCGTACAAATTGCTTAAAAACACTGTTTCCTATCCTATTACTGGTACTTACTGTCTCCTCCACACTTTCAGCAATGTCCATACTGGCTTTCTTTGTGTCTGCGAGGCTCTTTGGCTTTAGAGAATCCTGCTTCCTGAGTTTCGGGTCGCTCTTGCTCTCCTTTAAAGAGGCTGGCTTAGGACTAGGGGAACTAAAGGATTTAGGGGGTTGTGGGGGCATGCGTGCCAGTTCCAGGGCACTAGGCTCTTCTTCTGGATCCTCCACAGGATCCGGGGGTGGAGGGGCCCTTGCAGGGGCTTTGACGTAGTAACTGTGGTACTCGCTGTGGAGCTCACCATTGACTGGAATTGCAGGAGGCTGTGGAGGAGAAGCAGATGCTGCCGTAGACTGTTGAACTTTAGTTGGAGCCTCGATGTGCATGTGAGAACCTTTAGGGCCATCAGAAACGGATGGCCTCTCCTCTTTACTCAGCTTTCTGTTAGGCCGCTCATCCTTGCTGGCTTTAACTGACTTTTCTTCTTTGCTAATCTTGCGGGAGGGTTTTTCCTCTTTGCTGGTTTTGCGGCTGGTGCTGTTGGCAAGCTGACCTTTCTTCTTACTAGAGTGAGGCGAGGGTGGAGGTGTGGCTACAGGGCTCGTGACAGGGGAGTGGGGAGGAGTGGTACCTTTGCGGTAAAAGTGGGGAGAATCTCTTGGGGACCCGTCCTTCTTTTCTACAGGGACCTCTTTAATCTCCACAGGCTCCTTTAACTGTTGTTTTATGTAGTCAGGTCCTGCAGAGAAGAGACGGGTGACACACATAAATATAGCAATCCACATATACCAGACATGTACACCTGCATCACCTCAGTTTGTGCTTCTGATGCATTATCACAACTGCTTTCAAGTCATGGAGCAAGTCTTGCTAGTTCAGTTGCAAAGTGGGAAGCAGTTTGAAAGTATTTTCCATTGTGCTCCTTATGTAATAACTAGATGAAAAAGATGTGTTTTTAAATAGCCTAGTATTTGGACATTTACATAACTATGTTTTCTTGCTGAAAATTGTGGAGAGCTCACCAGTTATCACATTATTTCTTGTTTCATGTTTTTTTAAAAATTGAGTTTTTATTTTTTCATGTTTTCATTTTTTTATGGATTAAACAAATGAAATACAACATGTAAATTACCAAGATTTTTAGCTGCTGCAAGGTGGATTTGTTACCTTTGGGCAAAGCAAGGCTGGTTGTGTTCAGAGTCTGAGCTAAGCTAACAGGATGCTGACCAGAGCCAAAAAACATTTCCTCCAAAATGTGAAACTATTCCAGCAAAGCTTTTTTGGAAAGAGATTCAAAATTGTGCTTAGTGTAGCTACATGACCATCTGGGTTTTTCAAAGATCATCAGGACTTCACCCTTAAGAAATACAAATGTTTGATTTTGTGACTTGAATGTTGTGGTAGTTCATGAGAAGCACAAACTGGGGCTAACACCTACTCACACATTTCCTGAGAGTACATCGTACGCACCCACTAAGACTCAAATGCACTATTTTCATCTGGTGTTTAATTATAGTTAAGTTATGACACAGGGGATTCAGTGAAACCCTGAACCAACACCATTGCAATTCTGAAATTTCTGATCCAGCCACTGCCCACGAAGCCACATTACAAGGAAAGAGCACTTGTTTGCCATCCATCCTGCATGTTTGGAGCACTGCCCTGTGAGCTAGATTTAAACCAGAGCTGGCCCTAAGCATAGTTGAACTTTCAAATAAAATATTTATGAGCCAACATTATCCATGCAATCATTCAGCAAAGACAGAGGCAGACAGGGGAAAAATAGACTAATTAATGCAGGGTCACAAACACCATTTCACAAAGGAAGCCTCCTCTGCAGGCTTATCTTTATCAGTCATTCTCTTTTATCAGTATGTTGTTTTCCTGGAAAGACCCTTGTCACATCAATTCTCAGCATCCCACCGGCATTGCTGCACAGATAAGAGAGTCGACCTTAAGGTGCCATGATGCTGCTTTCTTTGTCTGAAGAAGCCCATACAGTTCTGTTGGCTACTTCCTTTCTCCCTGTAGGAGTTTATACACTTGTTCTTCAGTACGTGGATAATAGCGATACCACTGCATCTAGAATAAATGTGCACCCCTTTTTTGAAAATATATCTTTTGAATTTTCATTGCGGACATTGTGTCCTCTAATGTGTGAACATTGGTGCTTGAATCTGAATGTAAATGTCTTTTTACATGTGAGGAAAAATGACACTTTATCCATCCCTTTGTTCTGTACTGAATTAATATTTATTAGAGACATCAGGCTCTTTGTTTGTCTGTTTTTTTTTCGCCTCGCCTAAATTAGATAGTGTCAGAGTGACTAACACAGGGACAATGGCGCTCTGTTAGAAGCACATCAGATGGTGTGAGCAGAGGAGGCTCCTGCTCATCTCATATAGACAACTTCAAACAGGGAGAAGGACATTTAAAAAATTATGTGGACAATCAAATCCATATTTATATGTAGAGGGGAAGATTTTGAAGCTGTTTCGCTTGTTTTTTCCCCAGCAGACTATTTTCACCGTCAGTGTATGGTGATGTTGTTGCGGTCAGTCTTGACTGGGTTATTGAGTTGAAAAACGATTTAATCTCAGAGATCAATCAAAAGGATTTACGAGATGCCCCTTATATGCATGCCTTCTATTCAGTTTACACACTGTAATTCAGTTAAAGAATTTATATTGATTTAGATTTGACACTTATCACAGCTAGGAACAATTATGTAAACCTAAAATCCAGAAGGGAACAAGTGCGTCCAATCTCATATCAGCGTAAACGGCCTTATCGCAGAATCTTTTGAGCCTCAGCACTCATAAGCCCAAAGTATTTTTCTGCCGCGTAGCTTTCTTAATTTGTTTCATAACTGCCATGACCAATAAGACCCACTACAAAGCGACGGGGGGACATCTGAACATCTGTGGGCTTAATATATCTACCAAGCTTAATTTCACACCATAACTCAATAAGAGTTAGGGCTTCGTGGGCGGGCCTGAGCAGTTTCAGTCTGTTTGGGGACAGATTCCTGTGAGGGGTTCCAGGCATTTTCCGAATGGTTCTCACCACTAAAATGACCCCCTGTCTTTCACACATACACTAGACTACGATTCTGAAGCCAACTCTGAATTTCAAAATATGCGTAACATTAACACTGCTGAGTCTTATGTAAATTTTACTTTGATTAATCTCATTATTTTTGATTGCTTTGTAGATATTTTAACATGTATAGAACTTATTGTGAAGGGTGAAGACTTATTAGAGTCTACCAAGGAATCCTGCCAGGTCAGCTGGAGCATGCACAGCACTGGGACTCAATTACCCAAGTAGCTGTGGTGTTTCTTTCATCTGAACATTGATCATCTGGGCTGAGTCTGCCGCCCTCCAAAGGGGGTCATTAAAATAGGCCATGGCATCAGTCACAACCAAGACAAACACAAATGTGTACAAATAAATATCTGAAGTTAAGAATTTAGACATTTCTTTTAAATTTAGGATGTTTGCTTATCAAGATTTGTATTGTTCTTAAGAAAAGCTCAACTGTAATACGCACTGAGCCTCTTTTTTTCTTCATCAGTGTCTCATGAGGTCATTAGAAAACAAGCTTTTTGTTTAAGCTGCGGTTGCCAGTCCCGTTCATGTTAATCCGCAGCACATTTTCTGCTTCAGTGCTCTTGTAGCAAAACACACGTGCTGACGCACACGCAGACATACACACGATCACTCAAAACACAACGGATCGGCTGTTTAAGACCCAGCCTAACCCTTGCTGACCTTAATATGAGATGAATGGCAGTAGCAACAGGGGAGCTTCAGTATGTGTGTGCATGCAATGATGGGTGTGTGTTGGAGGGAGCAGTACAGTGTTTGCTGTTGACATTGTGCATCATTCTGGGTTCAAAGGAAGATTTATGGGAGGACAGGTATCTGTAAAATAATATAAATTCTTAGCACTTTTAAAGTCTAGTGTTGAAAGGCCAATTAGCAACCATAGATGAAGGAAATATGAGTTTTGACCATTTAAATCTGATTTATCATAAACTCTGACAATCAAACACTGACTCAAGGCCATTGTTCTAAGGCCTACATGAATTACTTTTTATACAACTTATAATTACTTCATTGTTTGCTTTAGTGTTTACTGTGTCTATATGTAAAATAAAATAACATGTCATCCAAGTGAATTAGCATTTTCCTGTTGTCTTGGTTTATAATGCATTACTTTATTCATATTCTGGTGCTGATATCATATGTATTAGTCTGTTCTGTGGGTTGTGATCATAGCACGCTCTCCACTCTGTTATATTTACCATTCTTGACTCAATTTGTAGCATTTTAGATTTTCTCTTTCTTCCTCCTACTCATGCTGGCAGATGGGCAGGGGGAGCTGTCATTGTTTGGCCAGATTATTTCTACTACTGTTACATAGACACGCACACACACACGCGCACACACACAAACACTTGCTTTTGTACTCATACAAACACATGCAAATAAATTATGCCCCATTGTCTGTGGCTTCTGGTTGAGTGTAATCACTGTCTTCCTTTGTAAGTGGAAACATGCAAGAACATGGAGGACCTCATGTTCACATGAAGTGACATGTGATTGATAGAGACTGATGGAGATGCCTGCTGGAAGACATTGCAGGAATACAGACAGACTTTCAGCCAACAGGAAGTTATCATTGTGAAGATTTTGGGCATTTTTGCTTTATTTTGACAGGACAGGAGAAAGAAAAAGGAAAGGCAGGGGAGAGAGAGATGGGATGACATGCAGCAGAGGGACATGTTTCTTGAAATTTTGCTTTTCATACAAATCTAATCCACCTTTTTTCATAAACAATCTACAAAAGGTCAGCCTACAGTCTCACATTTTCCTATTTTAATTTATTACACTTTCAATGAACTTGAGTTTTATCTGCCACAGGAATATGTGTTACTAAATGAATACCATTTCCACCAATGGGGAAAAAAACCTCAAAACTTTTAATGAAAAGGGTCAGATCAGTGTTATCTCAAAATACTTTTATATGCTTTATCCTTGAAAGTCTTCAGAAGTGGCTGCATGACTTTCGACTTCAGCTGAACTACTGTTTTGAATCTCACACCACCTGCTGCCATGAATATAAAGCAACACCTGCTCATGTCTGGTTTTAAATCCTGACAGGTCCAGGCTTTTATGGTTCCACCTGGTCCAAGTGTACCTTGACTGGGTCAAGCAAGGCGGAGTGGGATCCCTGCTGGGTGCCCCCCCACCCCCCTAACTTCCACCCCCTCCACTCCCAATGACTGGCTGAAGGAAGGGACAGCTGCTCTGCGTCAGCCCTTGAGAGGGGGCGAGTGCCGGTCCGAGTCCTCTCAGTGCATAAGGATTTCAGCTATGTCTCCATTAGACCCCAGTGAGCACCAAATATAGCCCAATTAACGTCACGACACAGGCCACGCCTAGCCAACCCTCCCTGCCCCCCAACTTCTGGGTGCTGTATGTGAACCAATCATAAAGGTCAGGGTCCTGTTCCTTGCGGCCATCTCTTCTCTTTTGAAGTACACACTCCCAATCTGGGTGATAATCTGCTATGAGTCTGAAATGTCAATTACAAACAACAAGGGGTTAAGACTGCTGGTTGATACCCTATAGGACTTACTCAAAGATGAGGGATGGAGGGTAAGTGAGAATATTTCCACTGCAAAGGTGGACATTTAGGAAGCAAAGCAGATTAGTTTGAGAAAGTTGCATAGAGTCCTTCTAAAGCAAGGATATTCAGATTGAGCAGCTTTGTCTCACTGTATTGGGATATTAGGAGACGAGGTGGTCTGGATATGGCCTGGTATATTTCTTCAAAGAGCAAAGTAAATGTTTTCTTTGAGGTTGACAGTGGCAGTCATTTTGCCTTGAGGCTGCAAACAGGGGAAACTGTTTACACTCAAACATGACATAAACTGCCTAGGGGCAAACTGTGAATCAGCAACAAACTTGAAAGCAGGCCATTCTCGATAGCCCAAACTGCTACAAGACAAAGACTTTCATAATGTAGTTATAAAATGAATCTATGGAAAATGGGGTCTGGCTATTTGCAGTTGCCAGCCTGGCTTTCAGCTGGGCTTCCCAGACACGCTGACGCAACTTAACGTTTAAGTGCTGGGGCTCAGATGTCGCCCTGCACTGCACATTAGCATGACATCGGCCACTTTCTCATTCATGTTCTGACTTATAAGGCAAGGACACTCTCCACACAGATGTGTGAACCGGGAGATCACTGGGTCTGCCAAGCATGACCACCGTTTTCCACAACACAAACAAGCTGCAGGATGTCTCTGGCCCGCCTGGCCATTTCTGCGGCTTAGGGGAGGGTCATGCTTGAATGGGTCCCATTGTCAATCTATTTGTCAGCCACTATTTTGTTGCAGCTTTTGGCAAGGACCCAAGGTCGGCTGGCTCATAGGCCTAAATATATTACACACAGTGGAAGAGGTGGGCTGGTATAGATCTTACACTGTGTATAAAAATAAACAAAACAGGTATGACATAGCATTTTGAAAATGATAACTTTTTTCATTTTACTAGTACCTATCCATCCAAATGATGGCTGTATGTATTCTAAATTAATTTTATGTAAAAGTTTGGTCAGTGAATAAATTTTATGAATCATTTTTCCAAGAATTACATGTTAAAATGGTCAAAATCTACTATTATAAATAATGTGAATTCACCAGGAAGGCAAAAAAAATATGCTAAATCTTCCTCAATAACTCAGTTTGGGTTCAGTCTTTTCTGATGTTGCCCTCTTTGTGCCCTTATGTTCCACCTCTGAACCCACGTGCACCACGAGCTCTTTGACAAAAAAGGATCTGTACCCCTCACTATTTATGTAGTATAAAATGTTCGGCATCGCCTTGTAAAACTCAGCTTACCTTGTAAATGAACTAAACAGAGTTGAGTTGACAGTTAACGCTGCAAGCTGCTGTATTGTATATCAGTGTGCCTGGTAAACCTCCAGGCATGGGAAAGATGAGAACTGCTTGGTATTAGGAACAGTAAGTTTTCTTGACCATCATATACTTAGACATTTCTTCCCTCCACTAAAGCACAAGTTTGATGTGACATAAAAAAAAATAACAGCACAAAAAGAACAGAAACATTTTGCTTTTCTCACTCTTTTTGGCAGAGTTTATGGCTGCAAATTTTAGCGAGTATTTCTGAGCAGTTACAACAGGCCTTTGAGAGCAAAGACGAGGCATCCATCCAGATTACAGTGCCCTGCCTCAAGCTGGCTCTGTTTGTCCAGGCACAAACACAGTCCTCCATTGTGGCGTTAGAAGTCATCCTCAATACCACTAGTCTTCAATTACAATCCTGGAACACCAAACCCTGCGCTTTTGTACACCCCGAACAAGCTTATTACTGAGTCACACACAGCCTGTGTAAACAACTCTGAATCTGTGCAAACATCATTATTTATACAAGTACTCAATCTCTTACCAGTTACCTAATTCCTAAAACATGGTTTATATGCTGGAGGATTGTGCAGCTAAAAAAGGGATGATGGAGTCAAGGGGGGATTTTACAATTGCTTAGATGAGTAAATGTTCCATTGTTGGGGGTAAACAACTCATTTGGCAAAGCCTCCCTCCAGGCGTATTCACACATGCAATGCTACCCTCAACATTTCAGGACATTATCTGAGTGAGCAATGTGTGTGTGTGTAAACGCAAGTGTCTGAATCATTTGAACTGGACATTAACGGGACTTAACCCTGTCAACCCCCTAGTACAAATCTGTGTAATGTCTGATTGAGCCCCAAGTGTATAGCTGGGTCATGCTATTTTCTGCTTGCCTGTATATTACTTTCCGCTCTTTTGTTGACTTTACAGACATGTCTAAATACATGAACTATTGATATATATGCAAAAATAGTCATCATTACGAGAAGTCCTCCTCCAGCCACCCTTCTCCTTAAGTAAATGGAGTATTTCCAGTAGATAAGAGTGTGCATGACACAGATGAGCTCCTGCTGTGCGCTTCATGTTTAAAAGAGCAACTCCTCATATAAGAACAAGGCTTAAGCAAGGACTGCAAATGTCTGACGTATTGTCTAAAACATCATTCACATGCATGGCTAGCCATAAAATGTGCACATGTAGTCATTTTAAATAGAAAGTTGTATTTCATCAAGCGGAGTGACCTCAGCACTTGCAGTTCAATTGGCTTAATTTACTAAAAGACAATACTGAGGAAGAAGAGGTCTTGATTGTCACACATACAATTGTACAGTGATAACTGTCCTCTGCATTGAAAGCAACACAACGCATAAAACAACAATTTGAGTAATACCGGGTCATATTTTATGGGGATAATGTCCTACGACTGCTCTGTCTCGACTTTGTGATTCACAAAGGTTCCTGAGTTCCTAAGTTTCGTTTTTCAAAGCAGTGGACCGCAGTCGAAGTTACATAGTGTTGCTTTAACTCATCTTTTAACTACACTTTTATACTCATAGGAGCAGGGGGCAGCCAGCATATGGCAGCCAGCATACGGCCCCCAGCGAAGAGCAACTCCAGTTGCAGGACAGCGCCGCAGTCAAGGACACCGACAGGAGAACTATACCTGTACGTCTATATTTTGGTGGTGAGAGAAACCAGAGTACCTGGAGGAAACTCACACAAGCAAGGGGAGAACATGCAAACTCCACACAGAAAATATGATGCATATCTATGCTAAGGCTACGAAATGTCCACTTAGCCTTAGCAACGCTGTGCATGATCATTGGTTGTAAAAGGTTACCTGGTTGGTAGAAGTTGGGTGAAAGCTCCCTGGCAACCGCCCTTGCAATTTCAGAGTCGTGCACAGCGGAGATGGCGGCCTGTTCTGCAGCCTCACTTTTTGTCCTGGCATGGGCCGTTCTGAAGAGGAAAAACAGAGACAATAGTAGGGTTAGAAAAGAAGTAAGAGAAAAATACATAGAGGACAGAACCATCATGGTCAAAGTGTGTGTGAAAGTTAGACACATATTTTATGTTTTTTGTCTCCATAATAACTGGTCTGCAACTGTGTTTGCATGCTGTCACGTCATCTGTTACACTTTCTGCGTCAAGATGACACAACAGCCTCCTTCCACAATCATTTCCTCTTTCCCCCCTCTATGACCCTTCATCCCTCCATCTTTCCCCTCATCTTTGAGCTGTATCACTCAGCCTGTCCCTCTTGGGGGTGACATAACACCCTCCCCTTGTGTGTCTATCTCAAATCCAAATCCTGATTTTCCAAATGGAGCGCAGCCACAACCAAGCAAGACCTTAATCCAGTCTGGAGCACTGCGCTGCCGCTGGACCACACGGAATCTGTGCCCAAAAGGCACACACACACACACACACACACACACACACACACAAACACATATGAGGATATTATATTGTATCATTTAGAAAACAGTAGGAGATGTAGTGGGTTATGCTTGAATATCATGCAAAAAATGTCCTTTTAGGTGATTGATACAAATACAAAGCCCAATAATACATTAATACAAACAATATAAATACGATTTCCACAAACTTTGAAGATTTTTTCAAGGCCTCAGATAAACCTAATGTACTCAGTTTACAGGATGTTTTTAATCCTACTCACTGAATGACAACAACTCTTAAACTCCCCATTCGACTACCATACTATGCTGATGCTCAAAAAGCAAAAGGCAGAAGTGTAATACATTTTGGGATCAATGTGAGCTTAGTATTAGCACTGAGAGGTATTATGGCTGCGTACCATGGTTAGACAGACAGAGACCGGGGGGTGACCTGTTTAACAAATCCCTTAAAAAAAATAAAAAATAAAAAATCTACGGAAAGAAACTGTACATGAACACATGCGGGTACACAAGCACAAATACTGAGAGCTATATATGCATTGGCAGAAGGAGGATGTTTCCCACCAGACTTCCTTTAATAAGGAAAAAATCATGCAACTATTTGAAATGCACCAGTCAAAGCCTGTACTTCAGTCACTCACTGTATGACATATAGTGAACCCTGGCATAATACATGACCATGCAACATGGAATGCAAGGGTCCAGATGGGTTGTCCAAGTATCACTGTAAGTATTGACAGCTGTGCCTTGTGCCCTGCTTAACCCCACTCATCCATCTTCCTCTCCCTCTTGCTTTCAGCATCGCTTCTCTCTTTCAATCAATGCTACTGTTTTTTTGCGATCCTTCCTCATCTGTCCATTGATGCCGCATCCCCTCATCCCCCCCCTCCGTCTGTCAAGAGTGACCCCAACGGACGCATGTCTCTATTTCAGACCAATTCTCTGTCCTTGGACTCTGAGTTGCTCTGTTTTTTGACGGGGCTGGGACAGTGAGATATTAAAATGCATGAGGAGCCATATGGCGGCTTCAGAGATGGACTGTTTCCTCTCCAGAAATAAGTGCCTGCATCACCCACAGACAGAGGACACACTCAGACTGTGTTTACAGTCACTGGAAACCGCTGACCAGCTGCAGATAAAAATTCTAATTTAGGATATTTTTAACAGTCTCGAAGAGTATAACACAATTCTTTGCTTCTTGCCATGAGTTACTACACACATTTAGGAATGTGAGTGGTGTGGCTAAAAGAAGCGTCATGGTCTAAAGCCCTTAAAAACTGACATTAAAGCATTCCAGTTACATCACAGCACTGACGTGTATAGCCTACTGTTCACATCCACTTGCCACACATGCTACCACAAGGACATACATGCTTCTATTTCCGCAATGTGTGAAATGTGCAGTGAAAGGAGGCATGAATGCGTCACGAATAAAGCATGCCCGTGACATATCCTAAGGATCTTAACAGTTCCCTTTAGGTAGAGCTGGCATTGAGTCAGGGGTAGACACAGGAAGCATTGCCGACTGTTCACAGACAGGATGTCTGGTGGCAGTAGGTGACAGGCAGAGAATGATGGGAGTGTGACTGAGCAGTGGGACAGGAGGAGAGTGAAATGAAAAGCGAGGAAGCATGGGCATGTGGAGCTCAGAGACGACAGGGTTCGTTAGTTTCTTCCCTGCAAATGCTTCTAATCAAACTAGCGAGCGACACAAACACCTCCCACAACCCCACTTAGACCTGCAATATTTTTTTTGTCCAACTGAACCTTTATTATCTCATAAACAAGTTAATATTGAGATACAGGAACAGAACATTAGCATTAATTTGAAGTCACATTTCTATGCACCTGACAAATAACCACTCTTGTTTTATGTATCTCCAGGGCTGCAAAATTAATCAAATTTGAACTGAAACTGCAATAAAGCCTACTGCACTTTTCTAATTGCATGGAGGCAAATTGTGTCAAAGGAGAAATACGTCTGTCAAAATACTATTTTAATTTAAATGCTGTGGTGCTGTAAAGTTTTTGTGGCCTGCACATAATGTTCTATGGACTTAAAGTTGCTGTAAGTGATTTTTACTTTGTTAAAATAAATGTTAAAGAGCTCTACATTCTGTCAGCCATCACTCATGTAGAGTTTGGTCAGTAATGTGGGTCTCCCAGTCTCTTTGTTCTGCAGTAAAACAGAAAATGCAATTCTGGAATCCTCTCTCCTGATTGGATGAGCGGGGAGTGGGATACCAGAAATGTCTTTTCTGTGTATTGCAGAGCTGATGACCCATGTGTCTGACAAAGCACTCTTTACAAGTGATGCCTGTCTGAATGTAAAACTATTGAACAATTATTTAAAAAAAAAATGGGGGAAAAAAATTTAAATACCACATTTAGAAAAACACCTTTGTTTGGAACAGACCCCAGAAAAAAAATCACATCATAACTATTTTAAAATGTTTTTGAATGAAAATGAGAATAATTATGCAAAAAAAATTATTCCCTCCAATATCGCAAATCACAGTGCAAATGCAATAGCAGGCCAAATACTTGCAAACATATTTTTCCAAAATCCTGCAGCCCTATCCTGAGGCAAATCCAGCTCTTCAGCTGCTTATATAATACTTCACTATGTCCACCAGTAAATTTTGTCTGCCATTTAGTTCTGGGGAGATAGTTTTCAGTGGGGTTTATCAGAGGCTTTTTATTAAAAGACATCAAAACATCACTAATGTGAGCGGTGAGAATGAATCAAAAATGCTGCAGCTGTAAAACCAAAACAATGAGCTGAAAGATGATAAAATACTATGATCGCTCACAGAAATTGCAGTTAGACGACATTTTTTGTGGGTTTGTCAACAAGAGCGACACCTCTTCAGTTACACAGTCATTTGACTACTGTTAATAACGTAAAGATATAGGGTTTGCAGCTTAAAGTGGGACTGATCCCAGCATGTTATACCTTACCAGTTAGTAGCAGAAGCACAGATTTAAAAAACTAATATTTCAGGGCAAAACATCCTGGTAAATAAAATAAAATAAAATAAAATTTAAAAAAATAAAATAACAAATGAACTTTGGAAAAGTTTAAAGTTCTTAACTTGTTAAACAGTCTGCAGCCTACCAACTTGAGGCTGATCTGCTACTGAATATAAAGCAACACCTGTTCATGTCTGGTTTTTCACTCTGCAGGCGCTCCTGCCTTGTTGAGTGCTGGGGATGGATCCAAGCAAATCAAGGCATTTGAATCCATAATGCACCTGCTGCCACAAATGCAAATATCCAACAAGCAAACAAACATACACATAAACACAAAGCAGTTTGTAGAAATCTGGACAAAGTGTAGACAGTAGCAAAGACTTTGAAGCAGTTCCTTTTGGACCGAGGCTCCGTTGAGAGACAATATTGATGAAGGCCTGCTGAGCTCCATGGTTGCTTCATTACCGTGACAAATGAATTGTGTGAAAAGTGTTGAGTCAGTTTGGCAGGCAGTGTGGCGGATGCTCTTTCTCGCTGTGGAAAGCATGAGTGTGTGTGTGTGTGTGTCTGTTTGAGATAGAAGATGGGGGTGAGATATGTGCACACCGAGAAGGAAATTTAGGGAAACAGAAAGTAGAGAGAGAGAGACAGAAATGGAGACAGTGTGAGACTGAGAATGAGACAAACTGCCTGTCTAAAGACTCCTGGGTATTTAGAACTGCTACGGTATGCATCTCAACCCCTCTAATTTTACTACAGGGTTAAATTTCAACCCCCCCCCCAACCCCAGCTCACATGCAACGTGGTGCATCCTTAAAGGCTGGTCATACCTCGCCTACCCCAGAATACAGTATGTGTGTGTTTGCATTATGTTCCTGTTATGTGTGTGCGTGGAGCTTTGGTCCATCACTCCCCAGGCTATGGCCTATTTGAGGAATCTGCCTCACATATGCTGACACAGTTCTGCACCCCCTTCGTCTCATGGTCCCCTCCACCCCTCTTTGCTTCTCCCAACAAACCACCCTCCCACCCCCTTTTCCTCATCTTCCTTCTCTTCATCACACTGACCCATTCCCCCTCCCTATCAGTCTAAGCTTGGTAACTGGAATGCTGACTGGGACAGTGTATAATAAGATAGGAGATGAAGCTTTGACCTTGTTAGTGGTAAACATCAGCACTCAACAATCTTCCTTTCATCACCCACGACTGAGAGAAAACTACTGCTATACAGCAAGAGTCATATTTCAAGACCATATTCCATTTGGGCAGTGATGCTCCTAATCTAAGTGAACCAATCTGGTTCATGAAAGGATATTATACATCAACTGCAATTACTACCCTGTATCTCGCCCCAGCAGTCCCCTGGACCAAAGGAGCAGCACAGAACATCACAGAAGGTCTGCACAAATTAGCACTTAGCTTGCCCCGCACATATCTCTTATATCCACGCCAGCCTGCTATAGAATTCCCGGCTGGTGCTAATTCAGGATTACTCAAGCATGACTAACACCATTAGTAGTTAGCTAAAAACGACTCAGAAATTATTCAGGAATTATTCCTGGGCTGGTGGTGGGGACAATGGCCACGGCAAAGGAGGCTTTAAACTGGAGGCTGTTGGTGTGTTGGCTGTCATTATGAGATAAGCTAACTTTATTCTGAATAGAGAGCCATAATGCTGCATGATGAGAATATTTGGGCATAGCCATGTAGCATAGAACTGTACTTAAGGCACTTTAGATCTCAGACATCTTGGTGGACGGACTGACTGGTGCTCTGGCCTTACGTCCTTTCTTTCACCTTTACATCCTGTTACTCTTCTGAATAAAGTGGAGCATGCTCCAAATAGCAGAACAGCATCTTAGATCAGTTAGCCTTATTGAATTTTCCCCAATCTTACGTCTGGCTGAGCAAAATGAAGTGTGCTGAAAAAGAAGCATGAGTGTTTTTCTTTACATTTCACCAAAATTGTGCAGGGTTTGTTTGATGTAATATGGCCCAGAATGCAAATGCAAATTTCAAGCACTGCAGCAGCATAAAAATACAATAATACTGTAGGTAGAGCCACTTGAAAATGACGTGACAACATGAAAACTGCGGATGGGTAAAAGCATAAGGCATGGAAAGAGGACAATAAGCAAGGCAAAAACATGACCGTGTCAAATACTGAACAGACCTGTCAAATTGTAGAATAAAAGAAAGGAACTTGGTTACGGATACACCCAGAGAATTCTGGTAACAAAAACCAATGCTCGGCACTGTGTTACATATCTTTAAGGAATTGGGAAATATTTTTTTTATTTCTTGAGAGAGAGAGAGATAAATAAAAAGACTGGCACCCTCTCATGTCTTTGTGCTAAATTTGAAGCTACAACCAGCAAGCAGTTAGCTTTGCTGAGAACAAAGATTAGAAGCAGAAGCAAACGGTGAGCGTTAACTTACAAGTCAAGCATCCCAATAGCTCAAAAATGATTAAGTTATCTCTGTGTATATTTGACAAAAACAAAACAAAACATTGAGTTAATATTAAAATCATGGGAGTTACATTCTGTAATTAGCTAATTAACTCTGGACAGAGTCAGGCTAGCGTGAATTTCTAAATGAGGCTAATAATCTGTTGGCTAATCTTCCAGCTGTAGCCTTATATTTATGGAAGGCAACTGACATGAGAGGAGGAGGTTTCTTAGAAGAGCCAAAATGTTGAACTATAGCAGCAAATGGGTATTTTTAGTTATAATATGTAATAACTATACAGAAATGTATAAAAACCTACTGTACTATCACTAAAAGCCTTGGAGTCATTTTTGTTACATGATCTAATGAAATGAAGATTCAGAATCTACTTTTATTCATCCCCAAATAATGCATTTACTATGTTAACTCATGTTGTAAAGACTGGACTGGCAGGTGGAGACAGATTGAATTTCAGCTCCCACTCAGCTCTATTTCTGGGAAGAAGAATGAGTAGAATCAGTTTTTGATTAAACCGGAAAAAAAATCCCCAAACTCTTCTGACATTTCTGGCTGTGGATTACAAACAGACCTAATCTCCCACTGGTGTTTCCTACTCACGATCCCTCGGGATCTCTGCACTGAACCCTCCACTGTGGCTTCACCTGGCTTTCATACAAAAACACATGGTCAGATGTATGTGTGTGTGTGCATGTGCGTATTGGGACATTAGTGTGTGCGCTTTTCAGAAACAGCTGTTAATATGCACACACCATTTGTAACTATTATGAACCTAAAAGATCATGAATGAAAACTCACTAACTCATATACTGAATTACACATAGCCTAAAGTGTAAGTGGATGTATTTGTGTGGTTCAACCTTGGATCTGTCATGTATTAAAGCATGATATGTTCTCCTTTGAGTGCTGATGTGAATCAGTAGGAGGAGTGACACAAAATCCCTCGCAGAGATGATCCCTCTGGTTTTGGTGAAGGGCAATGGCAGAGATTCAGACCTCAGCACTGTGCTCTTTGTGTCAACACTGCCCGTGAAACATGGCCACAGCTGATACAGCTAATGACACAAAGGGGGAGGGTGGCGATGGTGGCTTAACCACACACCGCAGTAAAACAGGGAAGCACCGATAGTATCTGTGACGTTAAGAAAACAGCATGTATTTAAGCTTTGACATCTGTCAATGAAGTCATCACAACCTTGAACATGCTCTCTTAAAGCCTTAAAATCACCAAAAGGAAACACATAAAAGACATAAGGAAAACGTCTATGTCTTGTTGTGGAATGTAGATTGTGAAAAAAAACAAACAAAACTGAAGGACACTGAAGGCACTTTGTCTGCTCCCAAGTTTTAACTGATGTACAACTTACAAAAAATGTACAATTTACATGATAAGTTGCAATTAAAATCGTTAATCAAGTTTAATAGTTGTCTGCAGAACACAACATTACTGAATACTGAGTTCACAGGTGAAAGGACAAGACGAACTCCATATAAATCAAAAGAAAGACAAATTCAAAATAAAATGTAAAATGAAACAGGGTTGTAACTATTGTTCAATCATTAGTCATTTCTCTGATTTATTGCAGATTTTATGTCCATAAAATGTATTATGTGGACCAGGTCTGGCCAGATGGCCGATGCACAATGTTGTTTCTTTGTTGATGTCATTACATAATTCAGTGTCTCTACTGCATTAGTGAAGTCACATAGAGCTGCTGACTGTTCTTAGCACCACAGCAAACTTTGACCTTCTTTGATTACATAAAAAATGTTCCAACGAGTTCTTTGCAGTGTGGGAGTTGAGAACCTGAACTTGGTATCGGGTGAAAAAAGTCGGTGTTGTTGGTGCATCCTTAAAAAAGTTCCCTCAGTAGTCCAAATATATTCAATTTATAATGATGTCACACTGAGAGGAATATTTGACATTTTTGATATAAATGAAGAATTTATATTTAAATTGTTGTCGAATCGTTTTTTTGGCGACTCACTGCCTGACGCAATGACTCAATGTTTGAGCACTACAATGAAATAAAGAGAAAATCTAACTAATGCTGGCTTTACACTAAATGACATTTCATGTGATTTTCAAAGTTGCAGACAAATCTCCAAAGTTGGAATAAAATCATCAGAATTTTGGTAGAGTTGTGGCGCGCTCCTGAGATCTCAGTCGCTTGGTTTAAGGTGGTCATAAACTTCAGTCTGGACTTTTTAATGCAGGCTTTTTCTCATCTTGGTGTTACAATAAAATCCCATTTAATATTATCACAGGTCCTCAGTTGTCGTAAGCATATTGTGCTCTTAAATGAAGCGAAATAGTCAAACCAAGCATTTCATGTTACACAAAGTTACATTTTATTAACTCGTAGTCGGGTGGACTCCCAGGGAGGTTTCTGGGGCTTCCTGCCCAGGGGAGAGTGCCTGTTTTCAGCCTTACTCTCCTGTCCAGGCCCTCTCTCTTCTCTGGAGCTTTGGACTTTGTCATTTTTTCGGCTCTTGCTGTCAAAGGGAAACTAGCTGTAGTCTTCCAAATGGTGATCCTGCAAGATCCTCAGTCTTTGCCAAATCTTAGTCTGTGACTAAGAACTCAGTAATGTGCTGACACACAGTCTTTAGATGTGAGAGGGTGTCAGACTTTTTGTCTATTTAAAGTTTTGCCAAAGCCTTCTAGTGTATGGAAGGTATAAGAAAACATAGATTAAGTCAACATTCTGAACTCAAGATGAATCTTAGACTGGACTGGATCTCTAGTTTTTGTGTTGCTGTCTGTCTGTTTGGTTTTGACACACACACATGCTGCTGTTAAGTCAGAGAGACAAAGAGTTAATTTCAACAGCTTAACCTGGGTTTGCATCACATGTACTGCACCCACAGAGACACACACAGGGCTCCACTTATGCAAATCAAGTTGTCACATGACTATGCAAACATTACCCATGACTTACACACATGCAAGCGCACGTACATGCAAAAGCTTGAAAAATGAGCTACCTCTCATGCAAAATGAAATGAGCTGAAAAGGACCATTAGTGAGACGTGCCATAATGAGGCCTGCAGGGAATCGGGGAGTTGGTGTGAATAAAGGACACACTGGGGTGACTTCACAATGTTTTCTCTCTAATAAACGTCCATAAATCTTTTGTATATCTCCAACTGGAACCAGACACGTTGAACAGGCCTAAATGGATGCATGAACACAATGTCAAACCAACAACGCCTCCTCATTCTACTACTTCATAAAGAAAATCAACGAATGGCTGACACCATGATGACGGCGATGAGGCAGTAACTATGGTAACCACCAGAGACACTCGAGCAAGCTGTCCAACTAGGCATCTGGCCTGTATTAATGAATGTGCAAATGAACAAACCCACACTACAGCCTACTGTATGGGTACAATCTTGCATATACTACAAGCGTATATGCAAAAACAAAAAAAAAGACTTTTAAATGGGATTAATTTAAATGTGCTTTGGCAAATTAAACTGTAAAATATTTTCAAGTTGGTTGAAAACAGAGATACAGCTACAGTGAAACACACACACTCTCACACACACTAACAACCACTCACTGGTGTGTCTCATTTAACTACGAGGCTCAACATCCGAAGCTGAACCTGTGTGAGTAAAGGTCACACTGCCTGGCAACCACTTGAGCTTAAGGAATAGTTTTAATTATGGTCTGTGCTTGCCGTCCACCAATCTCCTGCCACCGTTCGCCTCACTGACTGCACACACACACATTTACACACACAATCATAAACACACAACCACCAATTTCCTCTTCAGCGCAAAGCCAAAAGAAGCATTAGCATTAAGTTACGTCCGCCTGCAGCTGAAAATTATGATGCAATCTTTCTACTATTAATTGTTAATGGCCATTTCACGGAGTAACCGGAAGACATGCATAAAAATAATGACCCTTATAAAGACATTTTTGTGATAAATGTCACTGCCATCAACTGCAACTGATTTTGTGGGTCAAGTTCTTCATCTTTAAAGTATTATAATCCAGGGGATTTCTGCAACAAGCTGACAGTGATAGATGAGGCGTCCTCATTGCACAGCCATGTTTACACTTAAACAAATTCACTTCTGCAAATCCTAAAGAAAATGCATTCCCAGCATGGCCACACACGCTGCCGGGTATCATCCGTGCGCGTGATTACAAGTGTGGCTGATGCTTCACAAAGGATTTCTGTGCGGAAAAGCAATACTGTGACTCAACAAGAGAAGTGATGATTCCATAATCCAATCCGTGAACATCTGGAGTGAAAGCTGCCTAGCTGGCCAATCAGAGTGGCTGAACAGATTTAGCAGGGCACATTAGTATCCAGAGGTTAAAGACGCACGGCTGTGGTAGCAGGTACAAAAACAACAGACAGATTTTAAGAGTTTCTTTCAGGCAACACAAATGGAAACAGACTCACTGTTTTAGAAATAAGCAGATGGCAAAATCTGGCCTTGCTTTTATTCTTAATTTGTGCATTTTAGAGATGTTACAGGTTGGACTCATTGATGTTTTATCTCTGATGATGTAGATATTACATGAATTTAATATGAACAGGGTTAGATGATATGAAACTATACCTACTGCCATTACAGTTACATCTAGTTAGCTGTTGGCTATTATGTTATCAGTAGGTTAATTTATTGCAGATAGTATTAATTTTTGGCTTTCTTATTGTTATTAATAATAATTGTAATTTGTAGTTTTATGTTCTTCATTAAAAAAGTCCTACTTGCCGGTTTATCTGCATGCACTTTCACATTTAGTTTTCAGAAAATTTACTTTTAGTGTGATTGCCACGGCAAACAAAAATCAGTTGGTTGATCGACAAAAGATTGTATATTTTTTTAAAAGGCCAAATTTTCACGATTCTTTAGTGTGACTATTTGAAGGCACATATGTTTTTTTTCTTTGAGTTGTTAACATTTCATATCAAACATTAAGTTAAGGTGAGCTGTAGCTGATACAAAACAAATTCAAAAATGACTCTAAATATTCAGTAGAAAATACAGTGTTGGAGCAAAGACTTTTTTAACTTGTCACAGAAATTGTGTCATATCCCTTAATCATTCATTTTCACATATTCATGAGTATTATTAGTAAAAAAAACAAGAATTAAAAATGGATGATTGATTTTCAACATTTGAAAAAACAAATTCTAAACAGAGACAAAGTAATGGATTAATCTATGAGAGGAAACAAGTGCTACTTGCAGCCTAAATTATAATGATGTATAAAATATATTCAACATAATAACATAGCACTCAGGTCTTGCCTATGCTGTACCCCTCCTATGTGTATCTATTTATAGACATTGCCTCAGTCACAGGTTGCCTGCTGTGGACTTTGGTTTATTCCTTATCAGTGACGGTGCCTCTGGAGCAGGTCAGGCATAGCAGCACCTTTTGCAGGGCCCACAACTTAATCACCGTGTAATTGTTACAGGCTTATAGTATATAAGTGACTTTTATCTGATTCGCCTCACCAATTTAAAGCCATTGATCCTCACATGTGTTTGACTATTGACATTAATGTAAAATAACATAAACAGCTCTCAAACAGGTGCATGGAGTTAGACGCGACTGCACACTGA
Organism: Naso thynnoides; assembly: GCA_029783665.1. Classification (NCBI taxonomy): domain Eukaryota; kingdom Metazoa; phylum Chordata; class Actinopteri; order Acanthuriformes; family Acanthuridae; genus Naso; species Naso thynnoides. Next base: position 11,941,179 of record JAQLOL010000013.1, read on the forward strand.
CATTTGGGATTTTTACATAATATCTTGTCACGTCACGGGAAATTCTCAGGAGGATAGCGCATACACATGAACACACAAACACACACGGGAAGGGAAATCCTTTGAGATCAAGCTTACTGAACAGAAACATTATTAACTGGCTCTCATTATTTCTCTACATCTCAAATCATGGTGTATCTAATGCTGTATTTATCTCACTCTACTGACTTTTACTCTTACTAAGCACTATTTCATACACTTTTATTACAGACAAAAAAGATATACTAATAAAAAAAGCACTACACCTGTTAAATAATGGAGTAAGGTGCAGCCTTGCAGGAAATTTTTCTGAGTCAAGAAAAGATTGTAGGAGAAATGGAAGGAAGGGTAAACCATCTGCAAAAGAAATTCTTTTGAATTTTTAATGATTGCAGGTGAACCACTAGGAGTTAACCTCCCTGTAACAGCGCTGGACTCTACATGACTGCCCCCTCTGCCCGCCCGCCTGCCTGACTCATCCCAGTCTTTCTTGAGAAGCCGCAGAAATATGTGCCATTCTCAAAGAGATTATGAGCCACAGCCACACAGTGTAATGGCATGTTGGTGAAACCCAATCCTAACACCACTGCTGTAGACACAGCCCAGCGCTTCAGTCACATTTACACACAGTCCTCTCCCACAGGCTATTCTCCTCAAGTCCCTTAGGAACAAAGCTTTATGCAGTGTGACTGTTAGTCAGAAAATCTAGCCTAATTTAGTATTTCTTCAACTTCTCTGAGATTCAGTAAGGCACCATAACAAGTATAAAGAGATGCAGATGTATAAGACTTTCTGTTTTAGTCAATTATTTAAATGATGCAATGTTTTGTGAGGAGACAAGAGGTTCTGCACTGATAAATTCACTTGTACAGGACTGTCATTAACAAATCATTTGGTGGCTAGTTGCTCCCGTCTCTCTGGCATAGAATTTGAATTGTAACATATCCTCTTGTGTGTTTATGTTGCATGTTTTTAAGTGTTATTAAACGTTTCTAGCTGGTCATTATTACAAGTAGGGCTGCGGGTAAAAATAAAAGCTTAAACCAAGCAGGCAGCTCGATGAAGTTAACTGCACGTGCTAAATGCTAATATCAACTCTCTAACTCATAAAACACTTTTGTGTTGTTTGGTAAATTAAACTAGAAAACTGAGGCTCACATGCTAATGTTTACTAAGCATAATATCTCCCATGTTAGTTTCACGTGCTAGCATGCTAACTAACTAGTGCTAAACACAGATACAGCTGAGGCTGATGGGAATGTTTTTAGTTTTACAGGTATTTGGCAGAGTCTAGCTGTCTAAGGCGGAAGAAGTGAAAAAACAAAGAGGTCATCAACTTAACATTTTCTTCGCTAAGAGCACCTTGGATAGTACTTCTGTGCTACCATTAAAATCAGTTTTATCTTGTTTTACCCTCCATAAACTTTATCAAAATCAACAAAGTCATTCCACTGGGGGACAAGAATGTGCACACAAAATTTACCATCAATCCATCCAATAGTTTTGATACTTCTTCATTAAAAACACAAATGTTGACCCCATGGTGCCCGGGAATAAGTCAGGGGATCATCAAAATCATTAGAATTCATTGTCTGGGAACCATAAATATCAAAATATCATGGCAGTCCGTCCAGTAGTGTCGAGATATTTCAGTGTGGACCAATTAACATTGCCATCAGCCTCTCCTTATATCACCGTCCAAACTGCTTCCATGGTTTCATCCCCTGACATCTTCCAGGCTGCTATTTATGACTTTATATGATGATAATGTGGTGTAAGTACAGAATAGGATCGCATTACATGCTGTAATTTGATTGCACTATGGGTCATTTGGAAACTGTTCGACTAATTCATGATGCACGCCATCGGTTCTAATATTTATAGCTCTTTCGTATACAAGCTGACAATTATTCTGGTCAACAATTCTACTTATATAGATACTATGCAGTACATGCTGCAGGTTATTTTACGTGTGAGCATTTGATTTGGTCAGCGATAAATGTTGCGCATCACAGCTTTACATTTCCTTAAGTACGATACATGTTGGAAGATGAATATACTGCATGATAATGTGGCTTGTGACTCAGACAGTTTGCAGTGTTTCCCTATAGTTACAGTTACTGTGCGGCTAATTGCTACTGTACATTCTGTCACTTTATAATGGGACAAACTTGACATACCTTTGAAAGGTGTGTGGCACCAGCAATCAGATCAAAACACACACATGCACACACAGGGACGAGAATTGACCCAATTGCTTCTCTGCCCCTATTTGGAGCAGAAGAAGTCATGGCCATTGAGGACAGCCAGGATGGAATCTTACATGATGTACTGCGGGTTGGGAGTATTTTGTTCACATGTTGAAACACAGGCTGATCTATAACTCTCTCCAAAAAGGGCAGGTGGCGAGTGGCTGAGGTCATCACACAGCAGGTGATAAACAAACACAAACACAACCACACACACACACACACACACACACTGTCTCCGTTCTCTTGTCCAACGATGGCAAACCTTATCTCACCTCTCCCATCCAAACAGAGAGTTTCTCCTGTTCTCTTGAAATCTTTTTCTCCCGTTTATATGGGCACACACGCACACACACATACACACACATAGACATTTCGGAGAGATGATAGCGTGAGTGAGATGGTGGGCTGCTATATCAGTGGTGGGACGGTTATATATTTCTGGCTGGTGCTGATAAGCCAACTGATGCCTTGCCTTATTTAGTCAGTACTCACTGCTGACACACTAGCAAAGTAGCACAGGCCGCATGCACGCTCACTGTATGCATTTGTCTTGTACGTGTTTGTGTGTGTGTGTGTGAGGTGTTCCTGTGTGGAGAGAGTTGAGTTCGGATTATAGATAGTTTGTGTGTCCAAGTGTTTGTGTGAAAGGAAGTACAGGAATAAACTTGAAAATGTGCACCTCATGTTTTACTACTAATACTAACCACAGTTGTTAGCTTCTTATGTCAATTGGTAAAAAAAAAATAATTGAGAAAAAAGTCTTGGATGACAACAAAACAATATTTTTTTTGCATTTTAAAATATTCTGCACTTTTAGGGCCACTTTCTTAAAAAGGAGAGAAAAATAAATAAAAAATCAGTACATTTATTTGTAATTAATTTTTTTCTCAGCAGCAACATGAATAAAGTTCACATAAAATATTAATTTTAAGACAAAAAGGAGAGAAAAAAGGGAGAAAGACGCTGATTCTCTCACTTGTTTTAACACCCTAAACTCATTCTTCCCACTGCTCAATAAATCATAATAAATTTGTGAACCTGAAGCACGTTTAAGTAAGAATAAAGTAAGAGTAAGAAGTAAGAGTAAGTAAGAGTAAGAATTATGTAATTACTTCTGTTGGAGTAGTTTCACATATACGACTATACTTACAGTCAAATATAAACAGGCAAAAGTTAATTATCTTATGTTTTGCCTTGGTTGTAGTTAAATTATAAAACTTGCAATCAGATTATACCCAACACACAAAACCAAAGTCGTTTTACTCTTATCTCAACATTTGGGATTTTGTGGAAGTAAAAAAAAAAAGAAAAAGAAAAGCTCTGAAGTAAAATAAGAGTCATCTTATTTAACTTTTAAATGCAGCACACAATCTGGTGTGAAAAGTTGTACTTCGGATTATTTGATGCCAGCAATTCCAGATGGGATCACCACAAAAACCTATTCAATATTTAAACTACTAACCTTTCAGTCCTATCAACAAATCTTTGGAAATCTATTCATATGTAAACAGCAGGACCTCAAGAATGGGTCAAAAACAGTCTCACTGACTGAGGTAAACATGTGATGACGATAAACACCCTAAACAGTCCTGAATATCGTCAGTCTCAACTTTTTGCTGATTGCTGTGAAGAAGAAAATAAGCATCACATAAATATCGTTCCTATATCTGGAGGAGCTGCATATTAGGTGTTGGTTAACCTTCGAAGAGAGTGTGCAGAGCAAACAGAGATATCACTCGGCGGTCATACACGGACTGGCTTACAGTGTGTTTGTTTTGGCATCTTAATCACGCTTAGCATTGTAGAGGGAGTGTGCTTAATCAACTTAACCTGAGAGAAGGGAGGTCAGATAAAATGGGAGGGAAAATCAACACTGCTCAAATAAATACATGGCTTTTGTAAGGTCATTTTAACACTTCATTTTAAGACTTGTGCTTTTATGAGATAGCCTGGTGAGTGATGGGAAATTTTAGGTGTTACAAAGGCCATTACAGTGGATTACACAGTGGATATACTGACACACCACAGAGCCACCGGGATGCCTTGACTGCTGATCTGTAACAAAAAGGCTTTACGGGTGAAGCAGCATGACACGGTAAATGTTTCAATGGCACAGACACTTATCTCAGTTCACAGGCCTTGGACACAAGCACACACACACCCACACACACCCCTGGACACAAGAGCCTATTGAACGGCGTGTGTGGAAGTCCATTTTACATAGGGTGACAAAATAACAGTGAATGGGGGTCAGAGACACAGAGCTCCACTCGGCCTCATCACTCCAGCTCTCTATCGATTGGCTGATTACGAGCATGCAGTCATCATGTCCACCCTAGAGGCTGATGGGATTGCTATTCTGTACAGTAATTCAAAGGGGGGAAGGGGGGATGGGGAGGGGAGGGTGTGTCTCCTCGTCTCTGTGCCCTTTTTTATTACTCGGCTCTCTTTTCATTTCTGTCCACTCCAGACTTCTCTGGTCAGCAAAGTCGCTGCATTCCTCATCTGATCAAATCAACGTACACCCCCGGCTCTCGCACTTCAATCCATTTTTTACTCTCTCTCTGTCTCCTCTCTCAGCTCCATCTCCCTCCCCTCCCCGGGTCCACCGGGTACGCTCCACATCCAAAGACAGAGCATCACGTGACCAGAACTGGATCGATACGAGTGCATCTTTTGCCATGCACTGCATAATGAGACTTACATAACCCGCTTACATGCAGCCGTCACAGTCTTGCTATTCTAGCTGTTTGCAACAAAAATATGCTCTTGATTTCGGCCAGGAGAACGTAAGAGCTTGTTTTGAGATTCCCAGCAGCACATGATGGAGAGGCACGAACCAGGCAGTAATTTGATCACTTACTATAGTACAGGGAACCTTGTTTGCTGCCATAAACACTTGTATCAGCTTGAATGCTTTTACTGTTGTTGCTTTAGCGCTATGCATCAAGTCATGCGCTTCATTCTGCTGTAAATTGTTGCTCTAATGCACACACCACCAGAGAGGAGATCTAATATATTTTCCTTTCAACACATTATCCATTTTTCTCTTTTCTCAGTAAGTTTATCTCCACCTCGCTGCTTTTCACTGACACAGATACAGACTCACATCATCACAGCTCTTATCTGTGAAACAAACACTATGTAGGAGTTTTAATATCAGCATGTTAAATCCACCTTATGTAATCCTTATCTTGTGTCCTTGAAATCTGCAGAATAAAGCTTTTTCCTTTCGCTGCTTGACGGAAAGGAATTATTATATTTTGAAAGAATGTCTGGATATTATAATAAAGCATGCCATTCACTGAGTCTACTATTATTGTATTGCCATAAATGGCTGGATTCAGCTCTGGGTGAAATACTCTTATTCATTCTCTCAAGTGTATAATAATGATGGAGTGTATTATACTTTACTTGTTAAAACAGGTTCTTGAATAAACATTTAATGTACCTGTGCTGAATAATAATACCTGTAGCAGATAGTAATGATTTCATATTGTTTAGCCGCTATAAACAGCACTTAAAATAACAAATAGTATTTGTAAGTATTTTCTCTTTCTTTTAGTGGTGCAGCATTAAAGATGGCGATGTCAGTTTGTTGGAAATTTCCACCACTGATTGAAGACTTAAATATCTCAACAACTGTTGTATAAACTGCAATGATGCAATGAATTTTTATACAGCCATTCACAATCCTGAATGCTTCAACTCTGATAACTTTTGTGATCCGCTGACTTTTATTACAAGTGCAACCATGAGGTTGAATTTTTTTAATTTTAGTAAAATGCCTCATAAAGGATAAAACGGATGGTAATTAAAGTTTGTACAGACATTCATGGCCCTCAGAGGGTGAAGCCGTCTGAAACAGTGATTAGGTTAAATAATTTACCTGCTAATCATCAACATATTAGTACTATTCTTCTGAACATCTTAGCATTCTGTCATTGGCATTTAGCTCAAAGCGCCACAAGGCTTACTGTACAGCCTCACAGAGCTGATAGCATAGCTGTAATAAATGACATTAAAAAACAAATCTGGAAATTTATGTGCTCTGCCTGGCAGGAAAAAGACTGACTGACTAAGTAAATATAGTTCAATATGTTATTTTTGACTATTTGATTGATTGATCGTTTGTTTTAGAACTATCTGTACTGTGTGCTTGAGAAGCCTCCATCTTCTTTGTGTTGAGTGTTTGTGAGGGATGGAAATACATTAAACATGATTTCTCCCTTCTTGCATATAATTAATGGTCGTTCATGGCTCTTCATGCATATTTATGTGCACCTCTTGAGAGAAAACGACAAAAAAATCAAAACAGGCGTGATTGCACAGAGACCTTTTCACAGCTTGTACACACCCTCACAGACTTCAGTCTAATAATTCCCTGATGCAATGAAACCAGAGGATGTCAGAGTGATGCTGCATACGCTGAACTGCGTCCCAGTAGGAGGGCGGCTTTAAAGGAAAAGGTCACATCTCATCCACCTGTTAAAGAGCAGATGCCACATCAGAGCAATACTTGGCAGGGGGAGCAGGTACTGTTATTGGCCACACGAGACACATTTGGCACGCCACAGGTATGGCTATACCGCTCACACACATAAACTCACAGGCACCCAAGTCTCTCTCTCTCACACATTCGTAGACCAACACACACACACACACTCATAGAGGATGCCAAACCCTTCTCCCTGGGAATGAAAGATATGGGCAAAGAATAGAAACAGAACCTTTTCCAAGGATGATCACACTGACTATACAAAAGCCTTGAATGTTGTTGATGCGTAAAGGTCGGAGCTGATGTCATGGGACACCACTTACACAAGGCTGGGCTTTCAATCAGACCGGGAGATGTTTGTTAAACAGGCCACTGCTCTAAAGCTTCAAGGCGGAAAATACACTCCTGAGGATGTTTGCCCTGTCTTTTTTGTGCTTACTCAGTACACACCCACATGCACTTACAGAAGCGTGCATGAGCACACGAGTACATTACCTGGAAGCTGCTATTTCCACTTTACTCCGAGCGATGGCTGCTGCCCTCTGTGCCCCCTCCACAGCCCGATCCACCTTCTCTTTGGTTTTGGGGTTCTTAAGAGGAATCAACTGCTTCCGTATTCCACGCACCAGCACGTTATTTTTGTACTTCCCTTCTTCTTTGGTGCCATCTGGGAAAACCGTGCACCCGTACCCATGGCGCTTGTTGTTAAGCCATTCTCCCTCATACTTCATCCCGTTGGACCTCTCTGAAACACCAAATCCATTGCGCTTATCATTCTTCCACTCGCCCATGTAGGTCTCAGTCGTGGTGGCATCCACATGATCCTCTAGAGGTAGGTCATCATCTGGCAGCTCGCCGTCACCAATGGATATGGTAGAGTTGGCATCGCTGGAGCTGATGCGGCTCATGGCGGCATCACTGCGTGCAGAGCTGCGCTTGCTGGAGATTGAGGTCCGAGAGTCAGACTTGCGCAACTGCCGGAGGCTGCCGAACAGCGACCCCCGGCGGAACAGGCCCTTCTTCTTGCCGGTGACGACCTCGCTGTCTGAGTGGAAGTTAAGGACGAAGCCGCCACGGCTGCCTGTCGGCGTGTCTGTAGGGGAGGAGAGGTCCTGAAGCACTGTGCCGTTGCTCTGCTCGGAGCGCAGGGATGCTAGAGATGTGCGGAGAGGAGAGCGGATAACTGTGGCCATGCCATAGGGAACGCTCTGACGTACGCCGTAGCCATGCCGCATCCCGCCCATCCACTGGCCTTGATAGGTACCTGGAGAACAGGTAGAAAAGGGTCAGTGAGTCATAACAGTCACAACAACTGAAAACATTTAATCTGAGATTTCCAATATTTTTATGTTAGAGCCCCTTTAAAGCTATTTGTTTATATATAAACAAATAATGTTTCACCGCACTATTAGAAACAAATCAAATCAGGCTTCATTTTCTGAACATCGTCTCCATTACACTGTCTCAGTTCCAGCAAGAGACAGTTGCCACTGGATGGTATAATAAAGCACAATTAGCAGGGGGTCTTTCAGTGTTTTTAATGAGCAAATTTGTTTTAAAAGTGCAGCTTGTGTCTGTTTTTGTAGTCTTCTCTCATTAGTCCAACTTACAAAAAGGGGATGTCTCCTATCCAGATCATTTGAGATAGTGTTTGAGCATAAAAGTGGGCTTCCCAAAACAAACAAACAAACAAAAATAGTTCAAAATGCTCCTCATGGTTGAGTTCTTTGAGATCTACATTTGTCTGAAAAGTTAGCCAGTTAGTTAGCCAGATATTTTCTATTTTAGCACAAAGTCCTTGAGACAGCATCACCTATGGGAACACGGAGGAGATTAACCAATGAAACGTTTTCTCGGCTTCCCCAAAGACCTGGAACTGTGAGTATAACTAACTCAATCACAGAGATTTGATTAAGGTACTGATACCGAGGATTACTTGGGATAAATGTGAATCACTGAGCTAGGAACCTATTTTCAGGCAGCCTCTAACTCCCCCACTGACAGTAGGCACATTCACCACCATCCGTTTGTCTCTGACAGCAGGGAATTGCTATGACTCACATAATGGGAGGAATACTTCATTAATCCCATTTGGTGTTACTGAGCCCAATGAGCATGTCCTGGCCTACTGTAGCTTCTTCAGAGCATCATATTACAGTCTTGATCCCTACAATAAAGAAAGAATTGTTGATCCAGTGCTCGAATCCCACTGAGCAACACACTGAAGTAAGCCATGATGGTCAGATTCAAACAGAAAATGATATACTAGCCCCTGCAGGAGTTTAGATGGATAAACAGTGTGAGATTAACAGGCTGGCTCTGCGCTGCAGTTCAAATCGGTGACCCTGCAGATCAAGTTATCAGGATGTTGCGGGGTCAGACAGCCAGATGTTCTGTAGATCCTCTAGGATCAGCTGATTCCCCAAGCCCGGCCCTCTCTGGGACTGTCATATGTGAGGCATTTATTCTGCACCATAAGGCCTCTGTTAGTGGAGATGATGCTCACAAATCACCCAATGACTTGGATTACCACTCTGTAACAGGCCTCATGCGTTGCTTGTGAGCACTTGTGTTTGTGCGCCCATCAGGATGTTTCCTCCCTGATCACACAGGTCTCTGGACAAACTGTGAACATAACGCCGATTAGAGAGATCAAAGCTCTAAGAGAGGCTCACACTGACCTTTAACTTTTAGCAAGTCCAAGAGTTCTTCCTGTGTATGACTAAACATGGCTGAACACATAGAATATTGATGTATTTGTGTATTTTCAGCTCTGAATAAATGTCTATTTTAAGTTTATTAAGTTATGTAGAAATTGGAAAATGCATCCAATTTGTTTTCGCTAGTTTTCATTGTAGGTACACCTGATGTGTGGATGCTAAAAACAAGTCTAAGTGTCTTGATAGTTGCAGGATTGCTTCATTTCTGCTAAAAGTAGAAATCTCTCCAGAAACAGAATTATGATAAAGTTTTTTTCCCATTCGACATGTTGGCATAAATGAAAAAGATCAACTTTTGATGAAGATGGGCTATTGCAGTGACAATTAAAAGGTGAAAATGACAGAAAAGTAGGTGATAGTCTGGCTATAATTGGCTCCAAACAAACTGATTTGCTGTGATTTCCAAACTCCTTCCAGCTGGGGCATGTTGGCACTGAGCTGGCAACAGGAGTCACTCTCCTCCCACTGTCATATGAGGAGCAACCGGTAGTTGCCAAATGAGATGGAACAGGAGAGGGACCATTACGTATATTAACCTGCATGCAGCAGGTTAACATTACCAGGGTGATAAATCAGAGTTTTTTGGGGGGGTAAATGATGATGCGCTTTGACCACTTTGCGCAGTGCGCAATCTCTGCTTCAACTCCGATCATATCAGATGGAGATTCATGCACTGATGTGTTTCCATTAGCCTCCCTCAGTTTGAGTCTGAGCATCCTCTCTCTCTCTCTCTCTCTCTCTCACACACACACACACACACACACACACTCATACACACACACATGCAAACAAACACACAGCATCACACAGGGTTGATATTCTGCATGACAGTTTACTTGCGGAGAGCAGCACTCACCAGCAGATCGATGGAAGCTAGCGTATAATTGGCTGTGAGAAGAGACGAGGTCAACTGATACATCCCATCATTAGCCTCGCTGTTGCCATAGAAACCGATGCCTATGGCAACACTGCAAAGGAGGGAAAAAAAAGGAGACATGAAAACATTGTGGGAGGGAATACATGTGAGTGAGAGGGGGATAGGAGAGCAGATAGCAGAGGCATAACTGTAATGTTTAATTCAGTGTGTATGTACGTTTTAAATGAACGTGACACAAGGAGATAGAGCTGGGGAGGATGGTGTGTGTGTGTGTGTGTGTGTGTGCGCGCGTGCGCGTGTGCGTGTGTGCTCTGGATGAGCATACCAACAGTGCAGCACGGGGAAAGGAATAAACAGATGATGGGGAAAAAAAGCTGACTCTTAGCACTCAATGGTTAAGCTCCAGCAAGGAAAATATTCAAAATGTTAAACATAGCGACATGTTTACACATCTTACTGTTATTCAAATATTCAGATTACGGCTCGGGCCAGATGTTCATCAAATCCCCTCAAACCCGAGAGGAATGGTATGACCCAATCTCCCACAAAGTATGTGACCCAGATTAGAAAGCAGGGGGAAAAAGGAGGAATGTGTGTCTGCGTCTGTGTGTGCTTTGCATTTCAAGCTGCCAAACACTGTCTAATGCGGCTGCATTTCAAATGACTGTTTCTGTGACCAAAGGCCACCATCTGGAGAAGAGGGTGTCACATGAAATATTTTCAAGAGGTAAACTGCAGCATTATTTTTTCATCCAGTCTGGCACTGAAAGTTCTCCTATCAAGCATCAGTGAAGAAGACAACTACATTACATTACATTACGGTCCATAAGGGGGAGACATGAACCAACAGCAACCTACAGTCTGTGTATGATGACATCATTATGACAGCTAAAATCAGATCTCCAGTACATTATGTCCTGTGATACAGCAAAACAGTCTCAGAGCATATAAATGTGTGGGGAGTGGACTGTAATATAATAACAAGCACTGCTGAAGCATTAAATTGTGCTATAATTTCATTACAGCACACACAGCTGGGTCTGTAGCTTTAGATTTAAAAGGCAGCTGAGCATCTCTTTACTGACACGTGCTATACAAGAGTGTACCGGACACATGTCAAACAGCATTTCTGTATAATGTGGAGTGGAGATGATGTGCTCTCTTGATGACGGAATGGTCACCAGATCTGAGAGGAGCGCCGGTGGGTAAATGACTGTGCTGTAGGTAGGCAAGCTTAAATCATCCACATATACACACACACACACACACACACACACACACACACACACACACACACACACACACACACACACACAC
>JAQLOL010000013.1:11954562-11969156 GCA_029783665.1 Naso thynnoides
TATATTTTTTTTTTTACCTTAAACGCTACTATATTCCTACCAGGCAATCATTCTTTCTGAATACAAACACTTTGTATTATTTCTTTATTGTATAATCTGGTTTAAGGTGTTTACACATGACATGCTGACTCTGCTGCCACCACTGTCACTTTACATCTCAATGTCTTACCCTTTCTAATTTAAAATGGCTTTTACGTAGATATCCTTTGTGTTTGTCTGTTCTTCTTATATCAAATAACCCCAAATGTGCTCTTTTCCATAATAGCCCAGGCCTATCTGTTTATTACGTCTGTGCATGAGAGCTAAAACACGGATTAATATGCAGTGAGTGAGTGCAAAGTGTTTTGGGTAAAGAATGAAAAGGCCTAAGTGACCTCAAAATGGCTGTCAGTGAAATCAGTTTAGTTAACTCATCAGACAGTAACACAATTCGGTCAATACATCAGATAGCAAATTCAGTTTTTTTAAAATAAAAATAATAGGCTATCACCTTACATGACACTATGGCCTTTAATATCATCACTTTTTGTATCAGGACGGCTGAATAGCCAGCTTGTGTAGACATTAAAGAAATGGATAATGGCGACCTCTGCTGTCTAAAAGCCTTCACCGCATAGCTAGAGTGACAGCCTGTTGCCTTGTAAAATTGTGAGCTGTGCTGTTTAAAAAAGGTGTAATATAAGTAAACCAATTTTTGGTCTTTGTCCTGACATTATGAACTTTTAAAGGGTATTTACTTCAGGTTAGCAACGTACCCTGCTTGGAAATGATTTGTGTAGGGCTATGAAGCACTTAAGCTAATTTAAATTTGAATAAACTAGGAGTAAAAAAAAACACTGTAGGCCTCCCAACTAGAAGCAGAAGAAGAAGAGGAAGAAGGAGCAGAAGAAGAAGAAGAAGAAGAAGAAGAAGAAGGCTACTGGCAGGTAAAGGAAAAAAAAGAAGGGAGATGAAGAAGAAGAAAAGGAGGAAGACGCGCAGGTAACTGTAGATCTGTCGCAAAAGAAATAGTCTGTATTTATTTTTGTTTCCACGAAACTGGATCAAAATAAAGAAGCGGATTAAAGTTCCACTCCGAGCCAACAGGGGGTGCATTTTGTGACTGTGATATGGTGCGTTGCCCTCGTTTGTCCCCTAAAAAAAAAAAAAAAAAAATACACATCACAGATAAAATGGCGTCCGAAAGCGGCTCTGAATCTCAAGATGAGAATGCAGCTCTCATAGAGGCGGCATCTGGCCAGGATGCGACGCAGCAATGTGCAGTAGCAAAACAAAGCGACTTAAAATTAACGCTTTATAACTGGACGCAGTCCTTCAACTCTCAGAAGGTGAGTCATCACGTTTCAGCACCGCGGTGCTGTGGACAGCTCCCTATTAGCTGGTGAAATCCATCTTTGATGGTTAAGTACCTGTCAGGTACTTTAAACTAAAAGGTAGACGTCCTTGTTACCTGTGGCACTTTGATTATTCTGTCCGACAAATGTTTTACTCCTCACTAACTGTGCACTTTTTTGCAAAATTACTGTCTGACCCCTGTTCTGTCCTCTCACAACAGATGAAAAATCTGGAAATCATGGTGTCTTTAAGGATCATTCATCTATATTTTTCCTCCAAAATATTGATAGAAAACATTTAAAAGGACATGAACGATATGGGTTATTTTCTGAACTGTGCCCTGAGCTGTTACTGCATGTCTTTTTGGACATTTTGTCTCCAATATCACATGTTGACTTTAATGAGAATGTACTAGGTAAACACTACAAAATGTATTTTGTTGATGCTCTTATCCATTGTGTTGTCACTGTGATTGTTCTTGTTACGTCTGTTAAAATAACAATTAGTGAAGCTGGCAATGTGGCTAGACTGTAACAACACATAGCCTAGTCCATCTTATTTTATTTTTGGAATATGAATTTCATGTATTACATATATACAAATAAATATATTACAAATTGCAAATTTCAGGGCTTACATTCAAGTAAAAAGCACTTAAATGCAAAAATTATGATCCTGAGTGTGAGATATACTGAGATACACAGTCACTGTTGTTGTTTTGCAGGTGCGTCTGGCCATAGCAGAGAAAGGTTTGCACTGTCAGGAGTATGATGTGAGCCTACCACTCAGTGAACACAACGAGCCCTGGTTCATGCATCTGAATCCCGCTGGTGAGGTGCCAGTCCTGGTTCATGATGACAACGTCATCTGTGACCCGACGCAGATCATGGACTACTTGGAGCAGCACTTCAATGATGGTAAGGCTGAATAAAGACTGTGTTACAGCACCTCTCACTAAATGTTGTTGTTGTTGTTGTTTTTGACATTGTACAGGGCTGCATAGATCTTGTGGTAACACTTTATAATAACTACACACTTTTAGGCATTAGTTAAGCATTAATAAATACTGAATTATCATTTATAAAGCATTGTTCCTACATGTAAAGTCTTTAGGGTTACCCCTACCCCTAACTCTAACCCTTTTCATGTAGGAACAATGCTTTATAAATGATAATTCAGTATTTATTAATGCTTAGCTAATGCCTAAAAGTGTGTAATTATTATTAAGTGTTACTGATCTTGTAGCCTGCCTATCCTATTCATTCAACTGAGTTTTTATTTTTGTTTTCCATTTTCAGCATTTTTGGTTTTAAATTAAATGTTTTTTTGTTTGTTTGTTTTAATTTGCTGTACATTTAGTACTGTTCATTTGTTGTTTCTACAATCACTCATTCATTCATTTATTTATTTAAATATCCGTTTTCTTTTGGTTTGCACTGATTCATTATAGCTTTGTTCAAAAGGTCTCATCCAGTCACCTAAAAGAAGAGTAAATCTGGTAAGCACTGAAAAATTTAAACTACTGAAAATGATGTGTTTGAGCAACTATTGTTATATTTTAAAACAAAAACAAAACACTTTTCCCATCTCTAGCCCTGGTGTAGTCTCCCCTACGCAGTCCTAAATTGTTGCTCTCTCCTTTGTGTGCCTTGTTTGTCTCCAGAGGGCACTCCCAAGCTGATCCCTGAAGAGGGCAGCACATACTATCACAGAGTGCAGCACTACAGAGAGCTGCTGGACTCGCTGCAGATGGATGCCTACACCCACGGGTGCATCCTCCACCCTGAGATCACAGTGGACTCCCACATACCTGCATATGCTGCAACATGTATACGAAGTAAGACCCTACACACACACACACACACACACACACACACACGCGCGCGCTTAACAGTGTCCACAATGCTACTGAGCATGAGATAAGACCCCTTGTTGCCAGGGTAACAGCTCTATACTTTTTTTAGGCCTAGACTCAAGAACATTTTGGTGGCAGTTCACAGAGACCTCACTGTGTGCAAAGACAGTATCATGAAGACAGATTTTTCTAAAGAGCACTCAAATTTAAAATTTTCTGTTATTGCTTGCATAATTCTGTTTATGTCTGTTGATGTGAGGGAGATGTGCATGAAAGGAAATGTGTACGTTAAAAAGTCAAAACAGTACAGAGACATGTACAATCTGACTTGATCAAAATGTTTTCCATTTTAATAATGAGTTATCTCTAACATGGTGCTGTTTTTTTTTTGTTTGTTTGTTTTTTGGGGTTTTTTTTGCATGACAGCACAGATTGGAAACACACAAAGTGAGCTGAAGAAACTGGCGGAACAGAACCCCGAGCTTAAGGATGCTTATGTAGCAAAACAGAGACGCTTGAAAGTAAGTAAAGTTAGCAAAGAGCCAAATGAACAGTAAAGTATTTGTGTGTGTGTGAGATTTACTGTACCCGCCATGAGCCATGCTGCCTCACAAAGCCAAACCGCAGCAACTAATGCCACATGCAGGAAAGAAAAAAATGGTCTTTTTGGGTCAGTTTTCTCATAATTTCTAGTTCTGTCCAGGCTGTAATAACTGCACTCTAGTTTTGTAATCTTTAGGCATTTTCTTCTGTAAAGACACAGCTAACTTGAGAGCTAAAGCTAAAGTTAAAGCTTACTAGTTAGAGATGGTAGCCATGTCTAGTCACAGCAGAGGAAGCTAAAACTAAATTTACTTGGAAATTTACCAACAGATTCACGGCTGTCCACAATAGAAAATGGTCTGTCATGATAAACCAGTATTTTGGAAGTTCAGTTTGTCAACCCACAGAAATGACTGAGACTAAGACTGAGTCAGTCAGTTAATCAATCAATCAATCAAACTCCTGCACAAGCTAACTTGCTAAGCTAAGTACCTTTAATTGCAGTCTCAGCTTTTGACTAAAGTGGAAGCCAGTAGTCATTTAACTCCCCAGAAATATCACCTATAAATAATAAAAAATGAAGCTGATTTTCTCAAAGAAGCGGTTGAAAGAAAACATTTGGTTTGTGGAGATTGCAGAGCATGTGCAGTGTGTGCATTTTTTAGGTGTATATGAGTTTTAATTTTAGCAAAAATGCCTAAAACTCCCCAAATGCATAAAACAAATCCATAATGACCCTTTTTTATGGTATGCAATTGGGTGATCAGTCTCCTTTTTTCCTGCATGACTCCATTTACAATGTTTAACAGAACTTAATGCGTTAATACATAAAAATGTTTTGCAGTCCAAGTTGTTTGACCATGACAATATGAAGTACCTGAAAAAGCTCCTGGATGAACTGGAGGGTGTGATGGACCAGGTTGAGACTGAGCTGCAGAGGAGGGTGGAAGAAACACCAGGTACACAAATACAATAGCTTGTCACTTAGCAACCACTTTACTACTAACACAAACATAACACTCTTACGACTCAGTCTAATTCTGAGCACAGTAATGTTTGAAATGTTAGATTTTCTTCTGTCCTTACACTCTTTGTCCTCTTCCACATGTAGAAGAAGGCAGTCAGTTCTGGCTGTGTGGTGATTTCTTTAGCATGGCCGACGTCTCCCTGGCAGTCACCTTACACCGCCTTAAGTTCCTTGGCCTCTCCCGCCGCTACTGGGGCAACGGTAACCGTGTGAACCTGGAAACATACTATGAGCGTGTGGTAGAGCGACCAGCCTTCAGGAGAGTGCTGGGCCATGTCAACAACATCCTGATCTCCGCCGTCCTCCCTGTGGCGTTTCGCTTGGCCAGAAGGAACGCACCAGTTATTTTTGGCGCCACACTGTTGATAGGTGTTCTAGGAGGAGCTACATATCTTGCTTTCCTTTATATGAAGAAGCGGCTGTCTCCCTTGAGCTGAGGGGGGCAACATGTGTTTGAGTTGCTTTGGGACTAACCTGGGGAGTGGGAGGTAAATAAACAGAAATATCTTAGAAACTTTATCTACTTTCAATGTGTTAAGTTAAATTGCGTAGAGTAATTTTATCATTCAGTGGGCATCAGTAATATGTAAGTGAAACAAAGCTATAACTGTCTTGTTTTCTTGTTCTGAAAGTTGCAATCACTTTTAACCACCCTTAATAAGTGACTGCAGCATCACGCTTAAAGATCGCCCCAAGGACCTTACTGAAGTCACTGGTATTTTTACCTGTTTTGGCCATTTATTGTAAATTGTGTATTTATACATTTTGGGTGTTTATATAGCTTTAAAATTCCAGGGTCATCTTTATTTATTAGGGTCTGACCCTTATGGGATTTTTGGGGCTGAGGCTGATACTGATATTAGGGAGGAAGAATTTCCAGTATCCCATAAATCAACTGATATTACTGTTATTGAAAACTTGTGACAAAGATATGTACTGGAGGCAGGATATCTTACATTTTAACATATTATATTCCAAATATCAGTGCACAGAACAGGAAACACTTCACTTATTAGTTATAAATAACGGATGGCCCTCTGCTGGACAAACTGCACAATTACACCATTGTAAATCATTGGTCCAAGCATTTTTCTGGCCTTATTTTTATTTATTTATTTTTTTTAAGCTACAGTTGTTAACTTTTGTTACGAGCTATCAAGCTAAGATCAGCTGTGGCTTGAGACTTTTTGGGAAGCAACTCTGATGCAGCCTCCCCCTCTGTTTTTGTTCTGGCTCGTGTTTTATTTTATTCGTTGTCGTTCTCTCTTTTAAGTCCAGTTTGAGGCAGACGAAACAGTTGCAGGGAAAATTGCAGCGGAGTAAACTGGTCTGTCTGAGCTTGAGCTTGAGCCGACCGACGGCGACACTTGCAAACACTCTGTTGTTGTGGTAGGAAGCGTAAGGAACAAACAGCTAATCAACTTGTACTGATGCCACCTGTCGCCAAGAGGTGCTACCTAGACCAGCCAATCAAAACAGAGAGTACAGAGAGCATCACTGATTGGGCAGAACTCATGGGAATGGGAGCAAAAATTTGTCCTTGACTTTTGACCCATATTGCAGCCATAAAAATACATGCAGCATAGCAACTCATTACACAACAACAACAAACTGTGTTGTAGTCGCTGGTGTGAATGAATTAGACATCAAATAGTATAAAAATCAAACTGCTGTCTTCTTGGCATTGTGTTTTTATGACATAAATGTGTTTCTCTCTGACATCATAAAAATGTGTCTAAAAATTAAGCTAGCTGTGTGCTGTTAAACTTGCAGCATTATAAGTACAAGCATTTTTTATTCATTAAGGGAAATTAAAAAAAAAATGCCCTGGCTGCCTGGAAAATGATTTCATTAATTATGAAAAAGGAGTTCTTTCAAAAGATTTCAATACTAATACTTGATAGCAAATGGCATAAAATGTGCAAAAACACCAGTATGGTCAAACATCTTTGAGAACTTAAATCACTATTAGGAGCGTAATATGTCAAGCCTCATTCATGCTTTGTCATGTATTATTTCGTTGTTGCCCATGTCTGCATGTTAGACTTTTAAAAAGTATATTAGAAATATGCAGCCTGCTTTCTGTAACCAAGTTGCCTGCCGAGCATTAAACACACTGTACATCAAGACTGTCTGCTTTAGACAACAGCTCTGTACTCGCTGTTATCACACCTGTACTCATGTTTGATTGTACGACTGCTGGATAATTGTTTAAAATATTGTCTGTGTAACAACTGTTGACTGAATCTCATTTTCACCTTCAGACCATCAGAACATCTGTCTGAAATTAAAATGCTCCCAAACACTCTGCAGTGTTTCATGTCAGTCATTACAAACATCAAACCTCAGCATCATTTAATAGACTATCATGTATCAACATTTTTTCACTGGAACACTAAAGACAGCTAATCACATTTCCCAGAGTCTGGATGTAAGTCAACATCTACAGTCATTTGTTTGCCCAGTCTGAACCTCCAGTGCAAACCTGACATTTAACATACACTCGGCTTTAATTTCAACTCCTCCTCACGTGAACTCAGCCTCTCATAAAACAGACACATGCTAGACCTTTTAACAAAGTCTGGCCTTTGTTTTTGGTGTCTGGGGGGCTGGGTAGTGGCTGACTGTCCAAGGAATGCCTCACACGTGTTAAAGCCACATGTGAGCCAAGCTGTCAAAGGACCGTAAGCTCGTACTCGTGTGTTAGCTCTGGAAAAATCCTTCCCCTGCAAATGGCAACCAAAATGACATCATTTTTGTGGCGAGCCTGTATCACACAGGTGTCAGTTCAAGGGATCAAGTCTAAGTAATCAGGGCAAACGTTATAAAAACTGCTGTATTTCAAAGACAATTCACAATGGTTGAATATAAGTAAGTGCATTAACTCAGTACTGTAAGTACTGCACTGGAGTATAATATCAAGATACTTGAAATTTACTTGAGTATTTTCAGTCTATGCCACTTTGTACTTAGCACTCACCACATCTCAGAGACAAATATTGTGATTTTTACTCCACTACCTTTGTTTGACATATTTAGTGAAAAGTATCTCCATATTTGGTTATTTTGAATTTAAATACTTTGCTTTTTCAAATGTTTAATGGATTGAGAAAATTCTCCAACTTCCTGATCAGAATTATCTCTGGTTAAAAACTCGACTTAGTCAGGAAATACATCGTCACAAGGCTGTAAACAGGGCTATTTCTTTCTTAGCTCCAGAAAAGTTCATATATAACAGTGATGTCACAAGCATATTATCTTACAGGATATGATGCAATGCTGTGGACTGTTGAAATACCCATCAGTATGTAAAATAGGACCTAGTTTAAACGATAATAACCACAGTGATAATAAGCCACAACACATTAATGCAACAGTAATACAAATCCAGCAACATTAGCTAAAATAGTAAAACAATGACGAGGATCAGTGCAATGCACATTGAGTAATTTTACCTTTAGGTACTTTTTCTTAAGTACAGTTAAATGTAGGACTTTCCTATAGTGTAATAATGTTACTATCACTTCAATGAAGGATTTGAATCCTGCTCTACTCAAATTTATGATTAACATTTCAAGTGTTTTGTGCCTCATTAGGAACAATGAGAATAATCCAGTTGATCTGACAAAGAGCTGTCTCATATACTCGATCCCTAACCCTATATTTACCCAGATCACTGGGTGATTGATGGATCTGTGTTATTTCACTGCAAAAATACTTTTTCTAGCAATATTCTAATATATAGTGGAAAAAAACATATTAATGGACATTTGGGTTAATTTTAAGAAATAACAGCCGTGTTAAAATATTTTCAACTTTAATACTTATCATTAACACAACACAATTTATCATTTTAAAAAGGAAATCATAACTAAACCTGCTGCTTGAAAAGGCTTTTTTCTATCAGGATTTTTAAAACATGCATGTTTATCCCCACTAGGGGGCAGGGTTTCCTCATATAACAGTCACCCGTGTGAATTATAGGGAGAATACCATCACTCCATAATTCACAGAAAAAGGGGGACATACTCCCTATGCCTCTGTTTTTCTAAGAAAACTACTGCTCTTTACAACATGCAGGCTGATGTGCTTGTAATTTAAACAGCACCGTCCTTTGGATAAATGAATTTTTGTGTGGACTGCTATCTGTTAGAGCCGCCTCTGAAGCCAAAAGCGATTCAGCCGGCTGACAAAATAAACCTCTGGTTGGAGCTGGTCATGGTCACGCATTGTTTAAAGGATTGGTCCTGACATCTTGCTGTTCTGTTTTTTAAAGTCAAGCAGGTGGTTCACAGTAATTGGACAAAATTCTCCTCACTTGTTGCAGGATCAATGTCATGAAATATTAGCCGAAGCTATCAGCTTATTAACAGCCTTAGCACTTAGTCCAGATGCATACATCTAAATATTTCAGCTGCTCCAAACTGTGGGTCAACTGTTTATAGGAGCTACTGACAGGTTTGATAAATTTGCAAAGACACTTTAACGACATGTTTGCAGGGTTTATGATGTATGCTCACTATCTTGGCCTTTATTAATAAGTGGATCATAGATCTTCCAACTTCTTCCCAGTCCAAAACTGTGAGACAATTTGGAGAAACATGTCAGTTTCTTGATGAATCATCAGTCATTTTAATGAACCTGCCAAAAGAAGGTTTATGAAAGTTAGAAATGTGACATCCTCAAATTGCAACGTGCAGAACTAAGATTATTTAGGGACTTAGAAAACACTTCTGTCAAGTATAAATGATTTGGAATTTAATAGGCTTGCCTTTATGTGGGGGACAATAATTTGAGTTTGAATACGACTGAATATAAAACATGTGACAAGCTGGATATAAAACAACCAAAAAGATAACAGCAATAAAAGTAATATGTATGTATAAAGTAGTATGATTGTGAATTTGGCTGTAATCTGTGCTCATCAGAAATTTTCACAACTGTTTATAAAGGCGGTAAGGTAGCAGAGTCTCTTGGGTTTTTAAAAATGAAAAAAACCTGAGACGGGATGAGGGAGGTATGAGGCTTAAGAGATGAAGTTCATATGAAGCGTGGGTCTATTCTTGCTCTCAACAGCCACACTCAAGTCAAGAGGGGCAAGATGGATGAAATGATAAAGAGATGAATGTGCAGGCTCTCAAACTGTCTCTCCTCAAAGGCATTTATAGTGTTGCACAGGGTTGAACAGGTTGTTGCTTGAAGAATGAAAAAGGAGAGCTTGATGTTCTCAACTCTTTCCACTTTTTCTCTTTTGCACATCTAACTAACAAACGCAAGAAGTGATCCTGCTGACAAACGCGACCCTCTCATTGCCATTGTTTGAAGCATACTGATGCCTCTAATGGTCCTATGAACACCTTATGATTACATTTGATTGCATTTTGGTGAATGGTTGGGGTTGTGTGTGCAGCTTTCAGGTTCATGCTCAGAAGCTTCACCAGATCACCAAAAGTTCGCCTACGTAAGGCTGAGCCGTGTCTCCCAGCCATGTCTAAGCACTGTCAAGGCTCTGTGGTAAACGGTGGAAAACCACAGTGTTCTTCATGATGTGGCCTTAGACTTGAGTCACCTCTCTACAAAAGCTTCTGTTGTACTGTAACATGAAGTCCAGCTCGTGGATTATTTGTATTCCCGTTCAGAGCATCGTTAAACGCTCTAGGTGTACATTAGAGATGGTGACTGGCCTCATGTCAGACCAGTTACAGAGAATTTATTCGTTCTTCATTTCCATTCAAATAAACAAAATCCACAATGTCTCAAGGCACATGAACACATTTCTTCTCTAAGAAGTGCTGTCCTGGCTGTGTGCTAAGTTCCCAGTGGGGAGCATCTACGTCAGAGGGGATGGGTGGAGTAGTGCAGGTGTCTGTTTGGGGAAAGAGAAGGTTGCATAGAAACCCCCCCAGCAGACATACATGCCCACAGACAGAAAAACAGAAGGAGGAAAGGGAATGAAAGATGGAGGTTTGTGGCTGCCTGTGGCGTGTACGGCTGGGAGTGATGGATGGAAATATGCAAGGTGATGCAAGCATAAAGGGAGGAGTTGCAGACAGAAGTGTAGTTGAAATGATTTGGACAAAAACAATGCTGCAGCACTACTTTCATCGCCTTCTGCAACTGGACTTCAAAAAAACTGGGAGTAAAATAAAGTTATCCGTCTTTTCCGATAAAAAGACGCTATGTGAAAATCAAACCTTTTTGACTGGAACCATAACTTTCTCTGTTAAAGAGCGCAGAGATGAGTTCAACCTCTTCATGGATCAAGATAGCTCATTTCTTCTCTGAAAGAAAGGCTCTGTTTTAGGTGAGCAAGGCAGGTGGACAGTGGAGTGATGATGTGGGAACTGTGCTGGATGTCCATAGACAGGCAGGCTGGGTAAACAAAAACCCACGCAGCAGTAGCTGACAGCTAAGCCTCCCTGATGTGGCTCTTGCCCCGGCGACAGAGTGAGTGGGAGCATTGAATCTTCCACACATACTTCTTGCCTTTGGTAGTTGTGAGCTGCATGGGTAGTGGTGGATTTCGGGAAAGGTGAGACATTGCTGGGGTTGTCCTGGACTGAAGAGAAACCGTGACATAAATCAAAAAGAACATAAAGGAATCAAGATGAACAGAGTTGTAGTCATGAATCTTAAAGTCTCCATCGCATCTGCAGAATCAATACCAGACAAATCCTCTTGCCTCCTGACTGGTCAACAAATGGAAAAGATGTTGGAGGAGATAATGAACGTCATTTATTCCTGTGTCTACAGTAGCATTACGTAATGACACTGTAGACACTGGAATGGCACGGCAAGATGAACTACCTCAGTGAGTGGAGCAGCAGCTGTTGTGCCCTCAACACCAGTTTTGTCCAATAACACTTTTGTTGCATCAGTTCCAAGTTCTCTTCTCTGTTACAAGGGGTGATTGATGCATTTGTGGCCTAAGGTAGAAGGGGATAAGTTATACAGCTCTTGTTAAATGCACATGCAGTTCAACTCTTTGAGTGATAATGCAGAAAGTTTTAGCATCCCATGTCTTCTCCATGCTGTAGGAAGGGGCACCCTATCCTGGTGTTGCTTACATGTCCTCATGAACTTCCTTAAAGCAGCATTATGTATGAATTCATTTCTGTGCAATCTGGCGCCCCTGCAACATTATAGGTATTTTTCCCCATCCAGCAGGAGCCACGACGTGACATGTAACTTTGCAAGCAGATACTTACTATTCAACAGCAACAAGTCCTTTTTTGAGCCTGTCTAAAGCATTTCATTTAGCAAAGCTGTCCCCAGCTACTAAACATCAGAAATAACTCTTGTCAGTTCTCTTGCTTGGTCACTGTCTCTTTTCTTCCATCGGCATCGTCTCTATCCACATCTGTCTAAAGTTAGTAAAGGCTGTTGAGTCTAGTTACACTGCCCACTCACTCAGATCTGGTTCTGGTGTCTATTCCAGCGCTGGACCTCCATTTGCCAGTGAGCCAAACCTCCTCTGGTAGTGGGGTTATCTCCAAATCCAAAAATCTCCAAATCACTCCCTGGTGCTGCAGCTGCAGCTACAGTGCCCAGCAGGTGGCCTACATGTTGTTTTCAGGAACCTCCATGAATCACAGAGCTGGGGCCGAGCAGTTATAGGACATCAGAGGGAAAACCAGAAGACATTATCTCCACAAAATATGTTTTGTGTTTTGTACGATGTAGTAACGTATATAAGTTTCAGTTTCAAAAGTGCGTGCTGCAACTTGAAGTTACAAAGCTGTGTACACACCTAAAGTGAATTTAATTTGTGGTGTGATGAAATTACATATGATGCGAAATTAGGCATCGTGACAGACCCATAGCGTGATGGGATGGCTGCGAATTGACACGCAAGGGACATGACTTTCACGTCCATTGTGTCATTGCGCATGTTCAAAATATTCAACTTCAGCGATTTGATCACATGATGATAATTGTGTGATAACACAACACGAATATCTTTTTTGCCTTTTGGTGTGTACACAGCTTGAGGCGCAGAAACAGGCCACAGGAAAGACGAGTGACTGATGCAGAGAGCCCAGTCAGCCTGCTACCAACCACTCTAACATCAAAATGACTTTAAAACTGTTCTTTGTTACATATTTTTGCTTTCAGAAGAAGGAAGCAGGTGACAAAGGCTGATATCGTCCATTTTCTCATACAATACTGACTTGCAATTTCAAGTTACCCATAACAAAATTACAACAAAAGTTATCAACTTGAAACATTCTGCACAATCACTCAAAAAGTTGAACTGCATGTGCATGTAATAAGAGCTCTATAACTCATCTCTTTCTACCTTCAGCCAAAAACTTATCAATCACCCCTTGTATCTCACTCTGTTAGTTTTCTCTCATAGCAACTTTGGACCAACTACTTAGAACCAGCGAGGGAACGTGTCCAAAGCCTGTTGGCACCATCAAAGGTGTTCTGAGAAAACCACTGGGTGCTTCCAGAAAGCAGCCGTCACAGCTTTTCACAGCGCCTGCGATATACTGTTTGCTGAGTCGACAGAGGTGGGGATCTCATGATGTTGACACTACTGTTAAAATGACCCCCCGCCGTCTCGTCCTTCACAGCTTTATGATGAAATCCTGTGCCACCATTCATCCCCACATGTGCTCCTCAAATATTTAAACTCGGCCTACATAAACACCGCTGCTCAAGAGACGATACCCAGCGCTGTTTGAAATGAACCTGCTGCGTATAAATCTCTGTTCAATTGGCCAGATGTGGCCAAGTTAAACACACCGCCGGCTTTTTATTGTGTTAATGAATTGTCTGTGCAGGATAGTGTTGTCCGTACCATGCAAATTCGCCACAGAGATCTCAGTGGAGAACTGAGGTGATGGGAGGAATTATTTTTCCAGAATTTAAAACTCTTCTTTGTCTACATAGATTTGACAGGTGGTGTTTACAAGTTTTGGTACATCGAGGAGGATAACTTGGGATCAGAATAAATCGAGTTTAAAGAGCTAAAGTTAGCAAGAAAAAAAGATTTAAGAGCACGGGGGTAAGTGTGTGTCTGTTTCTTTAATCTAAACACCACCTGACACAGATTCACGTTGCTCAAATGTCTCGTCTGTCTCATTCTGAGGTCAGTGGAGGTCGCTCCACCTGCTGTGACTGTTGGGGCTGCTGGGCGCAGCTGAGGCTGTACAGACGGATATCCTAATGTAAATACTGAGCTCACCTCTTGCTTTGAAAACACTTCCTCTCCCATGACCCCCAGGGGCAATAAGGCCTGAGCTTCAAACATTTTACAGTGACACTGACAGACGGTGAGCCAACAACAGTGATCATGAATTTGAACTGGTCTCATAAGATCAGCTACTGGTGGTATCTCTGGCTCCACCTATCTTTAAGGCACCATACCAGTCTGTTTTTGATTTCTTACCATTGAAAGAGATCGCCCCTATCTTCTACAAATGTTACTGTTAAATTCAACCATGTATACTTAAGTAGATCTTGCACTGCATTTTTAAACCCCATTCACTGCCATTCATATTGAAAAAGTGTATAGGCACATTTTCGGACATGTGAAAGTTGCTGGGTATAGGTAATTCACCTGTCTAAAGAGAACAAGTGGGTTTATTTGGACAAAAATCTCTCTCTATGAGCACATTTCACCTATTTTAGCTTCACTCCATTGGCTGCCCATCCATTTTAGGATTCATTTTAAAATTATTTTATTTGCTTTTAAAGCCTTGAATGGCCTAGCCCCACCTTACCTCTCTGAGCTGCTGCACCCCTACACTCCCAGTCGCTCTCTCAGGTCAGCTGACCAGCTGCTCCTGACAGTGCCTAAAGCTAGGCTTAAGCTCAGAGGTGAAC
>JAQLOL010000013.1:11994317-12015881 GCA_029783665.1 Naso thynnoides
AGCTTCCAGCCTCACAAAAGGGAGTGCAAAACATCTGAGGTCACCTTGTTTGGACCAAAACAGTCTGAGATGGAGGAAGACCATGTGAGTATGCAGCCTCAAGCCACAACTACTCCATGTAATGGTTATTTTCAATATTTTGGCTTATCAAACGCACACAAAGACTGTTACAACTATGTCTCCAGCCTTTACCCAAAACAACAAGAGGGTTCTAGCACAGTATTTGGGAAATATTTAATAAAAGCATGAGACATGATTCCCATCAAACTACAGTTTGGAAAACTTGGGAAAACCTTGAAACTTTGTAAAGCCAATAGCTACGATGACGAAAACAAGGGGCCAAAAGGGGACTCCCAGAAACCCACAGAGACTTTGTTTCGTATCAACTTAAAATCCATCACTTTCATGGAACTCAGAGCACATGAAAGCTTGGGCTTTTCTGATAAGCTGGATCCAACAAAAACACTGATGTCATCATAAATATGGCCTGGGTAGGAGCCCGCTAATAACAGATTGCTGATTATTCATTTGACGTCATTGACCCAAACTCAAGTGAGATAGATACTCAGAAAGCCTGCAATTCGTAATCATAAGTTTCTTTTATGATATCATATTGCTCACAAATCAAATGTGAGATGCTGGGAGACTGTTTTAATTCCAGTGTTATTGCTGCTTTATGACACGCAGCGCTCTGAACTCTTCTCGGAGTTTAAGGCTTGATTCCCAGATTTCTGTCTGCTTCAAGGCCAAAAACGAGAGAGCAAACAACAACTATGGAAAAATGGCAAAACAGGAAAAAGTCTGACTAACACTTGTAGTTTTTGCTCTTGTTAGGGTATAATTGTTTGTGGCCTCTTTTGCCTCTGAGCTAATGCAAAAGATTAGCAGCCAGTGATCATGTGTACTGGGAGAAAACACAGCTTTTATTTCCATCACTCTGCACTGTATTTTGAAACATGTTGGAGCTGGAAATGGTCTCATTTTGGTTTGGCATGCCCAAACAACTTACAACATACTTGATACAATAAAGTCTTAACTTATCTTCACTCTACTATGCCAACTTCATAGCACAGAAATCCAATTTTTGACTCAACTAGTGTGAGATGAAGGTTTCTGTAGCAGCCATGTCTCCTCAGATGAAAGGAGCAACCATGAGTGTAACAATGGTACAATTTGTGTTATTGTACTTTGTTACATGGTTTTCTGGCAGGTAGCTGCTTGAACGGGTTCTAATAGGATCAAGGAAGCAAAGCTGACATAAAAAATAATCCACCATAACAATTTGCATATTCTTTAACGGTGAATGGTACAGTTCACCAGATGTCACCGCTGCACTCTGGACGCAAATTCTGCGATTTGCAGACCTCGCCTGTGCTCTCCAGCCACACAAAAGCTCTTACCAGGTGCCAAGTGAGCAAGGATCAAGTCTTAAACCACCCACGTAGGGATCGGGACTGAGGCTTTTCTTTCACTTTGAGATCATAACTGGTGAAAACCTTTGCCGAATCATAAATGCTGGGCAAAATTTTGAGCATAGGAAAAACAGATTTTTGCAGCTAATGATTTAAGAACATGGTTTAGAAGGTAGAGGTATAAAAGTGGACTTAAGCAACATAGGCAACAGCTAATTTATGATCTGTTTCAGTTTTCTTGTATTAAATGTCATCAGTTTAAAATAAAGTATTAGAATTGCAAAAGCTTGAATACCTCAAGCTCAAAATTGTCCAGTGCAACTATTATTTCTGTCAATGACAGGAGTCCCTAAGGCCCTGCCCTGCCCAAGAGAGTCCCAGCCACAGGGTCTGTCTGCCAGGGCCCAGCTCATTGCTCATCTGCTGTCTAGACTGCCTCCAGGCCTGCCCAGTCACAGCCTGATCCAGCCAGCCGGTCGAGCAGCCAGTGAGCATACATCGACCCATCTCTTTTGCTTCCAACTGACCAAGGCAGGTCATACAAAATTCACCTTTATGAGATGAATTAGCAAACAATCTGCATTTCATGGACAAACATGCTAGCAAGAGTGCCTGTATTTTGGTAGATTGTAAGACAACCTGAGGAAATATATATTTGGGATGTACATTATCTTATCCTTTTGCAGACAATTCTGAACCAGGAGACCTGGTGAGGGAGGAGAGAGCTAGCTTTGCTTAAATTATTGTACCAATCAACTTAACAAGATGTAACGGTAACCCCTGTAAATTAACAAGTTTTTTTGTTTTTTTTAAGATTTATTGTTCCCTAGATCTGTTTTCCCACATATGATGCAGCTTATGTTCAGTAAAGCTAACTGTCTCCTTGTGTTAGCTTATGTTGTAATTGTATTAGTAGTATAAATTTTCTCATCTAATGTTCTGCAAGAAAGTGCATTGGTGCATCTTACAAAATATGAAAACTGTTCCTTTAAAAATCGAAACATAATGTGGAGTATAAATTTGGTTGCAAAAGACATAAAAAAGCTGAAAGTTTTGTTTCCACTGTGCTGTGTGCTTTGAAAGTGCTTTCAACAATATGTGCAGTGAGATAATGATCCATAATCCCCTGGCATCAAAGTTAAAGTATAATACAGCATTTCAGCAAACTCGGTATAGGTTATTTTGGCATTGGCAGCACACGTCTGGGTCCCAGGTGATATTTTTTGTTACCTGCTGTCATGAAAATACATCATAAAATGTCTCAGCTCTAACTTTAGGTCCTGCTGGATTTTTCATGTTTGCCTGTCTCACTCTCAGCTGACATCTGAACCTCTTGAGAAATGTCTGTGTGTGACCACAGCCCCGGCTCTGTCCAGTCTTACAAGGCCTGAGCATCAAAGATGGTTGTAAATGTCTTATAGATGGGTGAGAATATCTGGGGGCAAAGGAATGTAACATGTCAAAAATAGATACACGAGCCGAGCAACTTATTTCTGAAGAAATGGTCCCTTCTCTATAATCCCTCAGGGTTTTTCCCATGCACTCTAAACACTGTTTCGGGAAAGGGGTGTTTAATTGTGTATGTTCTGCTCACATCATGTTTGTCAGGATTGTTTGAAGCACTTTATAGGCTCTTGCATAAAGCTAAAGGTGCAGAAGCTTGCTAGATTTTCTATTTTCTTTAGTGTCTCTTACTTTTTATTTTCATTCATAAATCATCCACTTCACCAGGTGGGAAAATTGTTCAAATTCTGCCGAACCTAAACTTCATTAGTTCTCAAGAATATTTGCTGTATAATGTCTATGTTGCCTTAATGGTCTTTACAGTCTGTTTTCTTCCGGTGATCGAGGTCGCAGACAAAGTCACCCTATTTAACTGAGCAGCCAAACAACAGCCAGACTTGTATCTAGACAACAACAGGGCAAAAACATCCAGAATGGAATAGATCCCCTGTGCTCATGTTTGTGGAGGTTGCTGTTCATTAAATACGGCGATGTGCCTTTGGGATATATTGGATGATCTTTCAGCAAGTATCAGCTGACATTGTAACCAGTCTCTTGCCTGTTGGATTTAATGAAAAAAACAATGTAACTTTATCAGCCTTGTTATATTAGCACCTTAGTTTATATACAGTCTAAACACAGCAGGAATTTAATTTTGAATTAAATTGAGGCTCAGCAAGGGCCCTCTTTGATCAGAGGACTTGGATATTTATTGACTTAATTACTGTGCATGTTACCCTTTGGACATGGGTGGAGTAATAATCCACTCCTGAACTTCTGACGGGGACAAGGGGTTGAAACTTTCACACCCGCAAGTCTTTTTTCTGTTTTTCACTGTCAACAAGCCTTTGCCCCTTTGTAAGTTAGTCGACTGTGTGAAACATACAGTATTTGCTATGTAACTACATATCGACTGATACAATGTTTAACAGCTGTGTGAGGAAGAAAGCAGCCTGGACAGCTTGAAGTTAGAGGCTGGGCTTCTTCCCAATGTAAACCACTCTTGAAATGTCACTATTTCTTTTTGCCCCCTGGCCAACATAAACCAGTTCATGACATCACAACCTCCCAACCCCAACACTGCCCTGATACAAATGATTTTCAAAAAGCCAAAGTACAATATAAAACAAATTTTTGTAGTAATACATCCTCTCTTTTATCAAACTCTTTTTATTTGTTTTTGGCTGACGGATCAAAGAGAATAGGTGGAAACTGACTTATTTTCAAGCCAAAAGCTAAACGAGAAGATGACACTGCTCTTATGCCTATATGGTAAATATGAAGCTATGTGGAGGGAAATGCTCTCCTAACTCAGTCCAAAGGTAACAAAAGTGGTTAACCAACTTGCTAATTAAAAAGCCATTCACACAGAACGTCACAATGCGAGCCCATTAATTTTTATTGCTTGCACTGCATCACAGCAGCGTTTTGCTCCAGTGAGCAAAGAAGTACACACTGCTGTGGCCAAGGTTTGACTAGGTTCAACCAGGTTGAAGTTTGGCAGTGGATGTGATGTGTCTGCACTGAACTCAGCGGTGAATAAAGCTCATCGCTTCCAGGGGAACAGCTATGGGTTGATTGATGGTTCACAAATGTAGGTCTTTATGATTCTCCACACTATTGGAAACGATGCAAATTCTGTGTGGAATTTCTTTAATCCTTACAAAAATTAAAGTGTAAAAACAATTACTTATGATTAAACTGGGGTTATACGACTACACTTGGCTGAGATATTAGCCAGGCTGTTCCCTTGCTTATGGCCCTTTTGCTAAGCTAACTGTCTCCCAAGACCAGTTTACAGTTTAATTTTACAACACAGGAGTGACGTCAATGTAATTTAGCTCATTTCCCAAAATGTCAAGTTGTTCAACTTGAATCACACTTGTAAAATCACAGAATGGCTGCTCATCTGAATGCAAATGCAAACTGTCGTTTGAACAACTTACTATCTCATCTTTCAAAATGCTCCTAAAACTTCTGTTTTCTCAATTCCTAGATGTCTTTTTCATCCATCCATTCACATGCTGCAGATTTCTTAGTGACTTTCCCATGCGTGCTGGATTCTGCCAGAGCAGTAACAATAGCCTTGGGTGGAGTGCATGACTGAGCTGGAGTCTACAGCATGTGCTTTGATTGCTGGAATTGTGGACAGAGTGAGGAGCCATCCTAAGGAAATTTATGACTTATTGCATCGTCAGGTCAGTTTGCTATGCTCATGACCTGGGTCAAAAACTGTAGAGTGACATTTATTTATGTTCACTTGAATTAAGAAAAAAAACAAAACAAAACACAAAACAAAACAAAAAAACTCCCATATGACATTGTTTTGGACATTTATTACACAAATATAGGCCTTCATGACACTCCACACTATTCAAAACCACCCATTTCCATCTTTCTGCACCACCCATCCATTTCCTTCTTTCTGCTTTGAATATTTCAGCCTTGATTGGATGCAACAGAACTAATCTAACACTTGTTGAGTCTGTCAGTGGTCTGTAGAATATTCCTCTCCCCTGCTTTCCCCCTTTCTCCCCACTGCAGCTCATTCTCTTTGCTGTACTGGCATCAGCGCTGGGCTTCGAGAGGCCTCCGGAGAGGGGGGAAGCATGGGGGGAAACTTGGAACAATATATTGTAGGTAAATAAATGCTCTGTCTCAAAAAGAATGCCTTTCCAAAACAGGCCCAAGGCCCAGCATGCGCCCCAAATAATGCCCTAATTACTCCTGTGATAATATGATAATAATGCTTTGACCCTCTTTGGAAGTCACTGGGTTCACTGCACAAACAAGCACCAGCACTCTGAGACTGAGGGAATATCATCTGCAGCCTTGAGGAGAGACTGCACGTGAAGAAACTCTGTGTTTGTGTGTGAGGGAGGGGTGGGGGTGGGGGGTCATACAGTGGAAGTACAGTATTCTCCTCAATCCTGGTTCCAGCTTTTTCCACAGTTAAAACTCAACTTTTGACTCCTTTGTTTAGTCTCAGATCAGAGGCTTACGGCCCATGACAACACGAAGATAGTGTGAAATGCTGTGGAACAGGTGTATGTCAAGCTAATCTGATGATATAGACTGTAACAAGGCTGCAAACTAAAGGATAGGATCTCAGCAGTGTGTCGATCAGAGTCTTTGGCTGGTGGCCCGTGCTGGCTGGAGAGGGACCTGACTATTGATACCAGATGAGAGGATGAGTCAAAATACTGAGCAGATGTGATGCTGCTCAGTCATAACAGAGAAAAAAGAGGACAAAATCACATCATATCTCAAAGTGTATTGAAAATGGGTTAAATAATAGGTTGTTGAGTAAAGTCATTACTGTGAAAAAGGCTTGTGTGCCAAAAACTTTGAATATTTGAAGCTTTTCAACAGGAAAAAATGCATTTCTGCTTCATGTCCAGAGCACTGCTTCAGTCTATAAATTTAAGGTATTTGACTAATATGCCATGATTTATCCTCTAAGCCTGACATCTTTCCAAAAAATCTCAGTATATGGATGATGGGCTGCAGTGGAGAGCAGTAGCTGAAATGCAGCAGAGGAGAAAATCTGTGCTCCGCTCCGCTCTTGAGTGATATATCCCCTTCACCAATTCCAGCACCTGAAAAGTCCATCACTTCCAAGAGGATTTTTGGGAAAGCACCAGTTGTCGGCAACAAGAGGAGGAGAGAAGGAGCGAGGGAGGGAGGAAAAGGGGGGGAGGTAGATTGTTCCTGCGTCACGTTTCTTTAATTTGTTCACCAGCTGCCAATGAAAACGATGACCTGCAGGAGGTGTTTTTTTTTTCTTTCCCCTCTTGGCTCTGCATCCTCTCCAGCAAAACCGTGCAGCTGGAGCCACACACTGAACAAGTGTAATCTTTATAGTATAATGAATATGACAAAGAAGACTGATAGGACACATGGACTCAGCTTTCACACTGATATAAAACTGCTGGCTTTCTCGTCCATTAGTTTATGTGGATATCCTCACCAGTGACCTGGGGAGCACGTGGGAAGTGCAAATTGCTCCACATGGAGCTGATTTGACAGCTTGATTGATGGCTGTTGAACACTTTAAGTTGATTCAATCAATTGTGTGACATTGAGGGTCTAACACAATTAAAAAGGTAACATTTCAAATATGAACCAAGTTGTTAACACCATCAGCACGCATGATTCTGACCTCTATCATAACATTTCAGTTTAAATACCCAGGAAAAAGCTCAGTAGTAGTAATTTCATACGCTCAATCTTTTTGCGGTGTACTTTATTATTAATAAGTTGTTGTTCTTTCACATCGCTGCTGCGCAAACCCAAAACAGATGTCATGATGAAACTAGGGAGGATTTCGGGAATGGGTTAGGAGACCAAACATCGTCTCCAAAATATGCAGTGTTTCAGGTGACAAGGAGGGGCTGCGCCTCTACCTCCGAGGCAGGCGCACTTCCTGCAGCGTCCACTGCAACATATAAAACCGGCAAAGACGGACTTCTCCCGAAGCACTCACAAAGTTTGCAAAGCGCAAAAACGCCTCAGTCCTCCCTCCTTCCCTCCCTCTCTCTCTCTCTCGCTCTTTCTCCAGTCCATGACAGAGGAGGTGATACAGCCTTGGCAACGCAGGCACAAGGTCCCGCTGTGCAACAAAAGGTAGGACATGGGAGCTTTAAAACCCGGTTTCAGCATAATACATCATGTGCGCACCGCAGGAAATCTTTAAGTTTGCTTTCTTGTCTTTCAGATCAGTCCAACACGCCGGATATTCTGTCTGCACTTTCCTCAAAGCAAACATGAAACCTCAGTTATTTGCCATAGACCTAATTCTTCTGTGCATATCTTGTGGAGCAAGTGCATTGGCAACGAGTATTCCCGCTGTGCCCACGTCCAACTTCACCAATGTGGGCGCAGTGCACAGCCATGAAACAGACACCACCACTGACTCCAAAATCAGGAGGAAGCGTTATATTAGTCAGAACGACATGCTTGCAATTCTTGATTACCATAACAAAGTGAGAGGGAAGGTGTTTCCCCCTGCAGCCAACATGGAATACATGGTAAGTGGAAGCTTTCTTTCAAGTGGTGCATGTATTTCCACTCAATGCATGATATCATGCAGCCATAACCTGAAGAGTTTTTCATTATTTTTATGTCCTGCTGGTGACTTAACTGCATGCGTCGAAACTAATTTGTCATAGAAAGTGATTTGAAATACTACACAATTTTAGTAGATGTAGTTAAGCGACAAATGTCATTTAAGTTTCTTGGCACTTTCAGCTGTTCAGCAGATTGTACTGCAGCAGACCACCAAAGTAGCTGCTAGAAAGGAAGAGGGGTCATGTATGGTACCAGTAGCCTGCTGGCAAAAGAACTGGTGGCAAATTGCTTTAGAGTCCAAACATGTGTCATATATCATAAATCTGACTTTTAATTTCATCTATAGATTCTATTTTTTTATGGAGTGAGGCAGTAAAATGCTCATTTAAGAACTTTGACAGTTTGTTCCAAAGTCAGCCACTGAGTTGACATTTTTCCATTGAAAAATTGGCAGCACTTAGATTCTCAATAGTTCCAGTGGTAATAAGATGTAATGTGGAGGTCTCTTCCAGTGTCGAAACTACAGTAGAGTGAAGTAATCACTGGAAGTGTGTCCTCATTCTTACAGTCACAGTCCATTCCCAGTGAGATCATACTCAAAGTGTGACTGTTGACAGGTTTGGATATCTGGTTTTCTTAAGCTTGTCCAAGGCAACACATGGCAACAAACTTCCTCCACTTATGTAACCGATTTGATGGATGACTTTTGCGTTTTGCCATGGAAACACCTGTAACAGCGCTATGAGCTCACAAAGCGCCGACTCTTATCTCACATCTTTCTGCTGAATGAAGATCTGCTGTTGATATTTTCCATCAGTTATGTAATGGCTTTCCATTTTTCCGCCATGTCTCTGTGTTTAGGTGTGGGACGACACTCTGGCCAAAACAGCTGAGGACTGGGCTCATGCCTGCCTGTGGGAGCACGGGCCGCCTAACCTCCTCAGGTTCCTGGGTCAAAACCTCTCTGTCAGGACAGGACGGTGAGTGACCTTTGACTCCCCTCCCCCTCCCCGACATCTGCTGCTCCTCTCAGGGATGACTCTCTTCTGGCAGTCATGGTCGTTGCCTTGCAGCCCCCTTCTTCTCTCTCCTAAAAGTTTTTGCACTGTGACCCGGTGACTGCATGAGGAATGCTCCTGTGACCTGTCAAATAACTGAAGTTGTGTTTTCAGCCATGACCCATGAGGACAAAGGCGCATCCCTTCAGTGGGTCTTGACTTTCCATTTGGAAACACAGGGCACCTTCACAGTTTTACACTTTCAGTTTTTACTGATGAGCCAAGTGAAACTCAAGGGAATGCAGTTCATTCTCAGTATTCCTATGGCATAGTGATTTTACCCAAGCAGTGATATTATTCTGTTGACTTGCAGAAAATAATGCCCAAACAATACTATAATATAATAGTGTATATATAATATAATAATATATTTCTTTAATAATGAAAAGTTAATTGAGTTTTACTGACTAACTTTTACATTTAATGTCATTTTCTTGACAAGCTTTTTTTTGTGCAAAATAAGCTTTCACCACAGTAAATTAATAATGTGCACAGATGTTTTTCTTTAAACATGCAAATTATTCAACCTTAAACCCTGAATTAGACAGGTACAAAACACTATATACATGGTTCTTGGCCCTTTATTTTCAAGGCATGGAGCTAATTGGCTCTTTCAGACCAGTGTCCCTTTTGAACTTTGTTCATTCTCTAAAGTAAGTCAGCATTTTGCTGAGCAGAGCGTGTTTGATTATCCTACAAATAAACCTGACCATTGAGAGACCAATCATGAGAATTTAATCATGGTTCGTTGCTGTTTGGCTTCGAATGCTGGTGTTGTGGTGCATCTTCAAAATACTCTTGTTTATATCCTGGAATGTGTTGTGGATGTGGTTTTGAGACTGTTTATATTGTATTTCAGAACCTCAGGTTGTTTCTTTGTGTTTGTGATCACAATGAGCTCCCTTGAAAGCCCATAAATGACTTGACAGAAATGCAAAAATAATATCTATTTGATTTCACACTGAATATTGGGAAAAAAAAGCCAGTGCAACGCACTATATTTCAATAACTGTGGGAGGAAACTTAAGCACATGGAGAGAACGCACAAAAACATGGAAATTACATTAGAACACATGGAGAGGGAGGCTGAATCCAGGAGCTTCATGCTGTGAACCCACAGTGCTTAACACTAAATCTACTTCCTGCAACAAGGACACTTTTTCAGATGTTTTTGCCTCTAAAAACCACAGATTCAAGTTGTGACCTTTAAGGTTTTTGTGCTCCTTAAACCCTGAATACACCTGTGCACTGACTGCACAGTTTCCTCTTACTTAGCCTGTTAGTCAATCATAATCACCTTTAAAATGCGCGGTAGTTCAGTGAACTTGTCTGTCTTCCGTTCACAGCTATCGATCCATTCTCCAGCTGGTGAAGCCTTGGTACGATGAGGTCAAAGATTACTCTTTCCCATACCCCCGTGACTGCAACCCTCGCTGCCCTCTCAGATGCTATGGACCCATGTGTACCCATTATACACAGGTACACAGACAGCCATCAGTGCAACATGTAACACCATAGAATTGGTGTAACAATGGCATTAACTGGTGGTGCTGATCTGTCTTTTATTTGCAGATGGTGTGGGCAACATCCAACAAAGTAGGCTGTGCTGTTCACACCTGCCATAATATGAACGTATGGGGTTCGGTGTGGAAGCGGGCAACGTATTTAGTTTGCAACTATTCACCTAAGTAAGTATACATGGTCAGCTGTTAGCTAATTTTATGGTTCACTCTGGACCATCTTGTAAAGTATTAATTACATACTGCAGGGAAGCCAGTTAATTCTAATGAACCTGTTAACCTGATGACGGTGGGGTGACGACAGGCTTAATCCCGATACAGGCTGCTCTGTTCTGTGCTGAGTTGTGAAATGCCACCCATATTGCTGGGAGATTCAGATAACCTCGATACAAGGCTGTGAACCGGTACTGCATTACCAGAGCTCTGGAGAGTCACAAAACAGAAGAAAAGATCTTGAAAAAATTCCAAGAATCAAAGCCTGTTTGGACTTGTGACTGACTTGTGACCTCAGTTCTTTAATCCCGTTGGTTTGAGACATATATAAGAGTAGTAGACTTTGACCTATTTTAGCTTTAGGTAGTGTGACCTCCTTTTTTCCCCACTGGGGACAATAAAGTCTATCTATCTATCTATCTATCTATCTATCTATCTATCTATCTATCTATCTATCTATCTATCTATAAAAGACAAGCCTTTTCAGGCATCTTTAAACAGGACGGTGTCAAGATAGAATTTGGCTTCCTGTTTACACTTTATAATACAATGTGTATCTGATGTCCCTAATGATTTCTCATTTGCTCAAAAAAAACATTTTGCTACCATAAGTGAGAGATATTCTGATGATGGTGATATTTAAACATCTCTGAAGGTCCTTTTGCAAGCTGTTCTGGAGCTTTGAGTCATTTCACAAGATCTTTATCAGCAGTAGTTCTAGACTTTGTTTATTTTTCTGAGCACTGTAAGGGCTTAAAAGCAAACCTGGCAAATTTTCATCTTCAGAATTGAGAACAGAAGGGTGATGGTTTGATCCCTGGTTTCCTCAGCCTTCATCAAAGTCAAAGTTCTTTTGAAAGGGTACCAAACCCTAATTTGCTGCCCAATGAGCAGGTGTCACTTTGCATGGAAGCTTCTGCCATTAATGTGCCAATGTTGAAATGTACTGTAATTTGTTTAAGTGGTCAATAGATCAGAGAAGCAATATAAAATGCCTTCATTCACCATTTTAAATGCATATTAATATTTTTTTTTCCCAACTGATTTTACACAGTCAAGAATAAACCTTTAAATTAACATTAATCTCTTAAAAATGCTCGACCATGAATCTACCATCATTAACTACATTTTATACTGAAAGGGTGTACAGATTCAAGTAAAAATTTTATTTGATTTTTTTTCAGGGGTAACTGGATCGGAGAGGCTCCCTACAAAGTAGGCGTACCCTGCTCTGCCTGCCCTCCCAGCTACGGGGGCTCCTGCAGCAACAACATGTGCTTCCCCGCTCTCAAGACAAACTACCTGCACTGGTTCAAATAAACACAGGTTTCCTCTCGACATAAGCTGACAACCTACAGTACCACAGAGACATTATTTCAATCCCGTAAGGATTTGCACAACAGTCGTGGACCACACTATTTTGTATATATGGGCTTATTTAAAGACTCAAACATCCATTTGAAGGCAGCAGATGATTGAGCGTTGTTGACTTGTAAATAACCTGTAAATTAATTTCATTTGTACCAGAAGTGCTCTTACTATTTTAATTGATGAAATGTAATTTATGTGTAGGAGTGGGTCCTTAAACACAGTTTATACTGTATGTGGTGCTGCAGACACTTTTGTTTTTCACGTATTCGTTTACCATTGACGGTGAGGTAATTAAGGACATAACCAGATCACAGCTGCTCATACCTGCTCACTTTGGTGCTACGGGCATCACACCTTCATGTTGTGTGCTCTGCCTTCACAGGAATGTCGTGATATAAAGATCAAAGCTTTTGACCTCAGAGGGTAAACCCTACGCTGGCGGTGTCAGCTTTGTAGCTTCAGTAGGACCGAAAGGCCTCATGCTTAAGTCTGATGTGATTTTCATTTGTGCTCTGCAGCAAATTGGCAAAGATTTGTTAATAAAATTGCACTTACTGTAAGCTGAAAAGACATGACAAAAGGAACAAACATCAGTCTGATTGGGAGAACTTTGTGAATGTGGAATAGATGGTGCCTCTGTGGTCAAAAGCCCTATTTGTTTCATCATTCACTCGGTGCTTTTGCAGTTTCAGTCTGCACTGATTAGGTTTTATTTCACTACAAATGTTTCAGGTTTGATACATATGCTAACGAAAGCACGTACAATACATCTGACCCAAACATCTGTTTAATAATCCTATTTGTACACGGTATATTTGTATATTTTATACCAATATATTGATATATTGGACAAATCCATTGTTTCTATTTTCTTATGATCATTGATGTAGTTTGATTTTCAGAATTAGGCACTCCAGTGCACCTTAATTGTTTGTAAATTTCCAAAATACCAGGAAATTCTTATTTTTTTTACATGTAGATAATAATCATACCTTGACTATCTTAAAACTACTATACTGTAAGTTATTCATTTTATATGGGGAAAAAATATTTAATTGATAGTCATTTTTATTTGTTTTGTAAAAGGATTGTAAATATATCTAAATGATTAAAAAGTACTGAAATGGTTAATTTGCATGTCAGCTTTTATTGTTGGAGATTGACTATAATGTAAATAAACTTGATACGTTTCTATGAACAAAGCACTAGCGTAACATTGGCAAAAAATGCTTCAACACTTAAATTGGCAAATTTATCTGATTTTCTTTTCATTTTGTGACAGTTTCTCAATATATTCAAACACTGAGAAGGACATATCGTCAGCATAATGTTGCAGAATGTTGCCATTGATACTAACTTTGGTGGGAAATAAAGCATGAAAACAGGAGTACATTTTCCGCATTGACTATATTAAAATCAACATTGACAACAAGGTATTTATGCAATGAACTGCTGCTTTTCCTGTTGTGTTTTGTATTATAATAAAATGGTCTATTTTGACTGTTTTCTTTTTTGTTTTGCACTATTCAATACATGCCTTTGCCTCAGGCTCAAACAGCATCATTGTCCATTATTTGTGATGTGCTAGCTTTAGCACCAGCTCTTCCTCAGGCCTCTTTGATTCTCGGTTTTCACTTTCAATTAAAACAGAGCTTTTTTGCAAATTCTCACATCCTTCGTATCAAAGGCTGAGAAGGAGAAGAGAAAACATGCTGGGGCTACATCTGAATCCTAATATGAGAAGGTTGACTTTGGCCCCGTCCGTCCATGTCTACACAAATCAACGACAACTGATAGGCTTTCAGGGGACTCTCTTGTTTGCGTTGTGCAATGAAACCATTGACCTTACTGAGAGGGAAAGACAGAGAGCAAAGTGGAATGCTAGGAGCAGAAAGAGAAAGAACGTATGCTATCACCAGACATACAAACTAAATCTAAAAGGTAAGCAAGGACAAAGACATTTTCTTAACTACATTTTGAGCATTTTGTGTAGACAGTGATGGAGAAACTAGCCTAAAGGGTTGGTAGGAGGCAAAGACAAACAGAGGAAGAGCCATAAATTTTCTGATGTGTTCGGCAGATGCTGAAGTTTTTGCTTACTCCTCCAGCTGGGAGGATATGGTTTTGGCCAGCCTGCGTCAAAGGTATATATGTGGGCTTGACAGCCTGTCGAGGAAACAAATCAACAAACAAACATGACTATAACACAAGGTCTTTCTTAGATAAACATCCGCATTAGTTCCAAGTGTAAACTGGGTTACAGAAAACTTTTTTTCCAGTGAAAAATGTATGCTGCTCTGTAATGCACTTTGGCAGGTAGGAATACATTACCTCACATTACACTGCCTCATGCTATGTTAGCGTGAGGTTTTTAAACCACTTCCTGCACTTTATTAAGAAACTTCATCTACACAGCCAGACCAGCACACTCTTTGGAACCAACCAGCAAAGTTTTCGAGGAACACATTAGTATGCATGGGAAAAAATCCCTCTGTCTGAGCAAATGCTGGACCCAAAGCCAAACAAATGATTGGTGGACGTTTAAAAGGCAAATCAGTGGGATGGGGAGCAGATGAGTGAGACAACCTGCTGCCGACATTTACCTGGCTTATCAGTTTATGGTAGAGGCCAAACAAAGGTTCAGGATATGGAATTGGGTGAGGATGAAAGCAGCCTCTGATGGTTCGAGGAATGGAACAAAAGAGTGTACGTTGGAAAACAATAATATTGCACCATAATTCCAGTAAATGTCTTTACCTCAACAATGCACTTATTGTGCTCATATTCATGAATTTTTTATGCTCAACATCAATCATCATTCAAATTTTCAAATAGTCAGTATTTGTCGGAACATTTCCCATTCAAATGAACGTTCAAACATTCAGGCACTTCAACTGCTTTTACCTATCACGTTATATGACACATGTACTTATTTATATTCTGTTACTTTCAGATTGTACGCTTTACTCTAATTTCAACCACTTAACACACAAGTTCCACTGTTCATACACAATTTACTTCAACTGATTTCAGGGCAAACTTAAAATGTCCTTTAGCACTTCCACTTTAACTTCAAATGTGAACTACGTTTACTATTTACAGATCAACCAACGTTTAAACTGCTTTCATCTCGTATTTATTAAATATTATTCCAACTGCTTTTACTGCATATACTGTATTTATTGACATCTTAAGTCCAGCTTTCAAGTTAAGGCACTGTCTTTAACAATTACACTGCTTTCACCTGCCACATATTGCTGATGAACTTTGATTCTTATTCTTTATTTAGCAAAAAAACTATTTTAGATATGAAATTGATAACATTTTAACTTCTGTAAGTACCACTTACAAATCAAAATTTTAACTGCTTCCATCTCGCTGTCTTTGACACTTGAATTACTTTCAGTGGGAACACATTAACTTACTTGCAGAGCTTATCTGTCAGTTTACTCACAAGAACTGACTTTAATTCCTTTCAGGTCTTTCACTGTCGACTCACTTTATATCCAGCACTGCAACTGACATTTCAAGTCCTTCAGCACTTCCATTTAAATTGATATTTCAGTTTTATCCAATGCAGTTTCTTGTTTGTCTTAATTTTCTTGGCTTAAGTTATGTTCTTTTATTTCACAAAAAATTCTTACCCAAATAAGGGTAACGAAGAAAGAAGGATAAGATCTTCGATGAGCCTGGTTTAAGACTAATTGTTGGGAGACAGAAACACAATCACAAAGACAAAGAGAAGAAACAGGGATTCTCAGTCTGTACTTGCTGCAGCAATAAATCCTTTTCAACTAGCTTTTGCTATCAGCCTGTGCCAACACCTACTGAGACCATGATGATGCATCTGTAAGCTCATCTGAAGGTGAACCACTTTTCCTAATAACACACAAGAATTACTGACCTGTCAGATAAACTGTTATTGCTAAACCAGTTTCGTCTCCCTCAAGTGTGAAGGTGGTGAAACGTTTATTTGGAAAGAAGATGGAGACTTCATAGGGACCATGGCAGGGTGATAGATTATTAACAGGGAGAGTATGAGGTTTGGGGAGTCAGTTTCCAAAATGTGCAAGCAGCCATCCAACTCCAATAATGGGGAGAAGTATGAGAAAGAGTTTGAGTGAGTACAATACTGAAAAAGGGGGATAAATCTTTTGCGGAGGGAGCTTGTAGGCTTGCTGATGTTTGTTGTGCAGCTGCAGAAAATCTCCTCTCCTCTCCTTTATCGTCTTTGTACTCTGTAGTCTCTCTGCCCTTCCTGACTTCAACGCCTAATGGTTGAAAACTTGGCTTCTCTTTGTCTCGAGGGGGACATTGGGAGAGGATTGTATCTAATCCATGGTATTTTTTCGTCTTCTTCTATCCCAGTTGGAAGCATAACAACTGTTTTTATTTGCCCCCTTTGCAGCTCAGCCATCAGAAATGCAGGTCCAAGCTTCAGTCTGTCCTCAATTCACCACTGCCGAGGCAGTGGGGACGTCAGGATGGAGCTGGAGTTGATGCTCAATGTAGAGAAATGTTACTGTAAATTTGGCTCTGGAAGACATCATAATTCATCTTGTTATCCAAACATAAACTGTTTAGCTGAAATTGGCTGTAGATGGTCGCACAGAGCATCTGGATGGGTTTTTACCACCTGTGCTTGTCTAGGCAAGAGAAATTAAATAAGACAGTCATTGCCAAACAAACATCTCTCTTGAGTAGACAGATCATTGTCACTATTACACTCAACTCGGTTCTACTTGCTTGTTCTGGAACTTTAAGCTACATTGCAGTCTTTATCAGCAGTTTTGTTTAAAAAGTTTGCTCAGTTGACAAGAAACCATTTATGTTGAAACGTGCCGTTATCCTGTGAATGTTGATAATTTAAAGTTGAACTTGTCAGTTCATTTTTGATTTTGGATACAGTTGATAATACAACAGTTGATAAAACCCCGACTCAAGATGTTTTTACTCTGTTGTTTTTTAGCTTTTGGCTATATCACAATATCAAATGTCCTAAAACTACTTTAAATTTCAAACAATTTGACGTTTGAACATCTACAGTTCCAAGAAAACAAATCATATGAAGACCAATTGATGCTGTTGAAAGCTCTAAAACAGGCAAGTAAGTTTATCTCGAGTTTGTTATTATTTTGTGTCAGATGCTGTTTCTAAGGTCAAGGCTATACTTTCAAACTCAATGAGATACCTCTATCATTATATATTTATCTAAAAGGGAAAAAACAATGGATGCTTATTTAATAATAATATGTAGCCTGTATTATAATATTCATCGTTTTGGCAACTTAAAAATACTGTCACATTTTGCACAAAAAACCTGCACGAATATTTGTAAAATAACTTAAAAGCTAAGACGAACTTCATGCTTTATGTTGCATGTGCACAGGTCAGGGGGGAGTTTGTTGACTTATGTGTTTCCCAGAGACTGATGTCAGCTACTTGAAGCATGTTTTGGGATCACCTCAAATGTTAGCATGTACATGTTAAAACCCTTATGCTACCATAAATCTCTTGGGGCAGCAGAGTTAACTGCAGGGCACGATTTTGCACTCCTTCTTCTTTTGAGTTGGATGCCCTTACTTCAAACAAGTAGTAAAAAATAAAGCGTTTCAGGTACACAAATCATTTGCGGTGTCTCGG
Organism: Naso thynnoides; assembly: GCA_029783665.1. Classification (NCBI taxonomy): domain Eukaryota; kingdom Metazoa; phylum Chordata; class Actinopteri; order Acanthuriformes; family Acanthuridae; genus Naso; species Naso thynnoides. Next base: position 12,012,108 of record JAQLOL010000013.1, read on the forward strand.
TTGTCTATTCTGGTCCTATTTGTTTAGGATAGTGTCATCATAACATGTGGGAAATGTATCATTCCTCAGAGGTTTCATGTTTGACGTTCATCTACTCCTTACGCTAGCAACACAAGCAAGCCATGCTGATGTTTTATGCAATGAAATAGGACACTTTTTCGGTTTGAGCTGATGGCTTATGTTATGGTTACTTTTCTCGTCTGCGACTTTTCCTTGGCAAGGTAAGCCTCTCACATGGTCTTGTAAAAATTATAAATAAATCTTGCATTCCTCAGTATAGATATTCTGTTTTATGATGAATGACATGGGCAGGTGTTATGTCATAAAACTGTATAGTCTATATTCACCTCATATTCTGACATTAAACGTAATCACATGTTGTCAACCCAACATGTGAGTACCTGGCACTGTTAACCTCAACCACAGTGGCTATTAGAATAAATCTGCAGCATGTCCAGCTCCGAGGCAGACTAGACTTGACCCTTCTGGTTCAGTCTGAGAACATAAACTGAGGCAAAGGTGGCCCGTGTTCTGTGTTTGCCCTTCATATCCTACTGTAGTCTTTGTCTTGGACGAGGCCACATTGGCCGCCTTATGAGGCCTAGCAGGGACTTCAGATGAGTAGCATCCTGCAGCCACGAGACTTTGGCCAAAATCAATGTCCTCTCAGAAGCACAGCGCTGGGAGAGTGCAGCATAATCAGATGGGCTCCATTCCTTTATTCTAAACTCTTATACTCTTCTCTAATACCAGTAGTCAACAACAAGCTAAAAGAGGCTTTACCTGACTCATAGTGCAGTGGCCTCTTGCACTCATAATGTAGCATTACGTTATCCTTTAAATGTGATGTTCTGTAAAAACACAAGCAGTTCATAAGATGTGTCTCTTTTTATTGGCTCAGCTCATAAAAGTAACCCTAGCAATTTGCATATAAGACACAGAGAAAATAACATCCTATGTAGCAAAGCAGCCCGCATATCAAACCCAAGAAAATGCATGAATTTTGCAATCTCACCAGAAGATGATATCAGATTACATTAGACTCAACTGCATTGGGCATTATTGTGAAATTTTTTGGTTTGTACCGCAAGCAGCAATCCATGAAACATTCAGCACAGGGCAACAAAATGCATTCTGAAACAATGTAATTAGAGTTTTTGGTAGAATTTGAGGCTTCATAAAAATTGACATAAAACTAAAGGAATTTGCATACCCACAATTCCCCAGCTCCAAGTGCCTCCACATTATCAGTTTACCCAGATTCCTGTGTTTTTGCTTGCTCAGGATCTTACTGTAACAGACTAGGAAAAGGATGAGTGTCTCAGTCTTACAAGAAAATTGCCAACAGTTGTCCTTGTGGCGCATATGTGGGGAACCTAAAACATTTTTGTTTGTCATAATGAACCAGTTTTATGTTTTTTGTTTTCATTTGCAACATGATGACAGTCAGATGCACGTTGTCTGAAAATCAAACACTGACACCTGGTGGTTGACTGCTTTATGCAACATGTTTTCGATATTCACTGTTGCAATAAGAAATAACTGGTAATTCACAGATCATAAATTAATTGTTTTTACATTATTTCTCATGAGTCTAATTCAGTCTTACTTGGACTACTGTGTATAGCTGAGAATTCAATTGATATGCACGACTTGTATCTCCTGTTTCAATACATATAGTGCATATGGAGGAACATATGGAAGATGTCATGGGGGTTTTGTTTAAGAGGTGACAGACAATTTTATGGAAAACACATAATACACACTAAAGAAAGACTAGCAACTGAATTGTATTAAAAAAAAACAGGCTCTTTATCAAGATTAGTTAAGGATTTGTATTGTATTTGAAACTCACAATTGCGGGTTTTCCTTCTTTTTATAAGAACATTGGTAATATATTATTTAGTAGATTCATTTATTTTATGCATCTATTTGCAATGATATTAATAAAACCAGAAGATGACACATGCTATGTACTGTGGTGGTGTCTTGTAATCCCATGTGGGATGGGTCAGCATGACATTGAAATTAAATGAAACAAATGATTGAAAAGTATCATATGAGGAAGATAATAGGTTAAGAGAAAGAGGCATTATAGCTCCACCTCAGTTACCACAGAAAATTCTGCTTACATTTTCATTCATTCATTCATTCCATATCAATTTATCTGTAAAATAGTCCAGTAATAAGATCCAGTACTTCTGAAGGCTATTTTAGTGATACTTTGAGTGCATTTTTCTGGCAATATTTCTGTATTTTCACTTCAGTTCAAGTATGAAAGCAAGACTTTTACATGCTATGGAGCACATTGTGGTATTTGTACTCTTATTGAAATAAAGGATCTCAATACTTCTTTCATCACAGTGAAGCTCTGCCATGTGCTTTTAACATTAATGTGTTGTTAATATAATTAGAAAGCAAAGTTGAGGGAGGCAGAGCAGAGGAAATAAAATTAAAATACGGACGATGGTCTGTGTGAATGTTACAAAATAAGAAGATAACACATTTAAACCCAACCCAGCAACAGATTTATTAATTTTAAAGAAAGCATTTTATGTTAGTGTATTACCTGCTTTCAGTCCTGTACTTCATCTGGAGTCATCACATTAAAAAACTCCAAAACAGCAGAGCTCATAGCACAACATTTGGATCAGTGCTCACAGATGCACCTGCATCCCTTCACCACAAGAGGGTGGAGCTGAAGAGGATATCTGAGGCAGTCTCCTGCTGAACACTGCTGATAATGTCACACAAGCACTGATGTGGGGCGTCTGCCAAATGACCTTGATGGTCTTTACTCCCATTCTCACCCCGACGCCGTTCCAACAATCTGACCTCAATTCAGCTCCACCAGAACCATTAGGGAACAATGTGCCGCAAAACATGGGCCAACAAAAAGTGTTCTTCGAGAGTGTTTGTGTGGTTTGCTGCTGTGTCCAAAGGCTACTGTTGTGTGGATGTGGGGTCTGGCAGCACTCTGCTGTGTTCGTGGGATTTCTCGCAAGACCACATGCTGAATGGAGGAGGTACCGAATGGAGCATCTGGACCCGTGGCTGCTTAACAATGACTGTGTGGGTGAGATAGAAAGAGCAAAGGGAAAAACAGCAAGAAGAGAGAGAGAGAGAGAGGAGTGGAAAGTGTTTTGTTTGTGTGAGGAGAGAGGGAAAATATGTGTGTGCACATGCTAGACAGAAACACAGGTAGAGAGAAGGTCTGATGCGAAAGAAAAGAAAAATGTGAAATATTAAGACAGACAGCAGAGCAGGAAGCAGTTGAAAACAATGGAGGCAATAAAAAAGACAGAATGATAGAGCTGCTAACACAAGAAGCCCTAGCATGAAATCATTTATATCGCTCTACCGCAGGCACAAATAGTGTATATTTACTGGCAGGCATTGTAATAAACATTAATCAGAGAATGTCTCTTCTGTTACAGATGGCTTGACCCAAATTACCACACTGTAAATCATAAAAACCCTTCAGCAGTTGGTAAATATTTTTTTGTGCACACATTTTCATTTTCATACAGTCGGAGGGGTCAGAGACGTGCTCTTACAGTCAGTCTTTGTGTATCTCAGCCATAAACTCAATATAAGCCATTTCACATTCCAAGCCCATAAAACTTATTTTGAGTGTTTAAGATAATTGCATGTTTTATGTATTGACTCATATTTCTGTTATGAAGGCATGTGTACCAACCCACACACACACACACACACACACACACACACACACACACACACACACACACACACACACACACACACACACAC
>JAQLOL010000013.1:12025056-12052749 GCA_029783665.1 Naso thynnoides
AAACAGCTTTTGCATTTTTTGAATAACACCCAATCTTACGGTAAAGCCCATCTGGGAAAAGCCAGCTGAGCAGCAAAGAGAAAGTCTTAAAGCGCTTTATACAGCAGCAGCAACACATAAACATAGTTCTACAATAAGTTTGGAGATTAGTGCAGTTACTCAGCCATTGCAGCTCCCAGTCCCTATGAATTATCATAAAGTAATCCTCATTCAGCATGTGTTTGAATAAAACCATCCCATCACTGACAGCTGAACAAACCCTTTAAGGCAGTGGATATCTCCAGTTACTTACTCCCCGCTCTCTGACCTATTTCTCTATCATATTGCCTATTAGTAGTGATATTTTGTGCTGCCGTGTTCGGTTTTACTTCCCCTTCTTATACAATCCAAAAAAACAACTTTATGCTGTTTTCCTGTGCAGGTGTGGGACACAGAGTTGGAGCGTACGGCAGAGGAGTGGGCAGAGACATGTCTGTGGGAGCACGGTCCTGCCGGTTTGTTACCGCAGATTGGACAGAATCTGGGAGCACACTGGGGAAGGTAAACAATATGCCAGTACACTGTGTCTGAGTAGAGCTTTTATTTTATTAAAAGCTTGAGGGTAAAGGTATTGCCCTGATGTGAAGATATATGGTCTGTAAAGTCAGCATCTGACAGGATGGAAAGTGGTGATTTGTGTGCTGCAGACCCCTCTATAAGACAAAGCTTTGTTCATGTTTAGACTCGCATTTCAGATGTCTGAGTTTTAAAGGAAAACTTCTCCTATACTGGTTTAAACAAATCAACCAAAGAGGATATATGGATACTTGCCGTTCTTTGACCTATTTCTCTATCACATTGCCCATTAGTAGTGATAACTTAGCACAACCGCTTGCTAGCTTGTTTAACAAAGTGCAGTGTTTTAATTGTAACTAGTACAAATTTGCAGCACAAAATGCATGCTTTCGTTTAGCACAACTGCTAGCTGGCATGATTGCTGAGTTCAATGTTTCACTTTTTGTTTTTGCATTTCTATTTACTAAACTAACAATAAACTATAAAACATGTTATTAAATAAGCTTGAGCTTGGCACAACTGCCAGCTAGCTCAAAGCCAAACTGTTTTGCCTTATATGACCAATTTAACGAAGTAAGGTGCGTTACATATGCCTACCTTTTATTAGCAGGAGAATTGCAATAAGTCCTGTCACCAACATGTTCTACAGAGGACATATTAGATTGAATCTGCTGCATCTATGCAGGCCGCTAAATAATGCACCTCTCTGCATATCTCTCAGGAAAGCAAAGATAGCTTTAGACAGCTACCAGCGGCATTTTCCAACTTTGTCTTTGCACATGAGCCAATAAAAGCAGGTGGAATCACACACACAATACAGACATTGTTGTTTGTGTTCCGTTTGTGTGTTCATTTATCCACTCAGGTCCCTATGCAGCATTGAAAACAGCACTGCTTCACGTGAGAGACCATCACATCTAATCATATCCCTCCACAGCCAAGATGTCCATGTTATTGTAATCATATTAACTGGCAACACCTGGTGCCATAGCAGTGTCATTCCTTGGTTACTGCAATTTATTCAGAGAGCACAAATGCGTTATTGCCAGAGAGAAGCTTAATGTCTTAACAGATGTGTTTACATTGCCGTGGGTGGTTACTGCTCTCTTGAGCCACCTTGTCAGGCCATATTTTGAAGTTATTATATGCTTGCTGTATGTTATTTCCTTTGCTACCACCTGGATCTCCTAACACAGAACATTTTAAAACTTTGTTGTTATGGAAACGCCATATGTGAATGTTAATTGACAAGAACTGCTTCATTTTGCAAATCTAAAATAACAATTATTTGAATGTATTCTAAAATTTAAAGGTCACTTGCTGTTGAGTTTCATGTGTATGCATGTGGGTTTGTTAAAAGAACTTGCGGTAAGCAAAGAGCAGCTTTGATGCATACTGTAATAACAACGCCTACACCAACAGGACGAATGGAAATGTGTTTTGGAACACTGTCATCATAGGTATGCTTGCTCATCTCTCCAGGTATCGTCCACCCACGTCCCATGTGCAGGCCTGGTATGATGAAGTGAAAGACTACACCTTCCCTTACCCTCAGGAGTGTAACCCCTACTGCCCCTTCAGATGCTCTGGGCCAGTGTGCACTCATTATACACAGGTACATAGCTCTGGATCGAAGGATTTCATCAGGATTTTGCAGACTTTATCCTTGCGATTTAAGACTTTAAAATCAGTTTTACATGGTATGTCTTGTTGTCCTATTGCAGCTGGTTTGGGCCACCAGCAGCCGCATTGGTTGTGCCATCAACGTGTGTTATAACATGAATGTGTGGGGACAGATTTGGGCCAAAGCTGTCTATCTTGTCTGCAACTATTCGCCAAAGTAAGCACATTTGTTTTCACGTCCTATCAAAGCTGCAACAATAATCTTTAATGTGCTCATGTATCATTTATCATTTGAAGCCATTTTTAACATCTCACACATGTAAATTTTGCTAAACTAGTATGTTGTCTGTTTGTTAAGCCTTGCTTGTTATGTGGCCTGAACAGGGGAAACTGGTGGGGCCATTCACCTTACAAACATGGTACCCCCTGCTCTGCCTGTCCTCCCAGCTATGGAGGAGGCTGCAAGGACAACCTGTGCTACAAAGGTTTGTGTGAAGAAAATAGAGACAGACAGAGTAAGAACACTTGAGGAAAAATGTGCCTGCTATACCGTGTTTTTGTGACTTCACTTGAAGATGACAGCTCCAACCCTCCACAAGAGGAAACGGAAGAAAACAACTTCATTGAGCCAGAGGCCCCCCGTTCTCCACAGAAGCCCTGGTCCAGAGCCTCCAAGCCTGAGCCTCCAAGTCTCCCTGCCCCTGCCCCCACCAAGCCCCCCACAGAGGACCTGCACAAGAATGAGGTGGTCAACACACAGCAGATGTGTAAGCTGCCATTTAACTGTTTATTCTGGATCTAGTTTCATCTCAAAAATGGTGGGTGTAGGATCTGTTTTAGGGTTGGGAAGTATAGGACATTATCTGAAGGAAAACTGGGTCAAAACTAGAGAATTCGTGAACAGCTGCCTGCTCAGTGTTGAACAAGCAATCATAGATAACGAGGTGCAACCAATAAGCTTTGACCGGAAATGTTTTTGTTTCAGTTTGTCTTAAATTGCCTTGATGTTCTGCAGCCTTTATGTGCCATCTCCCTGATTAACCTTGACAGTCTCTGACGTGCACTTAATATTGCAAGTCACTCTTTGGCGCAGCGAGGGGAGGTCTATTTTAGCTCGATCCCCAGAGTGTGTGTTTGCTTTTGGCTGCTTGAGAGGGGTTGAGGGGTGAGAGGGGCTCGCTGTGGTTTTTTAAATGGCTTCCTCTCTGCAGTGCATGGGGCCTGTCTTTGTAAGCTGAGACACTTCCTCAAGTATTGCTGACCACCCTGAACCTTGATGCAGGAATTCTTCTCCTTGGCTCTTAAAGCATCACAACAGTAGTTTTCACTGAGTTTCACTCAACTCAGGCTTTAAGAGACTAGTCCTCTGCACTGAAGCAGCTGATTCATGCATGTTGGTTTTTGTGTGAGCACTGAAAGGCCTTTATGTTTCTGTTTTTCAGCTCAGCTGGTGACCTGTGACACAAAGCTTCGAGATCAGTGTAAAGGAACGCCATGTAATAGGTACAGTTAAGATAAAATATGATATAAAGAGCTCAAAATGCAGTGTATAGTACATTTCAACTTATCTTTCGTGTACCAATTGACAGATATGAGTGCCCAGCTGGTTGCCTTGATGCTACAGGAAAAGTAGTGGGGACAGTATACTATGAAATGGTAAGCTTATCCAAATTATGTCTGACTGGTTGGGTTCAGTCCCTACATTTGTCAGTATTGTGCCAGCTAACAGCTCTGTGTGCTGCCAAAGTGTCTTTAAGTGCTACTTGCTGTTAACTGTGTCAGCAAAAGGTCTTTAATGTAAATGGTGTTGTGCATTAAATTCCATCTGCAGCAATCCAGTGTGTGCAGAGCTGGTCTGCATGCTGGAGTCATAGATAATGATGGAGGATGGATGGATGTGACAAGACAAGGCAGAAAGGACTTTTTCATCAAATCCAACAAGAATGGAGTTCAATCTTTAGGGTGAGATAAAAGCACTATAAACATTATTGCCATGGATGGATACTGATGCTATTAAGATTCACAAAATATACTCACAATAAAGTGTTTCCTCTTGACAGAAAATATCAGAGTGCTAATTCCTTCACAGTTTCCAGAGTAGCAGGTTAGTCACGACACTATAATTAAAGATATGTCACATTTTATGTTAAATTACTCATTATACGCTGTGCTACAGTTATGTTTTTTGACACTGGCTGTCATTATTTCTTGCAGTCAAAGCCATCACATGTGAAACCACAGTTGCACAGCTGTGTCCATATCAAAGGCCTGCAAAACATTGTCCACGGTATAAACCTGGTTTTAATTCAGACTTTTAATACTTTAGCCTCATGACAGTTCAAATTATAATGATCAACTTTTCTTTTTAGGTTATACTGCCCGAGAAGTTGTTTAGAAGAGAATCCTCACATATCTCGAGTAATCGGGACCAGAATATACTCAGATGTAAGTCCCTTTTTTAGAAGCTGAATTTGTTACAAACTGATTCATCACCAAAGTCACCAGAGATTTTCACAGGTTTACAGACTCAAAGAAATCAAAAATTCTTACATTATCTTTCCCGTTGCACGCCTCTGCAGAAGTCCAGTATATGCAGAGCAGCGGTCCATGCTGGAGTCATCAGGAACAATGTGGGTGGTTACATCGATGTAATGCCGGTGGACAAGCGGAAACACTACATTGCTTCATACCAAAATGGCATTTCCTCAGAGAGGTACGTGATGACCGAAGAAGCCAGAATGTGTGCTGAAAACGTGTGCCATGCACATTTGTAAGAAAAATACAGACATTATTTAACGTGTAACTAACAGGGGTACAAACATTTACAGTTAAACGTATCGTCCCCATTGTAACAGTATTATCAGTGCCTTATATCTGAAGAAACTGCAGTTCTATGAATGCCACCTCTAACATGTTACATTTTAATTCAATAGAATAAATGGAAAAAATAAAAATAAACACTCAAGAGGTGTCTAGAGAAGTCATGGATTGAATTGTTTAGGGGGATTACTGGTCCTCGTCAGCATCCTGTGTCATAACTTGTCTGAAAAGTGAAGAGGTTAAGATGGGACTCGGAGAGGAGGAATGAGAAATCAATGGCTCTCAGGTGGAGAGAAATTTATCCACTCTGCCCTCCCATGTGAACCTAATCTTTTCAGGATGCTGACGGTTGGTTACATCTCTTATGCAGTGCACAAGGGAGGGTGATTAGCATGCGTCGAGTTTAAAATAATTAATTCCTCAGCAATTAGTGTTGAGAAGATGAGTGCATCCTAATGCAGTTCTGGGAGGTGTTTGTTTTTGGTAGTAAGTCGAAAGGACAATCAGCGGACAAGGGTCTAAAGTTTAATATAGTGACTCAGATAAAGAAAAAAACTAACTAAAAAAAACAAGAAGAGGAAGAGGGACGCTGCCAGCATCACAATCAAAGAGGGTTTATATAAGGTAACGTTTTAGACAATTTTAGCTTGGTTCTACCACTACGTCGTATAACCTTGAGTTAGACAAGGTTGTCAGTGTGCATGAGGCAAAGGAATGTGTTCTGTTGTATCCTCTTCTGAAGAAACATGCATTTTGAATTAGTCCTCTGTCTCACTGAACATGGTGGAGAAGGCATAGAATGAAAAGAAGATATGCAATATAAATGATTCTTTCTCATGGACATGATAGTCTGAAGATTTAGTAGAAATTTAGCAAACTGGTTTGAAGTCATTCTCATTTTCAACAGAATTTTCTGAGACTATTGGTCTTTTATTTCTCATTCTAGATAAACAATACTGTGCAGTGCTGCATTTGTGTGCAAATGAAATCATGTTGGAAGTTTTTGATTGCACCTCATACACATTAATTATAGAGAGGGCTGAACCGTGTGAGGTTTGAAAATATAATGGAAAATAACAAACAACAGTTGGCTTGTAAAACAAAAAACTCATAGTCAAAGACAGCTCCAAGCATACAGGATAAACAGCCTCAGTGAGCAAACATCGGGTTTACATATAGAGCACTGCATTGTCAGCATAGAGTTATATTTTGCTTAAAACCCCCCTCTGTTTTTGTTAGGGTTAGGGTTACACAGAAGAGAAGTGAAAGTAGGATAACCCTGTTTGGCACCACATGCTAACAAAGAGTAAGAAACAAGAGACATCATTGGTTTGTACAGCAGCCACTGGAATGTTAAGAAGCTTAAGCCCGGCAATAAAACACCTTCCCAATTCAAATTTACCAAGTTTAAAATGACCTCTCTGGTAGGTCATATGGTTATCCTGGATCAATGAGACTGAGGAAATGCGATTTTTTATAAAATTAGGAGACAACATAATGTCATTGCTTCTCTCTATACTAGATAAAATAATAATCTTTTGAGCCATGTGGATTTTCAGGGTGGAGTTACAGTAAGCTTATGAATAAACATTTTAAGAATGATTTTAACATTGTTAGACTAGAGAGTCTGTTATTCTCTTTGTCACTGAGATGTAATCCCTAATCTTCCGTCATTATGAGTCCTCACTGACTAACATTAAAATGTGAACAAAGAAAGGAGCTTGTTACAGCCTAGTATGAATCATGTGTTGAATCCATACAGTACCACTTTACAACAGCACAGCATTAAGGTTACAGGTCTGTACCAGCCACTGTTTAAAGCTTAACCGACCCACATGCTGTATGGTCTAGATTTTTACAGATATTAAATTGCACCTACTTTGGGTTATTCAGTCGTCTGCAGAATGGCTATTGTTAACATGGCCTGTGGAGAGGACACACACACACACACACACACACACACACACACACACAGGCTCGTTTATTCTGTGGCCTTCCCTCTATGTTTCTGCTCACTCCCTCTCCTCCCATTTCTCTCCCCACCACATTTATCTCTGTCACTCTGCTGGGATGCTTGACGTCTGTTAGTATCTGCCCATCATTTATCTGTCTCTTTTAACTTCATAACATGTCCGTCTTTCATGGATTAACACATGCAGTCCCCTGTGTTTTGTGCAAAACTGGGTGGTTTATCTGTTTTCTCAGGGAGCTTCAGCCTCTATCTGTTTGTGTCCTATCTGTCATCAGAGTGTCAGACAAACACACTGACATGGACATTTCTCCAAAAAACCTAAAGTCTATCTGTTTGTGTGCATATGTCATCTTCGTCTGCGGGACATGCTCTGTATCTGACACATGCCGCACCCACACTGACTTTCCCTCTTGTGTCTCCCTTCCCTGCAGCCTTCAAAACCCTCCTGGAGGGAAGGCGTTCCGGGTGTTCGCAGTGATTTGAGTGCCCCAGAGGGCGGCTTCACCAAACAGAAAGCGCACTTGGGCTGGTGAATAGGTGGTAATCAAGCCCTGTTGTCAAACTCAATGACTGAAATGTTTCTGGCTTTGCTACACTTCATGGGTTAGAGGTCGTCTCCATGACAGCGTCGACCTGGCAACAAACTCTTTACACACACAAACACAATGAGAAACTGTCTGTTCTCACTCACATGGAGTTTTCATTCTGTTGCCTTTCGCAGAAAATTTGTTGAACTGTAAATAACTCTAAATATTTTTGTTGTACATACCTGTTAATAGCATTAAACTTGTATTGTCTCTGTGCCATTGCCTTAACTGTTTAACATATAGTATATGTGTATGAGTACTGATTTCCTCTGATATACTACATTATAATGGCACTTAATTGTATTAAGTCTGGCACATTTTTACTGGTGCTCTTGGGAGGTTTGTTTTTGTACTTTTGTAATGATTGGGTAAACAAATTGTTATGCATTTATTTTTATATGATTATGCTTTATATCAATATGATGCATAAAGAATGCTGCTATATGTTTTTTATATTATTATTATTATGTTGGCAGTGTGGTGGGTTTCATTGGCTTGTTTGGTTATTTTTCCAGATAATGTGGTTCAGTTAAAACTCCCTGCAGGTCGGGAAGTGCGCTCATCCCTCTGAGTCGTCATTCGCTAAATACAGCCTATTTGCTCGACTTCGTCGTGCATCGCATTTTACTGGGTGTCGCTACCCCAAAGATCTAACAGTCTCTTGTTGACAATAATAAAAACAAGTGAAAGTATTCAGCTATTTTATTTTAAAACAACAAATACTATATGTTTGTTCATATTTTAACAGCTTGCAGATTTCATTCAAGCTGCAATCAATATAGTGGGCAATTAAATGTATTTTCACAGTTTCTGTCTGCATTCTGTATATTTTCCTACCTCAAGTTGTACGGAAAAGTCCATTTTGCAATAAAATTCTACATCCACAATTCTCTCTCGCTCAAAGTCAATACAGTGTTTCTCAGAAGTTTTTGCAAAGGAATATTTACACTTCCTCTTTTAAACTGCATTATCATTGGGTTTTATTGTCATATTCAACATCTTATGTATTGCAATTTAACCTGCCTTGAAGACCAAAATATAAGTGGTGCTATGTAATAAGAAGTACTTGAAAACACGTCAAGTGACTATTCCGAGACCGACAATTCCATGAAATGTAAAATTTACTTAGAAATAATCAAATGTCTCCTTTAGCCTTATGCCAGTACTGGATTTCCTGCTGTAAATCTGTGGTGAGAGGGCGGAGGTTTGTGTGTATTCCTATTCTCGGAGATTTCCTGTAACGTGATCGTAACTTGATACTCATGTTTACTTGTTCTGATTTATCTTGGCCTCAAACGCCACGCTGCCTCAGATTCATTCCACCTCAAGCGCAGTCAGAGATAAATCTGGGATGAGTATTCTGAAGTTGCAAAACTTTGACAGGAAATGTTCTGTGAAATGCAAATCTACAGATAACAATATCTTGAAATGATCAAATATTGGCACTCTGAAACTGGGAAAAACCACATTCATAGAAGGCTGTCAGTGGTCCTTGAACAGCTCATCTGATATAGGTCATAATACCCTCATATTAAGGCTGACAATCTGCTCTAAAGCCTCATTTGCAATGAGTCATTTCACATTTGCTCTCACCCAGTGGATAAGCATGCAGAGCCAGAACAGCAGAGATCAAAGTACCTCAGAGAGCAGCAGAAGTTGTAGGTTTTGTGGGTTGGATGAGGGCTGAACTAAATCCCTCAGACTTCCAGATCCATTGCTCCAGTAGAGGAAGAAGACTGCTCTACTGATGGGAAAGTCTGTCAGGATGTGGCACCCCCTTCTCCATATATCCATACCAGCTATTCATTCAAACCTTGGAGAGCAAAAGCATTTGATTTTTAATTTGCCAGCTTTGCTTCTAGATTTCGTCACCAGGGAGCGAAGTCGTCACTCCTCATTTGCTTTTGAGCAGCAATGGGGCAAAATGACCGATGCGTAATGGGTTCTACCATATCCATATCTGACTGTTTTATGATGTGTGCAGGGCTGCAATAGGTTGTGACTTAAGCTGCCGGTCTTTGCAATTCCCCAGAGAAGAGCCACTAAATCTTACATGATGGGTTGAATTTAAAGCCCAGTGACACCAGTGTGACAGAATATAAATGCAATTTGGTTGAACAAATTTTGCATGGGCTTTGTTGTTGTGCATGTGTAGAAAAACAACTTAATGTTTTAACAGCATCATGTTCAGGTACTTGTCCATGTGCGTGCTTGAACATCCATGCACGCACTCATGTGACACATCACGTTGGATTAAACCCAATCACTTGTGATTGGCAGAACTCTGCAGGAGGAAGGAGGCTTTGCATGTGTACAGAGGTCCTGTGAGAGAAAAGAGAGGCATACATCAGACAGGTGTCAAAAATCACAGCGGGGTGTGTTGATAGGTGGCGTTCAGGGGCTCTGAAGATTGAAAGGCAAGAGGACGAGGAGGATAGTGAAAGGGAAGAAAGTACGGGACAGAGTAAAGGGCACAGAGATAACCTGAAGGCAAGAGAAAACAGCATGAAGTTTTGATTCTCTGACACCTTCACAGGCTTGACATTGGGAGACCATCTGCAGAATTTCTAATCTTTACTAACTTTTGGAGTTCATAAAAAAACACTGAAGTGTCATGAAAAAGAGTTTTCCTTGTGGAGTCGAGCACTGTTAGTTAAAAACAAATGCTGCCTGACTTTTTATAATTAAGGAAGAGGTGCAACACATCGGTTGATGTTGATAAATTGCTGTGTGCCTTCATATGCGACCCACCAGACAGACAAGAGTGCATTAGGAGCGAACTGACAGAGCGACAGCCATAGGCCCATTAGGACCAAGGAGACTGAGTGCCGTGAAGACAGATGGGATGAAAGACAACTTGCAGCTAGCGGGGTCTGCATGGTGCCACCAGTGTTTTCAGACTGTCGTTTAAAATAAGGAAGGCCATTAATAACCTCCTCACTGTGTTCTGCTCTGCTGTAGTCTGGCGCCTCTTGCAGAGCTAAATGTGGCGCTGCACGGCAGCAGACTGGCAGACTGTGTCAAAGAGACCATATACACCTGAGGAAAGGGAGAGAGAGGCAGGCAGCCAGAGTTTGCATGTGCTACTGCATTTGTTTGTGCTGCATTTGTGAATGTATGTGAGATTAAGTGTATTGCTTTACTTACTCACCTCTTTGTTTATGTGTTATGTCTGTCTGTCTATCCTGCTGTGATTAAATGGGAATCAGATAACAGTGATGCAGTCAGGGGAAGCCGTCAACGCTGAGGTGAAAAGTTATGGCTGCCAGTGGTAATGACTGTGTTCCCTCTTGTCAAACCTTTACTTTGGCAGATGAATAAAACATAAAATTTGACAGGGAGTGGGTTTTTTCTCCTCACGATCCAAAAATATTACATGTACATAGGCACACTGTGAATGTGTTTTCGCAAAGATGGAGTGGGTACTTTGGTGGAGAAAAAAATAAGCTTTTCCTGAGTGGCATGGTGACTCATATAATTATTGAGTTATTTTAGGCCTCTGCGCTCTTAAAACAACCCTCTGACAAATCTTAGACATTTGATTTATAATGACCGTTCATTACCAACCAGCTCTCTTGTGACCAGCCCACCTAGCACTTCACTGAAGTTAAAAAATCTTGCAGCATGCATTGAATTGGTTCTGAATTCTAATGTAATACCAGATATTTAAAATAATGCTTTTTGTGTTGGCCAGATGCCACAGATGGATGGCTACATTATTTACAGCCTTGAGAAGTGATATGAAATATGTTGTCTTACAGTTGTGTCCCCTTTTTTTTCCCAACCTTTCAAAATGCAAAGAAATTAGTGGTATGGTTCTCTCATTGGACTGTTTTACTGAGGTGAGCAATGTGACCTTTTACTGTCAAACTAATGGTTACCATCGTGTGAATGCTTTCAATATGCTGCTGTAATCTGTAATTTGAGCTGTCATGCCTGCTCTGGTCTGACTTCGTTTCTGCTCCACTGATCTTTTTTTTTACTCTTTCATTTTATCTATTTGCTAGATTTTTTTCATATTTCATTGTTGACAAGGCACAGAGAAAGAGGACTCAAGTGCACAACTCGGGAGACAGTTCAATTGTAACTCGGAAAAAGTGTTTGGTACACAAAAAGGCAGTCAGGAAGGCAACAAACCAGACAAGGGTGAGAATGACAGGATGTCAGAAATACATGCAAGGATCTAAAAAACAAGGAACACTGAACACTAGAAAGATCACAAGAATGCTCGGCACAAAGGACGCAGATAAACTGGCTAAGGGACTGTAAAAACACAAACTAAATACACAAAGGAGGCAAAGATAAACGGACACAGGTGAAACACATCAGGGCAGGAAGTGGGGATTTGACAGGAGAGGACAGGTGAGCAACACACACACACACACACACACACACACACACACACACACACAAAACATGAAGTAAAGCAACCAGATATTACATCTCTTAGATTCATCTTTATTTTATTCATCTATTTTTTGGAATCATTCTGAATAGAGTTGACTAAGAATTTCACCATATGTTGCGCTGTGTGTGATTGCATGACAATAAAACTTGATTTGATTAGATTAGATTAGATTAGATTCAGTGGTGAGTTTGTGGACCATCATGGTGCCATTAGAGAGAGCTAAAGTTACAGCAGCTACACAGTGTCAACAACTCAGACTTGGCAAATGTGTTGTACCAGGTTACAGTAATTGCATTAGGTTTTACTGACCAAATACTCCCTCTTTTCTCAGTCCAACACCAATAAATGCAGCTTTCCAACAGAAAGGGCTCCTTTGTTAGAAATATAAACGTGACTTTTTGGACTTGTGAGATGTCTTTCCTCCTGCACACTCAGGTGAGAAGAAAACCAAACTTTAAACATCTGAAAGTTATATCTTACGGACTGAGCTAAACACAATAAAGCATCTACATGTGTACAGTATGTTGGCTGTAGTGCTGTCTCTCATTGTCTTCCTCCCTCTTGCACACAAGCATCACTGTAAGAATGCACACAATGATAAAAAGCGCATTCACGAGGACTCGGCCATATTTTACAATGTTTTTATTACCACAGAAAACAACTGCACATCAGATGATTCATCGTCAACAACCTGTTCACATAAGACACTGACACCGACATTTGTTCCTGTATGAGTCCATGTCAGAGAAGAAGAGTTTTATGCTCTGGTTGCAGATGTGGGCCACATGTACGAAGCCTTTCCTAAAACAAGCACTGTGGAAGAGGGAAAGTTGTGCTTACGGTGCCTCTCCAGGAGGGGCTGGCTGCCTCCCAGACTGCACTGCTGTCAGAGTTGCCCCTCAGAATAAATAATGACAAGTCGACATCATCTGGACACTTACTATACAGAAACCGATCCTTGTCTGTAAGTTGTATTGCCTGGACCAAATAGTAAGCCTGACATTCATCTCTGAATAATCAATCAATGTAACCTAGCAGTCGTAGCACCCGATAAGGGAGCTGTGGGCAGAGGCTTCCTGTTTATCCTCCAGATGTGGGCCAGCTGAGATTGCATTAATACTAACAACAATAACAACACTTTAGCTCAAGAATGTGGCATCAACCTCCACACACAAAGCCATGGATAATAGAGGAAAGGGATCAAGTTTCAAAGAACCCTGCTTATCCGAGGTTCAATCGGATGACCTGCGTGTAAAACAAACACTTGTTTGCAAAGGGAAGGAAAATAAATGTCGAGAAGGAGCTGGAACAGGGCATAAGATGCTTGGCAAGACAACAAGGAGCAGCCTGAAAAGCTACATACAGTACAGATGAGGGTCAGGGCCAAACAATGAGGCCATGCAGGCAGATGGGGGCACACACTTCTTTGCAGTCAGTCATAATACAAGAAAAAGGAAGTGGGAGAGTTTTGGGCCAAAGCCTGGAGGGCTCAGGGGTAAGAGAAGAAGAGCGCAGCATGAAGAATGAGAAAGGGAAAAACTCAAGGAGACTACAGTTCATAGTAAACGACATCAAAAGGAATCCCAGAATAAGTTTGTTTTCAAGTTTTTGTGTGAGTCAGCAAAAAATATTCCTTTTGTAGCCGCCTGCAGCACACGGTACAGGATACAGACTTATGAGCAGCGGGCAATATACCAAACATAATTGTATGACAGAAGTGTACTAGTGTATTTATATTGGGATCATGGTCAGGGAGCAAAGAGTGCAAAATATTAAGAGCTGCGACGAATCAGGCGCCGGCGACGGGCCGCAGAAGCGTGGAGGAGGCCGTCCCGGGACTCTGACGTCATCGCTGACCTTTTCGTGTATTTACAGAGGAGGTTTGAGTTCCACTCTTTTTCCATGCTCACACACGAGCCGTTGTGAAGCTGGCCTGGAGGTAAAAGAGTAGCTTTGTCCCAACCTGGACGGTGAGAGCTGGAGTCATGTGCTTCTGCCAATCCCAAAGAAGGGCCCACAAGCCACGGCCATTGAGACGAGCACAAGCATCACCTGTTTTATATTAAATCTGTCAGATTAAATAAGGAAAGCCAATAACCTGCAGCTCTCAATGTGCAGTTTTAGGTGAAGCTGACCCTCAGCTGCTCTGATCATATTAACGCTGTTTTCAAACTGAGTTAAGGGACTGGGTAGACACCTTATGCAAAGAAATTCATGAGTGTGCACATGGCCATTTGATGCACGCTCACATTAAACAATAATGCACGGTGGTAAAGACGTCTTCTTCTGTATTTCAACTTAAAAGCATCTTAGTTTACATTTGGCATAACACAACTTGTGCATTATTTAAAATGAACATGTCAAATCATTTGCATTGTAACCAACTGAAATTAAACCTTCCGCTGCACAGCTTATATGCTGCACATTCATTACCTTGCACTCATATAGAGATCTCATTATCATACAGTAAAACATGAGACATTTTAACAGCCCTTTCAAAGTACTCCTATTAACGCTGCAGACAATATTGCCCTCTACAGGGCATACATATTAGTCACGCTTGTCTGTCTCCACTTTTTTTTGTAGAGAGAGAGAGAGAGAGAGAGCTGCAGGAATCAGGGGCAGCACTTTCATGGCTTCCAAAATTCTGGAGTACTCACTCTTCACATTTTGCATCTACCTTGCTGTGGTGCCCTTTGCATGAATTCATTTCTGTAGTCACTTTTGCCCTCACTGTGAAGACCTCCCCAAAAAGGCAGAAATAAGGACGGTAAAGACATTCACAAAATTTAATTAAAAGTTGTAAAACACTGAGAACACCCAGAATAAATATGATGCCACTCTTATAAGTTCATATTAATGTGCTGACAACAAAAATCATGTGAAATAAAATATAGAAAATGATTGTGAAGACTGATTAGAGCAGTAAAGAAAATCTGAGATGAGTAACTCACAGAAACATGGGATCTAATTCATCAAACGTCTCTGAGTACAAAAGACTATTAAAATGAATGAGACGGTCACAAGAAGGAGTGGGTCAGTGATCCGAGACAGGCCAGTCCTTCACTGAGAAAGTTAATGAATTCGGTCTCTGGCCTCCAAATTAGCTGAAGAAGAAGAACAAGAAGAAGACGAAAAAAAAAACAGGCGGCTCATCGCTCTTGTGGGAGTGGAGGGAGACACCTATTTTACTCCTCTATCTTCCCTGAATGCGATGAACTGTGGATTCAGCCTCCCCCGGTCGTTTTCTGCGAGAGATGCCACAGCAGCAGAACAGTGTGGTCTCCGGAGAATCAGCTGAGGGTTCAGGCTCACTGTGACACAAGCTGGACCCCAATTTAGGACCCAAAGAGTGGGTCAAAACAGCAGGAGGTATAGCCTTTTCCTGAGAGTAATCCGTTCCCTTTTTTCTGCTCATTGTGACCATGCTCCTCTCCTCTTCCTATCTTTGTATTTTCCCTTTCACTCTGTCTTTATCTGTCTGCATGTCTTTCCATCCACTACCACCATTCATCCTCCCTAACAACCATCAGTGTGCCTACATAGTTAACTTCTGAAATTCTTTATCTGAATCATGACTTCATTTAACATTTGCGATTGCAAACCATCTCTGAATGCAAATGTACGTTTTATCTCAGTTTTGATGGCCAGTGTTTAAATGGGACAATTCGTGAAAAGTGTGTCTTCTCGATTGCCTTGAAAAATGAATTTGCACAATCACGCTGTCGCAAATTAAATCTTATCCTCTGCTCCTCTGATAACATTTTTGTCTAACGTGGTAATGTGAGGAGCCCTTGTAACAAGCTTATATGTTCTACTCGTGCACTCATCTGTGATTGAAGTAAAGAACCCTCTCGAGTCGCCCACTCTCAGAACTCACCTTCTAGAAAAGGACAGAGAGGCCCTCCAACCACTTCAACTCCTAACATTTATGGAGTAAATCACAAACACGCCATGGCCTGATCCTCTGGGATTGCACACAACCTTAGCTGTCTTATATTTCACGACTAACCGTTGTCCTCCGTGGACCCACTGAGCTCAGAACAACCCCCATCTCTTATTCTGAGAAATCTGCTTTTTTTCCCTCCCTCCGCACCAGCCCCCTTTTTCTCCTCCAGGCATTGACATTTAATCAAACCCAAATCCCATTGTGCCTATTAACATATCAGGCTGATACGGGTTGCTGTAAAAAGCTTGAGTGCAGGAACCCGGAGCAGAACATTACCATAACTCTGCCTGTGTGATCTCTATTTTTTCTCCTCCGCCTACATGTAAAAATGCTTACCTGGCAAACAACTATGAGCAGAGACACATTTCTCTTTCTCACTCTCACTCTCCCCCCTTCTTCCACTCATTTACCCCTGCTTATCTTTTTAGAATGTGTTAATTATTTAGCTGTTTGTGCTCGTGAATGTTTGCCAAATAGCGCTGAGACTTAATGAGAAGGCAGCTTTAATATTTCACCAGACCATCAAAAGCCTCACAAGTTTTTTTTCTTTTTTGCCTTTGCGACTAAATAAACAATTCAGGGCTGCTTTTTAGGGATGCTTAAGTGCTGTGAATGAATGGCATGGTATATCTATGAGCCTTCCTGGTATTAATCATCATAAACGTGAAAGGACTTGGATGAGTGATGTGGAACTTATGAAAAATGGTGATGATTATGAGGTCAATACCTGTTAAATTGCCGTATTGGAAAAGAGTTGTTTTCTGCAGCTCAGCAGATATCAGCTGCTTTGCTCGCGCCCTTGATCAAGGTCTTTCTGCTCTTGAGTGAATCTCAACACATCTGACCCTGTTGGCAGCCGTTCATGTATGTCAAGGCCATATGTTAGTTTGTGTGGCGGCCTGCATGCTGAGCACTGAGCCCCCTCTACCTGCGACCAACCGAGGCGAGACCGGTTTACAGTCTTGTATCACGGCAGGCAATTATTTCCCTGAAACTAGGACAGTTCTTGGTAATAACAGTTGCCAGAGCACAATATTTAGCACAATGAAAAGACATTGTTGCTGTCAGCATTGTTTTTGTAGAGAGGGGATGACGAGGCAGTGGGAATGGAACGGGGCCATGTTGAACAAAGAGGATTATAAAGACAAAACAACTTTGACAAGTCTGAAATTTGAGGACACTTCCAGGGAGACATGAAGACTATCAAAGTCAAGCTGCTTGTTGGAGGGGCGGCAGCTTGCTGTTGTGTGTTTGATATTGAGTTTTACCTCCGGACTCAAAAGCTGACACTTGACAGAAAAGCACTTCTCAAAGTGGCAGCCATCTACACACATCGAACAAAGCATCCCCTCCCTCTTTCACAGCAGAGGACATCTTCTTTCAGTGCAACACAACAAATAAATGAATAAGAGTGAGCAAAAGGATAATTGCGCAGAGCTGCAAATGACTGGCTGGAATACTTGTGTTCTTATTTACCAAAGAAAATCAGCTTCCTGATAGAGCCTCATTAAAATGCTTTTTCTTAGTGAGAGGGAAAAAATAAAGCAATCAGTTAAGTGACAGACTGTGATCTTCATCTAATCATATAGTTGTTTACATAACTCTGCTTCATAAGCTCTTCCAAACATTTTAATTTACATAAGCAATAGCAGCGCCTCATATATCAATATACCTGAGCCATCTGCTCCCTAATACCAAGGATTTTGCTCTCTGCGATTGCCCAACGCCTCTCACTACATCCTGATCAGGATTAGAGCTTTGGCAGGGATCAAAACTTGTTTCTGTGCTTTTATTTTCAGAGCGCTTGGATTGCCAATCTGCAGCACTATACGTGCACTACACAGGCTGCAGGTGGTGGCTGTGCTGCTTTGTGTAGGCTAGCTTGTTTACAGTTTATTTGATCCTTTAATAGGCACACTGGACGATCTGGTTTTTATTATTCACCAAATCAAACAACTTCAATTCAACGCCACCTAATAATGACAAGACATGGTGCTCACACACTGGAAAGCTCAGATTGTTTTTGCTTATCAGCAGGCTGCCTGGTGAAAAATATGGAAATGATATTCAGGTAGTAACCAAAAAGCGAGGTACAAAGTGTGTTGCAAATTAGTCTGAACACTAGCTTGTACATTTGCATACTTTCTTCGAACATATTGTTGGGGAAAAGGGGGAGAATAGAATTTAAATGGTTTCAAGAGTTACATTGAATTTTACTAAAAGAAGCCTTATTAAACAAGCAGAGTGTTAGACATGATCAAGGGGAACACTTGATCTGGACTTTGAGCACTTCCTCATACGTGATAGAGATCTAGAGATCAAGGACCACCAATGACCAAGTGCCCAAATTAATTTGTTGCTTGATTGGTCAGCCCAAAAAATATGAACATTTGAATAAAGATTCTTATTACAATGACACTGTCACTGGGGCTGCACGAATAAAAAACCCCAAAACAAAACGAAACAAAACTGTGATCATGTTGTAGTTCTGTCCTAATCACCCCCCTGTAATAATGTTATTCTGTAATATTCAACACTATTAGAGTAAAAACATCCATGACTGGTTATTAGATAATTTATCTAACTATTGGCCCAAACTAAAAATCACTCAGATGGATGCAGTCAGTTAAAAGACTGTTTTCAAAATTAACCACTTTCTGAAGTGAGGCTAACTTTTACTGAACCGCAGCTGTTGAGGCCACTGTAATGACAGTTATGGGATAATGCTACATGCTAAAGCAAGGTGTCACAGTGGCACAGGCAGTAAACAATGATAGAGTATCCTAAGCAAATTTATAAATATAGAGCAATATCCAATGCTTTGGGCTACTTAGGGGTTTCCACTTATACTGACATTTGATACTGACAGCAAATTTGCTTAAAATAGGCTACTTACACGGGTCTACTTTTACATTAGTTTTTGAAGTCAGGAGGTTTACTTGAAGTGGGCTTTCTTCAGCGTCTATTAGTAGGCTACTTTCACCAAATTAAAGGATCAGACAGGCCATTTTCCTCCACCACAACGTCAAAATTGCTGGAAGCAGTTAAGATTTCCCCCCAAAAAGCAACATGTCACAAACAGGTTGGCCTATGAGTCTAAAAGTCAAAGATATTCAATTAAGGATAAGCATGTTTTTTTGCCTTTTTTTTAAAAACTTTTTTTTCTTGAATTCAACTTTCATGTGTAAGAGGAGGAATGCATTTCTTCATTAAAAGGTTAAATAGTGTTAGTCCACCAGGATGACTCACCCATCGGATCTATAGGAAACCCTCGTTTGAGTTTTGCATTGTTTCTCTGGGGAAATGAATCACTCCAGCCACAGTTCAGAAACTGTTAGAATAACAGCAATAGCTAAAAAAAACTGTATCCAAGTGAGAAAAGCATGTTAGTGTTGAGTTGTGGCTTGATACTGTCTAACTGTAACACCCCCACCCCTGAATGAAAAACACCCCTCCCACCCTCCGCAGCAGTTATCCCCCACCCCCCTCACTGTCTCGGGATGGTGTGGTCCAGGAAGCGCGCCTCTTCTCCGCTCTCCTCCTCTCCGGCTCGAGTGAATCAGCTGACGAATGGTATCTCCCTCCTTTCCCGGATGAGTCGCGCCGCTGAAGCCGGGCAGCCTGAGCGCTGACACAGGAGCAGGTTGCCCACCCGCTCGCTCTGCCGCTGCTGGATGTAACCGCCACCGACCCTCCGGGTGAAAAGACTCCACCGCAGCAAATAAAGAGATTCCACTTTATTGAATTTTCCACCTCGAGAAGGAAGCCACCCGCTTCCCCTCACCATGGCTTCCAACTTCAACGACATAGTCAAACAGGGATACGTGAGGATACGGAGTAAGAAACTGGGGGTGAGTACTGTTGCACTTGCTGTCTAGCGCGGTGGAGAAGGAGGGGGAGGCGGCGGCGCTGGTGGTGGTGAAGCAGGAGGAGGAGGATGAAGAGTTCCAGTTGTTTCAGGGGGCGGCTGGATTAAGAAAGAGGCTTTAATTGCTCCATAGGCAGCCGTCCTGCTGTGAGCCCTTCAAGAGGAAAAACAGATTAGAGGAGCACGAACAGCGGCCAAGTTTCTCCCAGTGCATCGTGCAAAAAAAAAAAAAAGAGAAAAAAAGAGAGAAATACTTCTGCACACTGAGGTGTTGCTGAAGTCTGGATGATTGACAGGCAATTGCTGTCATGTGGCTGCTCTTGAAGATCACATTCTCTCTTTGTTTCCAGTTCATTCATAAAGTTAGGCTCCATTTGGTTTTCTCTCATCTGTGTGTTTGGTTGCGAAAATTCAGTCAGGTAACATCTTTTTTCCAAGCAGAACTGTGGTTATAGACGAAAATTGCCTAATTTTTTACAAAAACGCTGCAGGAAAATTCTAATAACCTCACCTTTGGCTGACACATAACCACATCACAAAGTATTAAGACTAATAAGGTCGCTCATAATTGAGCACCAGAGGCTATATGCCTCTTTATCCTAATGCATGGCGCAAATTAACACCCTGCTTAATGGATACAAGGATGGACAGCATAATAGGAATACTGGGAAAGCGGTTTATCACTGTACAAATTGTCATCAGCCTGTTATCAGTGCTGCACATGATGTCAGCCTATTATTCCCAGTGTAAAAAAGTCTCATTGAAATCCAGCTGATTTGGTGCTGTGGCAGCTCCTCAGTGCCTTGATAATGGATTTCCATTGAGGAAACAAGCAATGGGGGAAAAACTGGCTCGACTGCTTAAATAGAAATGAATGATATACAGTATATTCAATTATGAGCGCCTTATTGTCTGACTCATAAAGCCATCTGCTTTTGTTCATACTTCCAGCTCATTACACTAACAGAGCGAGCACACTCCCTCTCCTCTGATGAAGTGTGATGATGGAGGCTAATGATGTCTGCCTCCTCACATCACCACCTGGCTTCATCGACACTGTTTCTATTGTTGTTTTGCTGCCATCGAGGCTACGTTCGGTCACTCTTTAGGAGAATCTGTTCAGTGTTAGGGACGTTTACTGCCCTGAAAGGTCTTGCACGACATAAGCCTGATACAACAGATGTAAGTGCGAGATGTTTGTTGCTGCGCTAACGTGCAGAGGAGCTTGCTCATGTGCAGTTAGCTCAGTTTATTTACTTCTTGCATGTGCTTTTTTGCAATATGCACGCAGGAAAAAGAGAGTTTTTGCATGTGTGTGTGAGGAGAGCCTGTGACTGTGCAAGGCAAGTGAGGATGCGTGCTGCGTTGGCTGTGCTTGAGGTATGGATGCCATATCTCTGCCAGCTCCACATCTCATCCTGCTGTTTGTGGAGAAAAAAAACAGTTTGTGTCCTGATCGCCCACTCTCTCAGCCCTCCACCGCTCGCTGCTGTTTCATCATAGAAAAGCCATGCTGCGATGGCCTCAGAGGACCCCGGTGTGGGTAGATAGAAAGTATTTATCTGTCCACGCTGGGGTTAGTTATTCTCATTTTGAATCAGTTAAGAGAGGAAAAAAACAACAACAACAGAAAAAATGGAACAGGAAAAGGTATCTGCATGCCTGAAACAATAGGAACTGATACGGTACATATCTGTAATTTTCTGCTGTGGGGGAAAACAACCTCATCAGTGCTAAGTGGCAGAATTTCAAAATGTTTTGAGGGAGGTAAAAATCCATGTGTGATAGATGCACACGTGTTTGCTGGCTGGAAAAACACGTCTACGATGGAGACGAAATGTTATTTTTACAGCATGAAGCACATTAAATTTTCTTATTATCTCATTTTTACAGCAATTGATGACTCAAAAGAGACGTGAGGCATCATTACCCAGATATACTTCACAGAGAGTCAGAGCAGAAGCATACAGATGCAGACCCAGACTCAGTTTTAATACATAGACAGAGAGATGCTCTGGCCTCTTTGATTCTTAGGATTCCTCTTAATGCAGCCAGATGTTCAACATACCTCCATCCAACGGTCTGTCCGGACTGTAGAGTTTGGTATGTTTGAGATGTTTCAATAATCTATTGCCTCTTTCTTAGAGATTTTATTTGGAAAGTACCTTTTTTTGCCTTTAAGCAAAGAAAGGCGCAACTTAAGATGACTTGTGATCAATAATAATCTAATTAGTATAGTTTTAATTAACTGATTGAATGTTAAGTCTAAAAAAAGTCAGAAAAAAACAACACATGCCCACACATCTTCTAACAGACGTATATAACAGAAATTAGCCAAAAAATGATCAAATCTTTTTAGTAAATCATCCAGTCTGCACATTTTAACGTTACATAGTGTGGCTGGACATTATGGACCAAAAGTTACATCTCTGCATTTTTTAGTCTGAATGAGAATGAAAGATGTACAGTGTATTTTGATATTTTCATGAGGTGAGCTAAAGGTTCAGAAAGGCTCCGAATGCATTGCGATTCTGATAATACTGTAAGTTAACTACAGGTGCTTTTAATATCGCAGCAATAAGATGTTTGATGACTAAATTTCTAAAGCCAAATGTTAAAAGAGTCAGGCAAGTTCAGAAAATTCAGTTACATTCCTCTAATGCAGACGTTTAAACAAGGAAAACCAGGAATACCGGCACTTCAGCTGAATAATAATATACCATATCCAAAATATTAGGTAATATCAAGTTTCCTACAACAATATGGATACATTTATCTATTTCTAGTCCTTTATTTTAGGCATCGTTTTGCTCGAGAAATTTTTAACTGATCATTAAAATTGTTGCCGATGTCTTCTTAATCAATCTTTGTAATCAGCTTGGTGATGAGTTCAGCTCCAAAATCAAAGCTCTCAAATATTTAATGTATAATCATGAGCTGCCTTATATCAGAAAACCGTCTAAAACTGGCAAACATTATTTTGATTCAAATAAGGAGCCATCTCCTCAAAAGACGAGTAAACAAGATCATAAATCTGTCCAAACATTTGATGCCAGCAGAGCTGCGAGTAATCATTATTTTTTTTTATCACTGACAAATCGTCCGAACCCTTTAATGATTAATTGATTCATTGTTTGCTTCATGAAATGTCTGAAAAGAGGGAAGAAATCACAGCTTTTTACTGTCAAAATTCCCCAAAGCCAAACGTAGCGTTCTCTTATCACTTGTTTTGCCTGTTAAGAACATAAAAACAAGGGATGTTCAGTTTGCTATCACAGCTGCCATATAGAAGCTGAATCCAGACAATATTTTGCTCGAAAAATGACTTAAACTATTAATTGATAATCAAGCTAGTGGAGGATTCATTTTTTCCTCAATCATTTAATTTACTTTTGTTGCAGCTTTACATGCCAGCTTTCAGCCTTTATGTCACTTTTTCAATTGGAGCTGAAAAAGCACTAGCGGCCCTGCCTGTCAGAGCCACCGGATGTTCCTTGGTAGTTAAAGTTTTAGGCCAGAAAAGTCCTGGGTGTTTTCCTGTGATGGCTTCTTAATGTTATTTTAGTGCTTTAAAGGTCTTTCAAATATCACATATCAAGACTTCACATCACCGTTGACCTTCAAGTGCTCCCCCCCTCAGTCTCCATTGTAATGCTTTGCCTTTTTAAAATGTATTATACATTATTTTTCATTAGGAAGTAGTACAGTCGAATGGTTCTCTTTATGCGATATGTATTAAAGTGGCCACACCAACACTGACAGTTTCGGCTGAACTCATCAGCATCCGTCAGTGTGATTGGCTCATTTCCAAAGCCCATCATGTGTGAAGGTTGAGGCCATGAGGTCAGGTCTGTGTTCTGCCGAGTGATCAAAATGACCAAGCGGGGCACTTTCTCCTCTGTTTTTTTCTTTTTCTTTCTCTCCTTTTCTCGGGACATTTGTTTTCTTTTTCCACGGACATGAATGGCAACGATTTTCTACATTAGCCAACTTCTTTGTCTCTTTGTTGGCTTTGGAGACAACGGTGCAGTGTTCTTGAATGCACAAGTAGTCTCCCTCTCTTTCCTCTCCTTTCTCACATTCCCCACCTCTTCCTCACCTCTCCACCCAAGTTCTCACCTCACGTCCCCTCTACGCGCCTCACCTGTACTCCCCGCACTTCACAGTGTCTCTCTCATCTCCTCTCCCCTATTTTATCTCCCTTCCCCTTTTCTTCCCCTTTATCTGGCTATCTCCCTCACCACATGCCCCTTTTCTCTCTCACCTTTCTCTCCTTCACTGGTTTGCAGACAGCTCAGAGACTGAGCACAAAAGCATCCTATTCATCACCCCGCGCTGCACCCTCCATAACCCCAACAGGCTATTCCCCCCGCCACAGTGCAAAGGCACACAGATACACACAAAATTTGCCTGGTTCATCATTGAAAAATTGGCACACACTCACATGCTCCCAACAAACAAGTAAACAATCTGCTGCCAGAGAACAGTGTGTGGAGTCTCAATTAATTTTAATCCTGTGGCTTTGTACCATACAGTATTTATTTTTTTTACAACATGAAGGCAAACTAAACACGAATAAAAGCCAAAAACAAGAGCATTGTCGCACAGAGGAACACATAAAACCTTGTAATGTTTAAAAAACTCAACAGTGATACTGGAATCATCCATGTATTTATTTATTTATTTATCCATTTCAGTGAAAAACAACAGATGAAATCAATTGGATGGACTCATTTGAAGAACTGAATAACACGACCTTTAATAATTAAAATGTCAGCCCAGGTACATTAAAAAAAAACAAAAAACATGGCTCAACTGTTTAAAAAAAACAAAACAGAAAAAAAGATCAAACAAAATATTTGATGTCGAATCAGTGTAATAAACTGTTTCATTTTATCCAGTTTAATCAAAAAAATAGGTTTAAATATTAACATAAATTTAAACATTTAGTGTAAATAAAAAAAATTCTAAGACAACACAAACACATCGAACAAAAATAGTTTTGTTTTAAGCCTCCTTTTTATAGAGCACCTGTTTTCTCGGTTGAGGATGGCTGTGGTAAACAGTAAAGGTCAGCTGTTGAATCTTTCCCCTTCCCTCCGTCTGTCCAACTTTAAGGCCTTAACAGAAATGGTCAATTTAAGTTTGCTGCGGGTGAGTCGGTGTGCCATTCAGTCTCTCCATTCACAAACATGTTTTGACACTTCAAAGGAGCCGTAGATCAGATGGCGGCCCAGAGGTAGATATGTAATATTTGGAGAGAGCGCCGAGCACTTCACACGTAGACTTCACACTCAGATAAAGTTTCATTTCCCACCGTGACACCACAATATTTTCAGCTGCAATAAACACAACAATAAGTTGTTTACATGCAAACAAATGAACAGTTAGAGTAGGAGCAGATGGTAACGATTTCACTTTATTCCTGATACTGTAAAATGACTGCGATTAACATTTGTATATTAACAATGGATCACATTAATAGGAGTTGCATGTGCTGATAAATCCACTCTCTTGCAGTTATTGTCAATTTTGATGTTGTTTAAATTCAGTGACTTTACTGCCAACTACTGTTTTGCTTTAATCTTACTGCTCTCAGATAGTAGGTTAACATGTTAGAAAAGGTCGATTTATTTTTTTAGTCCAGCTAAAACTGGTCTTTTTGAAATATGTTAACACGGCAGTCCATCTGAAATTGTAAAATGTAAATTTTTGGGGGGATTGGGACTAATATACCTTGATAATGCCATTGGGGGTTAATTTTGTGGGCATGTGTATGCTTTAATCAGGCAGAATTTGGCCCAAGCGTTTTGCACATGTGCCAAACATTTAAGCTGGTCCCGCTGCGGTCTTAAACCCGAGGGTCGGACACTCACAACACAGTCAAGGAGGTATCATCAGAGCAAATACTAGGGCGAAAACTAACCTTTTGTGACTGTCTCACTATTCAAAGAGTTAAGAAAGAATTAGACATCACCTAAATCCATTGCCGCCTACTGTTATTAAGTCAGACATCCTTCTGTCAAAAAAAAAAAGAAAGATTCCTCCCCTTGTTCTTGTAATACATGACATCGATGTAGTGCAGATAAATCGTATCTTTGGCCTAATTAAACTATAATTAGCTCAGTTGCAGCTGTGCATGTGAACCCCCTGACTGTCATTTTTAGACTCAACTGGCCGCTATTTCTGCCAAAAAAGCTTAAAAACCCACCGTATTATTGAGCAAAATGCTTCATTTTGTACTGCAGCTAGTTGCTAACTTTGTTTGTCAGCCTTTTGTCACTGCAGCAAGTGTACGGTGGGTTTATTGAGCCTTTTGCTGCAAACAGATACTTGCTGCAGCCGAAATAATAACATTTTGACCTGTAAATTAGCTGAAAGATGCTTTCAAGCTCCGTAGAGGTGAGGGCAGCTGATTGTCTGAAGGTATCACGTGACCCATCTTCACATTCCACACATTCATTTATTCAGCTGGTGTTATAAGGTATTTTTTCCCCCCACTGCTTTAACGAAATAAGTCATATTTACTGAGATATGATATATTTTGGTTCACAGCAGTGCCAGTTGAATTTACAAACTCCCCCTCAAGCTCACAGGTCATATTTTGAAACTTGTTGTGAGCTGTGAAGATTTTTTGAGAACATTAACAATTTGCTGGCATACACTTTTTAGATTCAGAGCAGTTGATGTTCATAGGGTTAGGGTTATTGTTCATCTTATAACAAGGGGGGCGTACATTCATTGTGCCGAACTGAAAAATTGATCCAACTTTTGCGTGAACTGGTAAAGTCAAGCGCAAAAAATAAAAACCCAACAAACTTTCTTCGATGTTATAAATCTGCATATAGTCTATAATAAACTGCTGAAGTTGTTCATAATAGCGAGGATAAAATGGAAAGGGAAAAAGTTGACTCTCTTGCCATTTTAGTGCAGTATCTGTCTGTGGACGCTTGGTCAAACCTGAAAATGTCAGAGCAGAAAACACATTAAAAATGCATTATGTCTGGTCCACAATAGAGGAGTGAAAACACAATCAGCCGAAAAGTATGGATGTAAACAAATAATCAGTAAACCAATAATCATGGCAGCAGACTGAGACTTTAAGTTATTCATCATCCAAACACAAGGATATCATTTGCAGAAGAAGATGGCTGCTCTCCTGCTTTTAGATTTACAGAAGTGATTTAGGGCTTTAAAATTACTTTTTTACAAGTGAACCATTTCACATTCTCAGGCATGCATACAGTTTGTTTTGGGGCAAATGTTTCTCTGTAATTTAGGGGCTGAAAAAACAAGTGATAACCGCTGTAGCTCAGTGCTTATTGGATTCTTTCCACTCTAGGTCTTGCAGTGACGTTCGAGGGAGGTTTAATGTGGTACACAAAGATCAGTCTACAGTGCTTCTGTTCTGAAGGCCCATGCTACAATAATGCTGCATTATGACTGAACATATCTAATTACATGGTGTAATACTCCTACCAGCTACACTAGCTCTGCAGTTAGGCACCAATTGTGACTGTTTCCTCATGAAATAAATGTGAATTTCATGTATCTTCCTGTCTGTGCTCTCTTGGAGAATAAATGAAGTATGTGGAAGAACAAATCTATTTGTCATTTGACAGAAAATGTAGCTACTTTGATAATTGATTAATTGTTGTAGATTTTTTTAAACAAACATGCTCAAACTTTTCTGGCTCCAGTTTGTCAAACGCAAGGACGAGCTGTTTTTTCTGTTTTACATCACTTTTAACTGAGTATGTTTGAGTTTTGGAGTGTTAGTTGGACAAAAAAAGCAATTTTAAGAAGTCACTCTGGCTCTAGGATATTGTGACGAGAATTTTGTCACATATTTTGACATTTTACAGACCAAACAATGAGCCGATTAATTTAGAAAATAATCTGCAGACTAGT
>JAQLOL010000013.1:12064106-12075069 GCA_029783665.1 Naso thynnoides
TAATATTTTATATTTTCTTCTGACTCAAGTCACGAGTCATGCTAAAATCATACCAACAACACAATGTTAAAATTTAATTTATCCTTTAAATTTATCATTAAATGTCAGAAAAAGGGTTGTACATACTGTATGTGATGAACTCCACATTGTATTGCCGCATAAAATCCCATACAAACTTTATACAAACAAACATAAAGTGCCAATTTTAAATGATGAGGAGAATAACGAGGAGTTTTTTTGGTTTCCTCACATCCATTTCTTCTTTTGTTTGTTTACTTTTAATGAAGAGGACACACACACACACACACACACACACACACACACAAACACACACACACACACACACCGTGGTTGGCAACTTGTGTTAAAAAATTATTTTCTTTAATAAATCAGTCTAAGATCGTGTTAATGAAGTGTTAAATTTTAATAGCCAAATCTCATTTGGACCCACTTCAGTGGCTCTGTGGGGTCATCCCACCTCCCAGAATTTAAATTAGTACATAATAATAATGCTTCTTTAAATCTTGATGTAAGTCTTCTCATTATTTGTGATCCTCTTGACCTGCTGAATTCTGCTGTTCACACAAAGCACCATTTCAACCAGTGGAACAGAGAAATAATTTCGTTTAAAGAGACTTACATAACAGCTACACAGGTACTGTAAATTTGACGACTTCGCCATTGTGAACAAGTGCTGAAATGGTGGTAATTAAATGTGTGTGTGTGTGTGTGTGTGTGTGTGTGTGTGTGTGTGTTTCTAAGGGGTGTGTGTGTGTTTGTGTGTGCAAATGAGACAGACTTCTCTGACTAACTTTTAATGACAAGCTTTTTACTTATCATCAGACCTGCCACTCATGTCTGTTCAGCCTTTGTGAATACATCAAATTTAAATTTGCTTGTAGTTTACTTTATGCATAGGCTAAAGTCTGCATCGTGAAAGCTTTACTGAGCTATACTTTGTGTAATTGACTTTAAGTAAAACAGAGTGTACGGAGGTGAAACTGCTTGCACACAACAGTAATCAGAGGACAAGTCAAAGTAAAAACAAGGATGACTTTATCTTTACTTGAAGGTCCTCTTCATCATTATTTTGTTTTTCTCTGGAACTGGTTAGCTGTTTTTCAGTGCCAAGAAGTCTATTCTGCACCATTCTGGCATTAAATGCACCAAACCAGCAGAAAGTCTCATTCACGTCCGTGTAATTACAATCAGTGTAAGAGTGTCTCTGAATGAGAACCACCAGCAGCTTGAGAATAGGACTGCCTTGACAAAGCGTTGACAACTGTGGAACAGGCAAAATTAAGCCCTCTCCATTCATACCCCCTAGTTCTTATTATGCAAAAGCTATCTCACTGAGCTTGCTTTTGTGCCGGTATAATTACTTAATCTGAGCACTCCTAGGGTGAATTACTTTGTGAGCGGCTTGCAGGCAGCATTGCTTTGATTCGAGCTCCCAAAGGGGAATTGAGGCTAGCTTTAATTTTAATGTTTAAAAATCGCAAATGTGATAATGGCCATTGTCTAAAGGGATCCAAATCTATGCTTTTGTTTCTGTCAAAGCTTCAGTTTTGTTTTACTTTTACAGTCTAGATTATGAAAATAGATACAGTATGTTCAAGTTTGAGTACGATTTTATCACTCCTTTGTTTTCTCATTTCTTTAAAGCATTTTATGGACGGTGTGGAGAATGATCAACAGTGCATTAGAGAGTGTGTAGTGTGCGATTTTGTGTTGTTTGCAGTTTATAATGGGCCTGGGCAACACTTAACTAGAATGGAGGCCCATCAAGGCAGACCGATAAGGACCTAGGGATCCACTCTAGTCAATTACTGCAAAGTGCCAAGTTCAACTCAGTGGGCCTGTTATGAAGTACACCAGCTGAGTAAACAAATTAATCGTACATCCATGGTTCCCCAACACAACCATGCGGCCTCGGGCAATCATACATCAGGCAGAGTGATAGCGGCTGTCTCCACCAGGAAATAGAAGGTTCCCACTATTAAAGATAGGCGACCACATAGGACTCGTAAGCTGTTGGCCATCACACTCATTCCCCCTCCTGACTGCACTCTTCTGTCTGTGTTGGCTT
This sequence comes from Naso thynnoides, assembly GCA_029783665.1. Taxonomy (NCBI): domain Eukaryota; kingdom Metazoa; phylum Chordata; class Actinopteri; order Acanthuriformes; family Acanthuridae; genus Naso; species Naso thynnoides. Next base: position 12,066,196 of record JAQLOL010000013.1, read on the forward strand.
TTTACACGTTGAAAATGGCTTTGGAAAGAGGAAGCATTTTACGAGTATTGTTGTGGGGTGATGCAGTGAATAAAAAAGAATTATAGCCACAGCTCTTTTTACTGATCATCAGAGATGTTGCTGTCCAAACAGAAGACAGAAATTAACTTGGTCGATTTTAAAGTTTCGCTCCAGATACATTTTGAAGTATTTGAGATACTCTGATATGATTAATATTTTGTTTACCATGGTTTTGCTATATAAAACAAACCTAAAAAAAACCAAATAATCAATTAAAGATGGCTAGAGGCACATGCACTCTTTTTCGCTTAATGAGAAATTTTGGATCTACCAGTCACAAGCCCCATGCCCAGCCCACCACGGCTGCTTGTATCAGGTGACTGCTGACAGAGCACTGTGCGTCAAGATGGCTAACAAAAGGAAAGGTGGCGAGATGTAGTAGGCTACATATTTTGGCCTCACACTGAGGTTTAAACACTTAGCACTCAAATGAGGAGTCTATTGTCCACTAAAATCAATGACTAGCATTTGTGTCAGAATGATGTGTAATTAGCATCTTGTTGATGTTACTTGTGAAATTGTCACTGGCAGTGCCTTACGCCATGTTAGTGGTTGTGCTAATGCAAACTTTTACTCTCTTTATTGACATGATAGTTTCAAGTTTCTTTGCCTGTTGTTGGCTTTCAGTTTGTGATACAACATCTAGTGCATGAACATCACGCCCTCAAATAAAGTCCCTTATACATGGAGGTGAAAGCAAGGCTCTTTTTTTTTAAATGTAAGTTTAATATTTGACACTAAAATCAAAGAGTGATTGTTGTAAACAACTGTAATCTCAGTGTTGATTAAAATAATAGGAACATAATTGTTTTCAAACATATATGTGCATGCATGTAGTCTGCTTTTTACGTGACAAGAACCAGGAAATCTTGTATTTTGTTGTGTTTTTGTTAGTTCATGTAAGTGTGTGTGTGTGTGTGTGTGTGCGTGCATTTGTAGGTGTCCCTTTTCATGATTTGACCTTGAAGTCATTCGATACACAACAGCCTGTATTTGTGTCATCTTCAGCTGGCAGCTGGTTGGTGGGCCAGACTGTGGTCCAGTAATCAATACAATGTACAGTAATCTGCTGCACCAGAGAGAGAGAGATAGAGAAAGAGTTTGTGTGTGTGTGTGTGTGTGTGTGTGTGTGATCTGCATTCACATTGTGTGGCCAGAAGAAGAAACAGAGTGCGTGATCTCTAGCCTTTCATAAATGGCAGCACCTTACTCCCGACTGAAGCTTATTTTTAAAGTTGTTAATCCAAACTGACAGCAGCAAGTTTAGACCTCTCAGGAACACAAGTTATTTGGTAAATTTGAAATGTTTTGCAAAATCTCTTATTTTATTTCAGGAACAGTATTTGTTTGTGCATGCTGTTTTTTTAAAATGCAGTTTAATGGCTTCTGCGGCCTGTAGCCCATTTCTACTGTATTGGTAATAAATAAATCCGTTAATTCAGTGAGAAATTGGGGAAATAAATGAATAAATTAATCACAGAGTTCATAAAATATCCAGAATTAAATTTTTTAATTATTAACTAAAATTCAGTGAATACATCAAATGAATTTTTTACTAACCTACATTCCTTCCTACCAACATACTTAAACAAATGACAACTAACAAATAAATAGTTGGTGAGAAAGCCTATTCCTTGTTTGGATTCAGTTTAAGGTTTACTGGCCTGTTTAGTGTCGTTGCTTTATTTTGCATGTGAGATATTAAGTTGTCCCTCAGTCAAACAGTTTAAATATTCTGTAAAGTCAAAGTTTACTATGACTCTCAGTAATTTCGGGAGGACCTTTAAAACCTAACTTCTAATTTAGGCAGTGGAGTACTGTACGTGTCAGTACAATTGCAGATTTTTTTTTTTAAACTTTGGTTATTTGTAAAAACATTTTCTGTGACTGAATTTGTCAGTGTAAATCCATGATTCACCTCCCCATGCCCCTTAGTGTCTCTCAGTGTCTCCCAGTGTCTCTCGGGACCCAACTTACAAAAATAATTCATGAATTGCCAAAACATCCACAGTTATATGTAAAACTACTGCTAAAGAACACAACAGACCACTTGGCATAATTTAAAATGCTTACAAAAGGCGTTCATTTCATTATAAAAGTACATCACTGCTGAGAGTCAAGTTTCCTAATATCTTGTTCAATTGGTGTGTAAAATTTTTCTGGGACTCACACAGCATCTGAATTGAATAGACCAGCATTAAAAACAAAAAAACAAAGAAAATAAAAAAACAAAAAAACAGTGAAACCAACAACCCAGTAAAATCTTTGACCTATTTTGGCTCCGGACCCCAAGAGAATCACAGCTTTATTGTATCCTGCGCCTGTCACACATGACCAGTGAAGTGTTTTCCTTAATCCATCATCTCATCAAGTTAAGTGTGAGCGTAACAGAGGATTTAATATACTGTAGTTGATGAGTAGAGCTCACAATACTTAAGCATTACTGAACAAATGCACAGAATGACAGGAAAAGTAATTGGAGTCGCTATTCAGAGAAATGAAAGCGTGTATAGAGCCTTAAAATGATCAGTTGTCACAGAGAGACCAGTGTTTCATCTATAAACAGTAGTAATGAGATCATGTCCAAAAAACAGTATTTTCAGAGTCGTTTGATTCATGAGGCAGAATCATTTCATTTCCCCTCTAAAGTCTTGGTGCTTTTCATGTCATCTTAACTTGCTTTTGTTTCTAATCAGGTTAAGAATCTGTTATGTGCTTGACCACTTTTCAGTGTTTAAAGACATGATGGAGCCCTGAGGCTAATTTATACTGAATGGAAAAAACATTCACAGCTGCTTTGATGTTTGGAGATTTTGCGGATTTTAGTGATAATACAAAGGTTAGATTGTAGGGAGGCTGCCAGGATTGATTTCCCTGCTCTTTGTGTTACAAAGCAGGAGTTGACTTTTTGTCTTGTTTACATGATCTCAGGTTGAGTTCTCCTGGTCTGTTAGTTTGTGGTTTATGGGACAGTCACTTTGTGTTTTGGTTTAGTCTTGATCTGTTGTTTTTGCTCTGGGACAAGTGTGTTTCAGTATCCACCATCGTTCTCTGTTGTCAGATCTTCCGGAGGTGTTGGCTGGTGTTCAAGAAGGCCTCCAGTAAAGGACCCCGACGGTTAGAAAAGTACCCGGACGAGAAGGCAGCGTACTTCAGGAGCTTCCACAAGGTAATACATGTACACCACAAGAGTATTACAGATGAAAAGAATGAGTCTATTGACATAAAACAAAATCTAGATGGATATTGCAATTACTTTCTCTGTTCATCAATTTATTGATCTATAAAGTGTCAGACAATAGTGAGAAAATTCCAGTTAAATCCTCCCATAATTCAAGGTGATACCTTAATATAAAAGAAAATGAGGAAAAAGTCTATTAAACATCTTTAGACATTTCCTGTGTCTGTGGATATGAGCTAAAGATTGTCATTGTTTTCTGACAATTTGGACTAAAGAATAATCGATAACACAGCGAAGTAACTGGCATTATTACATTTGTCACTTGTTTCTACACTAACATGTTCCAAAGCACTTTTCTAACATCACATTTTATGTTATACTTCACAATAAAAGCAAATAAAAAGACAAAATAGATGGAGGTTGTATGTTCTGGGTCTTCATTCATCTTCATAGCTATGTATTTCTGTGCGGTATACAAGTTACAACAAGTGACATTGCTTTTCATAGCGTGCGACCTGATGTCAGTCATATTTTGAAAGTTTGCCTTACGAATAGGATGAATATTCATTATCCAGGAGATAAGATTTCAAATGATTTGGTAACACTGTGATCTTTTGTTGAAGGCCACCATTAGACAACCATTCCTGTTTAACAGTTTGAAATCTAATTCTCCATAGATGTTCATGGTTCTCTGCAGAATCATGAATTTTAAAGTGTTTCTCTTCATTGTTTTGAATTCCAAAAGGAGATGAAACCTGGCGTGTCGCTCCTCAGGGATCAGTCTCTGGCCGAGTCTAAATGCTACTGCTACATCTGCATGCAGAGCACATTCATCTGTAAGGAGCCAAGGGTTTCACTTTGCAATTTGGCTAACTGGTGGAATTAATTAGCTTTAGCTGATAAAATCTGACGCCAATGGCCACCCACCCAAAAAAAGAGGAGCCGAGGTTGTATTTAGGCAGAAGATGTATTCTCTTAAATTAACAGAATGGTTTTTTTTTTGGAAACTTATTACAGGATTTTTTATATGAACACAATGTAACACAGTGTTTTACATAATAAAAACAATGAAAACAATAACACCAAATCAATGCACACCCATTCTTCATCCATGCACACTGCAATAAACAACTTTGTTATAAATACAGGACTCAAAACAGAAAAGGGAACTGAGGAAACGCTGTCATAAATCTCATAAATTTGCAATGAGGAAGCACCAGAGGCAGGGTAAAACTTTTAAACATTCAGAGTAAGATAAATTAAAATTCAGAATAGCAAAATAAGACAGTAATAAAAAAAAGTGAGGTGTGAATACAATAAAGTGCGGGAGGACAGGACAGTAAAACCAGAAATAAAAGACAGTGTGTTAAAAGAACATCAGAGATGAGTCAGATCAGAGAAATGGAGGTATTTATAAAAATCAATCAGAAAATTAAAAAAATAAAGAATTCACATAAAGGATGCACCACACAGTTAAACAGACTAAAGTATATGTATATATATACATATATAAATATCAGACAAATGAACAAAAATCAAAGCTTCAAGTTCGGTGTTTCTTTTTTTTTTTCCTCCTCCTTCTTTTATTACATTAAAGTATGAAAGGATATTAAATCTATGGCTGAGTGCTATCATTGAACCTTTTTTCATCTTCATATTAAAAGTTCTGTCCATTGGCCACAGATGATGGAGTTAAGGATCCATTAAGGCACATTTTGAAACTTTATCTTTTCCTCTGGGACCTTTCCCCTTCCCTTTTTTAAGTAATAATCCAGAGTATAATATCTCTGTCTCCACCTCTTAAGCCCTTTGAAACACTCTGATTATGGCTCATTATCATGGTGAGGGGGAGTTGATGTTAAAGGAGGAGCACTGTGAACAGTCCTTTATAGTAATGAGAGGAGATAGTGGCAGATGATAGGGGACTTTGGTACCAGGGCTCCTATGTGGCTGCATGTTTGAGAGCTGATTTAGCACTTTGTAACACTGCTGCCATTTAATTATGAATTAATTAAGGGTTTTCTTAAAGACCTTGGAAATTTCACATCTTTGTAGTTTCCGTAATTTTCCAGAAAGCCTGCAAGCACAAGCTGCGTAGGTGTTGAGATCCACTTTGTTAGCATGCCTCGCTGCTACAGCATCAGCAATGTAATGTGAATGAAGCGTCTCTCTGCCCACTGCATCATGCTGTCACATGGGGCGTCCTGTGTGGCTGGTACTCCCCCTCCCTTTCCCAGAGGCATCTCATACACCCAGCACTGAAGTGAGCGATGAGTGCACACATGCACCAGTGCACCTGGTAATGCATCGCCACAAAGATCAAGAAAGGTCCCATCTGAGGGCTTCATTCAACGCTGCAGTGCTTTGGGAGGAAATAGGCTGCACTGGTGGCTGATTTACAGAATCAACACAAAGGGGATTGGCTTTCTTTGCCACTTTTTCTCTCTCTCTCTTTCCATATCCCCCCTACTCCCACTCTTTCCCTCTCTTTGCCTGTGCAAAGGAGAAGCGCTGGTCCACACAGTAAAACAATCCCTGAATATTTTTAGCAATATTTTTAGCCCTGTGAAAAGTTGTTTATCTGCGTGCTACATTGCTCGAGCTCTCCAGAGCTTCTGACAGAGGCAGCTAAAATGGAAAGATGTAGCTGTATTTAAATGACTAAATACAGTTTGTGCATATGGAAGTGAAAATAACCAGTCAACCGTAGATGGCTTATTGGTTTTAGCGCCACTTGCACCATCAGTCAGTCCACCGCTTTGGTTGAGAGTGAAATATCTCAATACTTGGATAGATTGCAATGAAATCTTGAGCAGACATTGAGGATGAATCCATTACTGAGGCGATCCTCTGACTTGTCTTTTTTGACTTTTTAACATTTTAGCGACATTTTTCATAACATTTTAGTTAAATTTTAATATCCTCCATAGAATGTACAGTTATTATTGGTCTTGCCCCATTAGTTGAAGCCATAGTGCCACCATCAGGTGTCAGTTAAACTAATCAAAATTTCCATCACCCTCAGTATTTTGTGTTTAACGCTAATTAGCAAATGTTAGCCTGCTAACTAAGCAGCAAACTCCGAATCTGAAAAATTAAGCCAACAACTGCAGTTCTTACTTTGAGAAATATCAAAATGTCAAAATGTTGATCAAAATTAAACATGTTTACAGCCCACAAAACACAGTCTTGGTCTTTATCGCTAAGTTCCCCGTTCATGACATCTAGGCTACATGTGTGGCATTTTTATAAAACAAAATTGTTCAAGTGATACTAAAGTTATATATAGTTATGCATAATAAAGTGTGGACAGTGTGAGTGACAGCACATGCTAGCTATCCGCCACGTGTCACACTCATTGGTAGCAATGCAAATCCTCTTGACTAACTTCTGACCACAAAAATAAAATGACAAAGGCTGTAATGCCAAAATGAAAACCAATGAGTGACATCACAGGGGCTCTGTCCACTAACACAATAAAGAGAGCTTTACAATATAAAAATACTTCAAGATTACTTGCTAAACATAAGCATTGTAGCATGCTATCGTTAGCTTATTAGCAAGCTGATGTTAGCATCTACCTCTTAAGTACAGCCTCACAGAGTCTTATAAACATTTAACTTTCACTTTTGAATAAACAAGAAGAAAGAAGAAAAGTGGAGATGAGGAATCAGTCTCATCGCAAATGATTCACTTTGCTCAGACTCTAGTGCCTTAGGCTGGGAATGCACCCAAACCTCTCCCTTAGAAGAGCAGCTTCACACACATGCGCACACACACACACATGAAGAGAGACTAAAACATGCACAGTTACACACTGAACACAAACAGAGAGAGAGATGAGAGACTGGTGGAATTCACGGCTCAGAAATTCCCACTGTTGATGCTGGCTTTATGGCAGTTATATGTATGAATAGCCTGCCGGAGGACAAACACCATATCTTTGCAGGGGAAGAAAAATCAGCTCATCTCATACGAAATATTTAGGCACTATCTTTGAGAGGGATAAGAAATATCAAATTTAAAAAATATCTGCTGTCTTTCAATATCCATAGCCTCCCCTCTGTTTTTATATTTCCTTGCTTTGTTGTTGAAATACTTAAAAAAAATCTCTCTGTGTAACTTGAATGCTGAGCAGAGAACGAGAAACATTAAAGAGGGAATTTGCTCTAGTGCTATCGAGCAAAGAAATCTGTAGCCCACATATGTTGTGTGTGCTTTTAGATCTGGTCTTTTAACCTTAAACAGTGAAACTTCACTATAAGGGCAGCGAGCCCAGTTAATTCATTCCCAAACGTCTGGCAAAGGGCCCACAGTTAGCACACAATAGACTACAATAATGTAATGGGCCTTATCTCTCAGGCAGAGCGAGCACACAGAAGACTGTTGAACAAAATGGCCTGTAAATGCGGGTGATATTCAATTAAATGTAATCTTCTCTTTTTTTTTTCATTGGCGATCAATCTCCTGGTAAAGTGATTTAGATGCTTTTGATCGCACTTCCCCCTATTGACTGGAAAAGCGGCTTCAAGGAGAGGCACTCGAGCAATGGTTGCATAGTGTGTACAGCATGAACATCGGGTCGCATTTACTCATAAAGTGCTTTTAAAATAAATAGTTGGGCTTTACACACTGTATTACAGCAATGACCATTATGCAAGATTTATTTCTTTTTAAAAACAGCTTTTCTTTATCAGCGGAAAGCAGCTATTATTTATTTATCCCTTAAGATCACCAACATTTCTATTTTACTTTGCCATCCTTTATATGCTAAGCCTCTAGCTACTGTTGCCCTTTCAGCAAAGCAGTGCAAGATGGCAATTAAGGCTTGCTGCTGCTGCTGCTTCTGCTACTGGCTGTGTTCATTCAAGGTAATGTGTTGCTGCCACTCTCTCCTTTTTTAGATCACTGAGCTCCATAACATCAAGAACATTACCCGGATGCCACGGGAGACAAAAAAGCACGCTGTGGCGATCATCTTCTGTGACGACACGTCCAAGACATTTTCCTGTGAATCAGGTAAGAGCCTTTTTGCTCCTCATTCAAGATTCAAATTAGCCTTTTTACGCTTTAATGGAGCACAGGAGGGAGGAGAACAATTGACTGTTGGGATGCTTTTGTATTGTATTTTTTGCATGCAAGCATGAATGTGTTTCAGGAGGTCTGGTTGAGAATTTGGAAAAAGTTTGGCACAAAGCAGCTCTGGAAGAATCATAAGTGAGAGGCAGAAAGTAAGAGAGATATAGAAGGAGCAGTGGAGAATGGGAGTCGAGCCAAGTGATGCTCATTTGCTGCTGTATTAAGAAGTGGGAGGATCTGTTCCGAAATATTGATTTTCATACTGCAGGTATGAAAAACGATATTGGGCATCGTTTGCAGTGTGTTTCAACCCAATTATGGACTGTAACAATAGAGATTGCCTCTAATACGTGGACAGGAAGCCAAAGAGGCACATGATCTGCACATGCTTGGTTGGCTCTTCAGCTGCAAATGGAGCTGGATGAAGAGGAAGCCAGGGGCTAGATCAGGTGGATGCACCTTAATGTGATACTGCTAAACAGACATGGATGAACTCAATCTTAACTCCAGTCCTGCGGCCATGTGTGCACGTGTGCAGTGATCAAATATCTGTT
>JAQLOL010000013.1:12101354-12116256 GCA_029783665.1 Naso thynnoides
TCAGGATTAAAGGATTTAAATCTTGTATTTAAATAAGATTTAATTTTCATGAAGAATAAAACTGTTTTTTTAAATTACAATATTTAAACTACAGATAGTCACACAATTCCGTGGACCTCCATGATTCCCAAATGATGATTTGCTTTGGTTTCCTGACCTTTATTTAACACCATCAATAGGTAAATATTTCTGTTTGACATAGTGTGAGCTGTACTTTGTGTTTAGTTCTAATTAGCAAATATCAGCAAGCTACCTTGCTAATTCACGATGAACATGGTTAACTTAATACATGCTACACATCGACATGTAAGCACCACGATTAGCTGACTAGTTTCACGCTTAATTTGGATACAGTCTCACTGAGCTGTAAACACCGTTGTAGACTCTTTGTCTTGTTGCTTCTTGTAAACACTAGGTCCTCAGTGAAAGTTCTGTTAGTTATTACCAACTTCACAAAGATGACACAAAGCACATGGAACAGCAGGTTCACATGACCACAACCACAATCATGGTGCTAAAAGCCACAACTAGCACACTTCCTGAAAGATGACATTGAGCAGACAATAGTTCCATTTACCATCAAAATTAATTCATACTATATTTGTCAAGTACAAAACATGATATAAAACAAAAAATATAAATACAATCAGTTATTTAGCAGCTGGGAAAGGTTTTCAAGGCACTTCAACAAGTAGGTACTCATAGGCTTCTTTAAGTTCTCTGCATCTGTAATTCAAAGGGGAAAAAAAGCAAAATTATAAACAATAGGACATCAAAACCTAATGTTCAGATGTTCAGCACCATGAGAGGTGCTGATATGTGCTCGTCATCAAAGTGAAGAAATGTGTACCCTTCTTAGAGATCATATGTGCCTCCTCAATTCTCAATCGAATGGATGGACACTTCAAAGTCGTCTTAGCCTTTGAGGAGAAATCAGACAGAAAAGGAAAAGTTGAGTTGAGCTTGAAAATTCTTTTTTTAAAATATGCTATCGGAATATAAAAGGGCTGATCATCTCTTCTGTATGTGAGAGAACAAAAGAGCTTCAAAGCAGATTCATACCTGATCATACCAGCGAGAAGACGCCTTGAAAAGTTTGTCTTATACAACAACAACAAAAACTCTGGTTCTATAAATGCACTAAAATGAAGTTTTTTATGGATAGACACGTGTGTTTTTACCCTCTGATTGTTGTGGAGCAACGCCCAAAGTGCAGAAGCTGCCATACAGCGCGTATCCATCTCTTTACTGTCCAGGGAGCAAAGCAAGACCTTCATGGCTTTGTCTGGAAGAAAAACATTTAGATAATCAGAGGCTTTTTGGACTTTGAGAAAGAAATCAATTTCCTTAAAAAAGAGTAACACATTCTTTTACTTCAATATGACAAGATGGATTCTAGTTATTAAATCACATACAATATCTTAGCATAAAAAGAAGAAAAAACTGTTCCCATAGTAACAAAATCTATTGATGTTTTTAGGTAAATATAATTGAATGAATCACAGAAAAATGAATCTGACAAAGTTTTTATTTCTCATTATCTGGGTTGTTTCTTTATAACGAACATCAACATTTGACTGGTATTTTTTCCTATTCTTGCTAAATGATCATATCACTCATCAGTACTGAATGATATTATACAGTACACAAAGCCCACACAGGAAATGTGTTCTTTCCACAGGAAATAAAAATAATGTCTGATGAGAGATTCCACCCACCTGGTCCTACAACTGACACCTGCAGCTTGCACTGCACGAAGGGGGGATACGACCAGGCTTTAGTCGCTCTGCGACTTCCGCTCTTTACCTCAGCTGCGTGCCTTAGAAAGATTAATCTTCATACACCTGCTGCATTCTTACAACTTTTCTAAATCTAAATATTATTTGCTTTAAACCAAAGTAGATTCTAAACTTTAACTACATGCTTTTTAACATGACATTTTCTGTGCTCATTCAGCAGATTCAGGGTAATACAGGCATCAGATTGTACTTGTTTTTCTGGTCACCTAATGAATTTTAGTGAAAAGGTAGAATTCACTCACTGGCACAACTTAAGTGCTCCTGAAAACATTATTCGTAGACTCCAGATGGAGAGATTTAACTGTTCATATTCTTTTGGTCTGCCAGTAATGGAAACCCTTTAAGATAAACAAATAACTCAACATTTAGTTAAAATAGCGTTCTTAATTGCTTTCCAAAAATAACATAGGAAGACTGATAAAACTCTAATGTCTAAGTTTTAGCGGTGGAGCTGGAGCTTTGGGGTGGAGAGCAGGGCCCGATCGATACATTGGTTTGCTGCTATTATCAGCCGATATTAGCCTATTGCAGATGTATCAGTATCAGCGTATACATTCTCCGATAAATGCTGATATTAAAACTGTTTTTAAAGGCTGGAAAAAATGCTAGGACTAGTAATTTAAAATGGTATAATCACATAATTTGTCCAGCAGGGGACGGTCCATTATTTAATTGGCATTAAGTAAAGTGTTAACTTTTCAGTGCACTGATGTTTGGAATGACTGTTGTTAGTTATCCTGCCCTCATTACATATTTTTGTCACACATATTTAATAACCACATTCAAAATATTATACATAGAATATCGGCCGACATATTGGATATCAGAATTTTTTTTACTCCCATCGGCCACTGAAATCCCATATCCGTATCCATATCCCTAGTGGAGAGCTTAATATAAAGACTCGAAGCACAAAGAAACAGCTAGACTGACTCTTCCTGTCCTTATGCTAAGCTTACACACGAGCAGCATCAATCTTCTTACCAAAGTAACAGCACAAATCATCTTTCCCAAAATGTCAAACCAATTTTTTATTTACTCATGCTATGATATTTTTTCTGCCTTTAACCTGACTGACTGCAAAGCAGCTGGAACAGTCTGATGATACAAATACCATTTCATGTATGAGAAAAATAATTTTAGTGGCCGTGAATGCAACCAAATTTTCTGGTCTTTTAACAGAAATACAGCCACACACTGTGGTCTGTGGTTTTTATGGAGTGAACATGAAAATTCAGCTGCACTGTATCAAGCCGCGTCAACTACAAAAGCTCTTACTGTTGACATCCTGTATACTTTGCAATGTGAGATCAAGAAATTGGACCCTGCTCCCCTTCCATACCATTGGCAATGACGTGTGGCTTGTTGGCGGGGCAGAAGCAGAGGTTGTGGAGGGTCAGCAGTGCATGGCGCCGGTGCTGTGCCAGGTCAGCCAGCAGTTCCAGGGCTCCGGTTACCCTGAGGATACTCTGTTGGCCATCCTCCGCGAACGAGAGATTGACCAGCAGCCGCAGCCACAGGCCCAGTTGGTTCCCACTGCCGAAACCTGCAGAAGAGCCCTTAACACCAACCGCCTTGGGCATTGGCATTGAGAGAAAGGCTTGCAAGAAATTATTCTGTGAATGACAGCAAAAAGAAGCAGAGAGAGAAATTTCACAGTTTCAGATTCGTGTGAACAAATCATTAAGAGTTTTCTCACGGAGCCGAAAATATTTCCTCAGGAAGCATGATGTCAGTGTGAGTGGGGAGTTTTGAACGTGCTCACTGTGAGAGAAGGTTGGGTCATTTATTGGAAGTGCTAGGATTTTTTTTTTTTAATTCTGTAACACTGCATATTTTACTTTAGTTACATTTATTTAACTTGTAAATTAATTTTTCACAGCCAGTTGAACTTAAAGTATGCAGTTTTATTAATGTGTCATTAGGCAAAACATCCATAAAAATCCTGCAGAATATCGTAATTTAAGTGCTCCATTAGAAAACTTTGACTTCTGCACCTCCTCTTAGCTGTTTTCAAGCTTTAGAAAATCAAGTATGTGACAAGAAACTTTGGCCAATCACAAATGATTTCAGAAAGAGGGCGTTCCTATTGGCAGTTCCACAAATGCAGATCAGCAAGCACATTGCTTCAGATGATAAAAGCCTGATTCAATAGAGGAAAACTCAGCAGAAAATCCTTAAACTTGCAGCACATAACCTATACCTCCTTTGCCTTTAATTAAAGGGAGAAGAAAACGTGTGAACGCGTCTCGACTTCGCACAGAGCTTCAAGCTCAATACATTCAATGCCAAAAGAGGCATGACGACAAAGAGTAGGGAATTATTTTTGACAGGAGGCGACATGGCTGTTTATGTCTGGTGTAGTAACCATCCAGCTTCCATTGGCTAAACGCTGAGCATGTTCAATTCCCTTACAGTCTTATTAGACACCTGTGTGACAGTCACACATTCAATCTGGTCCTCAGCTGTTTCTTGCCTAGTCGGAAACAATGTCTAGAGATGGCATCGCAGCTGCCTCTCGAGCCTGTGGCGCTCTGCCTTGGGGCCGTAAAGAGCTGAAGGGACAAGTCGTGATGAGAGAAACCAGGGTCTTGGCAAGGTTTCCATTGTGCGGAGTGAGTGCTTAGAAACATGAGGTCTTGTGGTAAGCAAGCAGCTCGTTCTGCTGCTTTGAGCTTGTGGGGTTTGGAGGTTGGGTCTTAGTGAAGTGATACGAGGCAGCTTATTCTAATCTTATCTTTAAAAACTCTCTAAATGTATTTATGTCCTAAAGTTTTTTGTACACTTTGTCTTGTCCACAGTAAAGTGTAAACTGTGTCAGAGGATTTTACCTTTTGCAGGAAGCCTCTGCAGTCGCGGGACATGGCGAGGTTAGCCAAGAGAGAGAAAGCGAGCTTCTGGATGGGGCTGTTGTCTGGGGCAACCACAGAGGCCAGCTTCATGACAGAGTACATCAGCGAGTTACTAAGAGTGCATTTGGATCCCGGTGCTGCACCAGTGCTGCCACCACAAAGAGTGCTGCAAGCTGAAAAGACAGAAAAAAATAAATAACCACGAGTCCATTTCGACACAGGTTTCATAAACTGTGGCTGTGTGCATGTCATTTAAACATCCACATTTTAAACACACCAACAGACTCATAAGCATGAACACCCCATACATTGAAAAAAGGAGCATGTGATGCACAGCTGATCAAGGCTTAACTCTGTGTCTTTAAAGAAAGAGTAATAATCACTGCACGATGCAGAATCCATTATGCTGCTTCCAGTCTATGAGGCAGCCAATCAAGGACGGCTGAATGAACTAGCCTATTCCATCTTCTTCCATAAGGGCAACAGTCATACTCAGAGCAGTGGATTGTGGGAGCAGATAATATGACTTGACTTCCAATCTACTAATAAAATTTACCATTAAAACTTTTGTATCGGGCAAATGTTTCTTCCTGAAAAAAAAGAGAAAAAACCCCCCGCAATTTTAAATGAGGCCTTAAGTTGCAAATCTCAACAACCAAACAGTGGATTTAGTCAAAGTTGCTCTGTATTGGGCTGTAGTTTGGCATACCACTTGTATCTGTGGTAGCCAAACTACAGCCCCCCAAAAAGTCTGATCCAAACACAGTGAAACACTCAGCATAATGCTCATTTCTTTTTGTTGGAGCCGGCTGCATCTGTCTGTTTATTTTACAGCTAGCTAGCCTTTCAGCCAGTGGCACCAGCAGCCGCAAAAATAAAGACTGACCCGTCAGGCTGCACGGCTGTCTGCCTACTATATCAAAACAACTCTGCACGGGGAAACCCGCAGCAAGCCAACTGACAAAAATGAAGAGTGAATCTCTTGTGCAAAGACGAAGTAAACTGCACCTTAGTGGGAAAGAAAAGGATGTAGTTGCTAAGAGAAACTGAAATGAACACAGAGTTTTGAGCTAACATGGCATCACATGTAGAATCAGATAGATCAGACACATCACTTTGAGTGTGTTCTTATTTTTAACTGACTTTGAATCCTTATTCACCATGAAAGCTCTCTGATTGATGATTAAAGGCAACATCTTTTGACTCCAGGAGGAAAATTATTTAGCCTTAGGCTCTGGCTACAATTCTCTCAAACACAAGGCCATTCAGAAATGTAAACACAGGCAGATAACACGAAGAAGTGACGCAAATACATATGTTTTCACACTCACATCAGGATAACTGACATGGCTAATTGCTGTGGCTGTAGATTACATGCAAAAACAGACATTAACAAGCTTGAGACAGAGAGCATTGACAAGACATAGCCTGGCATTGATTGATGTTGCTTATTGGAGAACATGACAGCTTGCTGGTTACACTAAGCCTGGAATGTTAACATACAGCAATAGGCGTATGCTGATGTTAGCCTGAGGTTATCTCAATACCTGTCAAGGAAGCTGGTCTATCACAGAATTGACAAGGGAGCTCTGCTTTATCATGGATCCACTTCATTGATGTGAGTCAAAGGCATTCCCATTGCTGCTACAGATCTCATTGATTTTTTTCTTTTTCTTTTTTTTTTGCAACCATATAGAATTGATTATCCACTGAGGTGCATAAAAAATGTTTTTTTTTAAAAAACTTTCTGTCTGTCTGTTGGAGCAAGTTCTGGGGCTGCTACAAAAATATCTGTGGAAATCTGTGTGGCACAGATGAAAACAACAATCCGACTTGAACTAGCAGTGCAAACAAAGCTTTGGATGAGGGAGGAAGTCTGGAGATGAAACATTCAGTAGATATGTAGCAGTCTCATGAGACAAAATGGTAGCCTGAGGGTGGATGGTGTAATACTAAGCCTGGCTGCATGCAGCCTGAACGCAACCTGCTGTTCGGTTAACCTTTAGGGAAATACTGTGCCCGACTTCACTGATTTCTGGTGCTTCGCAGCTTGAGCATATGAGGGGTCTAAAGCGAGTGAGTTTAGATCAGAGCACACACACCCACAGAGGAACAGGTGCCAATCAAACAGAGACGCACATGAAGACACAGACACACACAGAAACGTTCAGTGTTGCACATGAAACTTCCTCTGCTTCACTGATGAAACTGATTTCCAATGCACAGCTACACAAGTCACTTACGCACACACAAAGACATCAGAGGGACCACGAGCCGTTTATCAAAGTAAAATTTCCCCACTGTTCCCTCCCTATGAATCCTGCCTCTCCTCCACTCAAAAAGCTTTAGCTGTTTTTATTTCCACATTCACAATTCTTACATTTGCATGATGGAATAGCAAACTCAGGCGACACAGAGATGCTCTGTCCTACCCCACATCATCTCCTACCAGTCTGAAACCCGCTGCCATACATACAGTGAGACAGCCATGCAGCCTGATCTCTGGACCCTGACACTGCGGCCATTGTGACTGGCAGGCAAGCAGGCGCTAGTCTTATACACTGAGGCACGATGTTGTTCAGTGGTCATTGGAGAGGACAATGGGGTCCACAGTGCGAAGTGTGTGTGACTCAGTCAGATTGCTGACCGCAGACAGAGGCGATGGGTAGGCACGGGCCAGGCACAGTGCCTGCACAAACACATAAGACATACAGACAGACACAGACACAGACACACAGACACACACACACACACACACACACACACACACACACACACACACACACTCACACACACACAGAGACCTGTCGTGCAGTTGGCTGTGTAGACACACAGAAGCTCGAGCACTGCCTCCATGGTGGGGTCGTCTAATAGAAGCCAAGGCCAAAGAGTATGGAGTGCCAGTGTCAGGCGAGCATCTGTGACCACCACCTACATACACAAACACAAATGGCTTATACACACACCAAACAAATTCACTTACACAGGCCCACTTTCAAGCACGTATATAATCTATACAACAGCACAACCGGGTGGTTTTAATCAACATAAAGTGTTTAAAATTTTCTGAAGTGTGCAGGAGAAACACACGGGGTAAACACCGCAGCAGAGCCTCCCCAGCTAATTACCCCAAGGTAACCACCAGTGACAGAAAGGCCACTTAGAAAATGAAAACCAGCTAATATGCCCCATAAGTAATGCCATTACAGAGATTCAGAAGCTAAACTTGCTGCGATGTTTGCCGGACCGTACACATTAGGTGAATCTCATTTACAGGCACAGCACTGGTACTCTGAGGTCCCATTAAAAGCCAATTAGCAGTGGGGAATTAAAAGGCAGACACAGAGGCTCACTTTGCATTCGTTGTTGTGGTAAAGAGCACTCCGCAGGATCTCCACAGCCAGCTTGACTTCCTTTAAATAGACCTCTTCCTGATAATACAGAAAGACAAAACAGAGACCAATATGTTGAAAACTCCCCCCACTGCTCTGTGACATCAAAGGGGACCAACTGCAGGGAACTACAACAGACATTCATAATATTTTGACAAAAACTCATTCATGTTGAATTCGAGTTGTTTTTATAACCAATGGAAAACAAACACGGGGAGAACAGAAACACAGGGACTGGAAATTTCCAGCTAGTCTCTGCTCACCTTCTTGCGGTGTGAAGCCTTGCCGGTTCGGACCGACTCCAGGTGAAGCTGGGAGTGAGTTTGCTTCATTTGCTCGACACAGCTGTCAATAAGACCAGCTGGAGAAAAATGAAAAGAAAAAAACAGACTTTTCAAGTGAAACTTTTCATTAACTAAAGAGTGACAAAAAGAGCAGGTCCCAAATGATATGGGATTTTAGGGCACCTGCCAATAACAACATTAGAGAGGAAGAAAATTCTGATATCCGTTATATCGGCCAACATTACACATATATATCATCTGAATGTGGTTATCAAATACTTGTGAAAAAGAAATGTAATGGTAGCCGGACATCTTTTTATTATTTTATTCTTATTTTTATGCACTTGATTCAAAACACGAGTGCACTAAACAGTAAATACTTCACTTATTAATTATTAAATAATTGCTTTGCTGCACAAATTTCATAATTACACCAATTTAAATCTGCAGTCCTAGCATTTTTTCCAGCATAAGAAACAGTTCTAATATCGGCACATATCTTAAAACATATATGCCGATATAGACATTTTTCAATTGGCCATGTCGGCTGATATCATTGGGAAATTAATATATCAGTCTGACCCTAAATAAGATATCCACCGTAACTGACATAAAATACCTCTAAATGATGTCGCAAATTGAGCATTAACTTCTAGAACTTGTGGTTTAATTCTCAAAGTGCGATTTAGATTTAAAGGTTTAATTTAGTTTTTTTTGGTTAATGTGAAGAAGCCAGCCACAAGGCGACAAGTCAGTAACCCATTTTAAATCTTCAAAGAGTAAAAACAGGTAACAGTGGTAACTCTGCCCTGTGGTCTGGGGAACTACCTTTGGCTGCGTGGTTTTGAGCCGTGGGACTGCAGGCTAGCAGCGTCATCAGAGTTCTGGCTGTCAGCTTCTTTAAGGGGTCCTGATGAGTCCTCCTCTCAAAACTCTAGTTTAAAGAGGAACACACAATTACACACTATCTGTAGATACCCTCAAAAGTTTGGAACTCTTGAAACTTTAGCACATATATTCTTGTGTAGAAAAACTAATCACGTAGGTCACTTTTAATTCCCACTGTTTAGCAAAGTGCAGATGGACAGCACGTGTTGCCCACATCATCTCCACATACCTGCAGTAACAGCTCACACAGCTGGCTTGCTGTGGGACCGTTCACAATGTCAGAGAAAGAAGTAGCATGTTTAGATATTGAGGTTGTGACCTCTGCACCCCGACTCTTTGTCTCCTCTGTGAAAAGTGTACAGAGAAACTGCAGAGCCGCTGTGTAAAGAAGAGGGTCCGCAAACTTCTCACTCACACACACTGATAACGTTCCTGCAGACATACAGAGGAAATAAAATGAGTTTGCTGGAGAATAGCTTTGCTTTAACAAATGACACAGCAATACACACTGAATCACAGCAAGACAAAAAGGCAAATCCATTGTTCAAAACCTTGGAGGCAAGATGTTTGTTCGTGACTGAGATGGTATGCACCGGCGGAGGACACACTAATCATTCGAATGTGTGTGCAGACACTTAGATGTCATAAAGATATATACCTAGACATAAACATAAGCACAAAGGTTCAGCATTCGTCTTTTACTGGACTCAACAGAATTTTCTGCTGGGCCATTAATCACAGAGTAAGATGAGTAGGAGGAAGAGAGGCAGTGTAAGGCCGGGATGCAATTATCTTATCCTGGCATCTGTTGAGGAAGTTAATACGCTCAGTAAAGATGCAATAAAGTGTTAGTATGATGGAATTTCTTCTTAGTACAAGAATCAAAACCGAAATTGTACCAAAGGTGCTTATCCTGATTATTAAGAGAGTTTCTGCATTTATAATTACCAAAATCGTGATTATGAAAAAGCTTTCTTTGTCCCCCTACGTCGACATGTTTCAGGAGCTTAACTCTTGAACTGCAAAATGCTACTTAAGTTTAACATAACACCAAAATGTGTCGAAAAGACAGACAATCATCTTCCATTATTATCTGTTCGAAATGATCCGTAACAGATGATTATAGAACTAATTCTGCAACCTAAACCAGAATAATTAATTTAGTCACTTTTTCTCACTTTAACACACAACACACAAACAGTGCAGAGTGTACCTGCAAATGTCTGCCAGCGTCTCCCCAGCGCAACAGAGACAGATGGGTACGCTGCTGAGCTGTCCCTCCTCACCAGAGTAGCCAGGAGCATAAACACGTCTGCCCAGCATACACAGACCGCATCCCGGGTACCTGCATCTGGAGAGGGAAAGAGTGAGTCACCAATTTTATGACACCAGACAGCCACAAAGCCACACACACATCGCTGCAGAGCACACTGCAGAGAGTCGGATAAATGTATGAAAGGAGCTTACATTAGGGGCATCTGTGTTTATGAAACAGATTAATAATGTTGACATACACGATAATACAAATGGAATACAGGAAACTTTTAAAAATGTTTTAGGAAATATTAATAGCAACTGTATTTGCTAAAAATCATGAACTCCAGTTAAATCTAACATAAGGTTCTGACCCAATCCTTTGATATCCAGCATGAGCACTGCCACCAGTGTAGTCAACAGCTGTTTCAGGAAGTCCATCTGGCCAATCAGCTCCTGGCTCACTGTGACACATGACTGTAGCAGTTTGGAGAAGCTGGACAGGAACTGAAGCAGGGTGAAAAACTAGAAACACGCATGCACAAACACACAGGAAGACAGATTAACCGCACATGCATGCAAACATATCGCTTTGAGTCACTGGGCAGTTGAGGTTAGAGAACAAAGAGAGGATGTGTAGCAAGAAGTTGTTCTCCATTAAAAGCTAATTTTCAAAGCTGCAAAAACAAAGATGGGCTTTGAGTTTAAGCTTGTTGAGTATTCTACCCACACTAAAAATCTAAAGGAGCCCTCAGACGGCCTAGTGCTGCACTGATATGCTACTCTACCAAACGGCAATTTCCTTCTTCTTTTCCTTTTTTTTTTTTTTTTTTTTTAACGGTAAGTCATAGTAACAAAGACAAAAGCTGTAAAACTTTTCAGTAGTTTCGATCACAGAGTTCCTCACCTGGCCCTTGATGTCTTCCCTCTCTCCTGGTAGGACGTTTGGTGTCTTCAGCTCGCTCAGACATTTCTCAATATGCCCTATGTTCAATAGACTAGGGAAGAAAAAAATATGATGAAAAATGTGTTTTTACAAGGAACTAGTTAGAGGGAACAGAGTCATAATTACCATTAATTCTCTACTGAATGAAATACACACATATTTATTTATATCATCTTTAATCACGCCAAAAAAATAGGTTGATTTAGGGACATTTTACACACTGCAAAAGCCCTCTGCAACTAAAAAACTATTCAAATTAATCACTTATCAAAACAATTATAATTACTTTTCCATCAATCAATTACCGCCCTGATAAAATAAGCACTGAACATCTTAGCATCAGCCTGAAAATAAGTGAGGAATTTTGAAGTGTTACACTGTGTGTACATTTTTATACATTCAAAAGGACGACTGCAGCAGACTGTCTCGTTCTGAGTTTTATTCACGATCAACACATTAGAGGGGAAGGAGATCCTGTGCGGCATGTGACCTCTTACCTGGTCAGCGCTTTGAGGATCTGGTTGTATCGGATGGCTGTGAGGGTGAATTCTGGCAGGATGGCCAGCAGGTTAGCCAGCAGGCCACAGTGGGCTGTCATTAGGTCGGGAGTTACCATGACAACAGGTTCCACTGCCGAGGGCTCGCCCTGTCGGGAGTCTTGGGAGGTAACTGAGTTGCTGGTGTCTGTGTCACTCTGGCCTGTGAGAGACATCAATAGACAGCTAATAGAGACGCCTTCCCAATGTTTCACGCACTGTGAATCATGTCTGTCTAGGGCTAGAGATGCTCAGACCACATAATCAAAAACATTAAACTGAAAGGAAAATGCCAGACAACAATGTTCTACTTCTTAAATTGTATTTGTAAGAAGGAAACATAAATAAGCAATTGTGGGGAGAGGTTTTAGTTCATAATAACCGTTGACCACAGTGCGGTTCAAAAAACGTGAAGGTTTACAAGGTGTGAAGAACTTGAAGGTCTGTTGCTATAAAATGCACGTGTGCGCGCAAACACACACACACACAAACACACACACAAACACACACACACACACACACACACACACACTCTGTTTCTCTCTGCAGTACCTTGAGCCATCAGTCTGCTGGCTGGGGGATCTTCAGTGATGTTCAATGGTGAGGGACCCTGAGGGGTGTGTAACCCTGAGCCTCTTATCTGTAAATGGAAAACAGGAGGATGTGAGGGTTTGCTTGACTTCACGTGGTTTATATACAGAGCTCCAATGCCTTCTGAAACATCAAATTCAAGGACTTCTCAAGGACTTTTCTGGCCAAATTCCCTCAAAAGTGATTAATCATAACTACACTGAGAATTCGAATAACGGGATAATAAGAAGAGATAATTATTAGAGAGAAATGCTTGATTGTGTAAAGACTTCTCAAGGTTTACTATGTTCCAAAGATGGCTGATAATGGGGTCTTTTGCATTCTCTAACAGTGCAGCGCAAATATCAAAAGAACTTCAATTGCTAGTCTACAACAAAACATATGAAATTTGAGCACTCAAGAGAAATGTCTATGTATCTTTTCAAAAACTTTGAAAAAAGTTTTAATTTTTTCCTTAGACTCACAAACTTTCAAGGATCTCAAAGATCTGTAAGAACACTATATTTCAAACATGTTAGTATATTTAAATGTCCGAGTGTGCAAGAGCGTTACTGACCACAGTGCTGGATGTGGAGAGCGAGCTGGAAGGCCTGCTGGAGTTAACGGTGGGCACCGGAGGGTCACTTCTCCAAAACCACAGAGAATTCTCAGAATCTAGTCAAGCATATACACGATGACACATATGCTCACACCTAAAAAAACGTGCAAGACCCACATGATCATATTAACATGATCAAAAAATAAACATATCGAAATGTAAAATTCACCCAGTGAATTGCTCCCTTGAAGACTCTGTCTGCTAGTGGCGTCAGCACCGGGCTGCAGGTGGAAAATGTACCTGCCTTGGTAACAACCGGAGGCTGAGAGAGTGACATGTTGGAAGTACTGACAGTGGTAAAGCAGTGCTTGGAGTGCTGGAAGACCCACCAAAGATACACCAGACACTTCATCATGGACACACGGGTGCTGGAAGAGAAGAAATGTAACGTGGTAAAAACGCAGAGAGATGAATGCACATAAGGCTGTTAAATGATTTCTGGCGAGTTTTGACTGATAAAAACAGGGCAAAAGATACAAGAGGTGAAGAAGTTGAAGGTAAAATCCAGCTTGGTTTGACTTTGTCTGGACGGTATTGGATGTAAAATTTTCACATCCAAAATGAAACTTTAATCTACTTTATTAAGTTCAGGCATTTCACATCCATAGGGTGACATTTAGCAGGAGCCCTTTGCTCTCTTGTTATTTTTTGCTTTGCAAGTCGGATGGATTAAATTTCTTTGAGAATTTACAACTGGACCAGATTTTGTACACAAGAAGCCTTGCTTTAGAGATAAGAATGAATAACTTGTATCTTTTTCACCTCCAACATAGGGCTCCCTTTATGAGTCATGACATCCCTAATAAGAATGCTGTTTGTGTTTTGTCAGAGATTTAAACTTAATTATTTGGATGTGTATGCTGGAGGCCTCCATCCCCGTAGAGCTTGAATTCTAGCAAAACCCCTGGTCTGAACCCTGCAGGGCTCAACAAGAGGGGAGAGGAGGGAGTTAGGAGTGGGAGGGAGGAATGCAGAGAGGATAAAAACAAAGAGAAACAAAGAGAGGAGAGAGAGGAAACAGTTCATGGTCTATGAAAGCACTTTAACAGGCTGGCAGAGCTGCTGACCTGCCAGTCGGAGTCCCTGGCCTCCTCTGCGTTGGCAGGCATGGGCATCACTAGCAAGTTTTGCAGGATAAACGCAGCCTGGACACACAAACCAAAACCAAGAGACGCTCACACTCTAGATCAAGTCAGACTGCATCAGCAACAGTGCCATCTGCCTGTATTTGACTGGTAATACATAGAGGTCCAGTCACATTTCCTGACCACAGATGAAATCAAAATAAATTCTGCCTTATGTAGAACTGTTCTAGTAATTTATTTCCAGTGTAGTCATTAAGGGAAACACATTTGTGGGTTGTAGAAATTTGAGCAGAGTTGCAGTTTTATCATCTTACCTCTCTGCGGACCATGCTGCTCTCCTGCTGATCCAGGAGGATGTTGAGCAACGTGCCCCACAGACCTCCACTGATGTTCTGACAGCTGGCACTCAGAGCCTGGCACCCGCTTGGCAACGAGGACAGAGCTGCACCTAAGCCTAAACTGGCAAACCTTACCTGACATGGGAGGGGCGACACAGATTTGGGTAGTTGTTTGATGAAAAAAAGGAAAAGAAAAACAGATATTGTATAAGGGACACCTGTGTGCAGTAATATTAAATGTGCATTTGAGCAGGCTGACTAGCATTTAAACTGATGATGGCAGAGACACCTAGCTTTTCAGGGAAACCTCTTACACTGACTTGTATGTCGTTTTTTTTT
>JAQLOL010000013.1:12116368-12140687 GCA_029783665.1 Naso thynnoides
TTATTTATTTTTTAATTTGAGACAGACACTGAATTTGATGCGACTAGCTGTCATATGTGTCTTTTTGTCTGTGAGTTCTTGCAGAGCTCTTGGCTTTCAGCGGGTCCCAAAATGGGTTTCAGTTGTCCCATAAGTCAAGCATCTAGAAATTTCATTTTATGCCAAAGAGGTTGTGAAGTGAGAGCAGAAGATTGATGCTTGAACAACTAAAAATTAAAGACTGTGTCAT
Organism: Naso thynnoides; assembly: GCA_029783665.1. NCBI lineage: Eukaryota > Metazoa > Chordata > Actinopteri > Acanthuriformes > Acanthuridae > Naso > Naso thynnoides. Next base: position 12,116,598 of record JAQLOL010000013.1, read on the forward strand.
ATACTGTATGGTTCGTACCTCTTGATCTCGGTCGACCCATAGCGGGATGAGCCAGGCTAAACCAAGCTGAGAGGCACCAGCCTCCTCAGTAGTTGCCTCATTCCCCAAAGACCACTGGGAAATGAAGTCCTGATAAACACAAAATAAACAGGAAAACATGTTTTTGGTTGAATTCCCCAGTATTTACACGAATCCTCACAGCAGTATTAACGCTGGTGACACTTGCCTTGTCCTCGTTTCCTGCCATCATCTCATGGGATAGATGAAGCAAAGAGATCACAGCATTCTTGGTCACACCTTTCCCCATGAAAGACAAGGAATTACCTCCCCACTCTACATAAAATGAGGAGACCACCTGTGCGAAGGAGAAGGAGATTATATTGGGTATTTTGAATTAAAAAGCCTTTTTGTGTAATTGTGTGATTTATTGTTCCCTATCCTTTTTTTCCCTTTTATCCAGCAAAGACACACAGTAGCTGACAGAACTGCACATTACTGAGTGAGTGATGTTATTACATGTTGCTGCTGCTTTCTGTTTGTTCTGTCATTTTACCACCAAAGGCAAAAAAGACTGAACAAAGAGTGCTTGTCATGCAACTCACTGCATGCTAAATACAGCTGAGACTAATTATTTTGTTCTCATGTGCTATCAGGATGTGGGACTGTACTTGAGAGCAGATGAAGAGAGAGGAACCCAAGGCCTGCTGAGCGTTAGGGTCCTGAAGTGCCAGGAGTATGAGGTGAGGGGTTGAGAAGACGCGGTTTAAGAGTTCAGTAACTGACTGATATCTTGACTAAGAAAGGAAATTAGCCTTCAGTCTCCATATAATCTTAAAAATGTCCACAGAAGCTGCCCATTAAAAATAAGCTATGTAAACAAGGATAGGTACTGTATTAACGGGATATTCTTTTCCATTGAGAGTCTTCATTCTCAAACAAAAATAAAAGTTTGGACACTTCGGTGCTGAGGACTGCTGGGCAAGCTGATCCACACTCTGTTTCACCATTGTTTTATGGACGGTTGAACAACTGAACAGATGGAACAGGCGAGGTTGATTAATCTCATCAGCATCTTGCCAGTGTGGCATATCTAATCAATGAGATTTTTACCAATTGCGATTCATGTCCCGTAACCATATTCTGCTTAATTTTAATTAATTCCTCAGAAAGCACTGTGCTTTTCCTTTAATTCGTTTCTGTAGGCAGTCATCAGCTCTGATGAGAGAGAAGGAGGCTCGCATATGCTCAGCCAACACATGAACATATGCACACATGCCGTGCAAGCACAGAACTTATGTGCCACATGCAAACTCGCACACACCTCTAACAGACCACTGAGGTACTTGGAGCAGAGGGGGACGGGCTCCAGGTCAGGGCAGTGGGAGCTCCAGCCTGGCTGGGCAGTCAGGCTGACCATGCCCTGCAGTGTCCTCTCCAGGCTGGGAAGGCCATAGAAACGCGGGGCGTCAGACACCCGCAGGCTCTGAAGCAAACGGACTGCCAGCTGGCTCTTGAAGGGGCCTGCTAATGCCAGACATAGCCTGGACAGACAGGAAAGGACGGAGTGAGAAAGAGCGAGAAACAAGCAGACAGCAGGGTCGGCAGGAGAGAGTAAAGAGAGAAGAAAAAACAGCATAATGTTGACAACTGGGAATCAATTCTTTATCATACGACTGCAGATTTTTTTTATACGTTTGGCATTCACTTTTGTTTTCAAAATGACTTAGCAAGCAGGATTTCCATCATAAGTGAACTGAAAAGCACTTTTCTTTAGTATTGTTCAGTATCTTTTATCCTTCCGATGATATTAGTCAACTCATTAACCTCACAGGAAGGCCAAACAGCATTACATGAATGCATTAACTTTCCTATACACTAGCAGAGAGATAATCACATTTCTTTCATTTAATTTTTCATGTAGAATGCGGTATATTGTGGCATGTTGTTGGGAGACAGTCTTGGGAGGTCAAATGTATCTCTGTGGCCCTGAGCGGTACCTGTCGATAACGCAGAATAGGGCACTTTAGTATGAGTTGATATTTATTTATTTTAATCTATATTTGTATTACAATGCAAAACATGAAATTATAAACAACTTTTGAAAACACTTGTTTAAAAATTAATAATATCTGAAGTACAATAATACATAGAAATAGCTGAAAATAAAGAACTGTGTCCAGTGCAAGTGTTGTGACAGACTTTTTGTGTAAAATCGTCCAACCTGTCAGTGGTGTGCGTCAGTCGGAGGAGCAGGAGGTTAAAGAAGCTGGTCAGTTCTCTCTGCAGTCTCTGGCTGACATGGTTCTTCAACTCCTCCGACTCCCCTGGGCTATGAGCTGAGCTGTGGGTCTCCACACCGAGCAGCAAATTAAGGAGGGACTCGGTCTCCTGGATGGATGAAGGATGAATCGACAGCAACCGTTTTTTACTGGTTTGTTGTTTTATTTTATATGATTGTGTTGTATTTATCCTACTTTAATGTGATAATGCCTTTTAAATAGTCTATTTTCACTTATTTTTTGCTTCCTCCTTTAAATGTTTGTTTTGAAAATTTATGAATGTCTTCTTTTTATGCTTCTAGTGCCCGGTAAACTGCATACACTGCTTAAAATTATACTCATTTATTCAGAGAGATAGCTAACTGTAGGGGCACACGTAGTATTAATAGTAAAACTAAATCTATCTGCTTCTCTAAAACAAATTTCAACAAATTGACCCATGGAGAATAGATATAAAAAAGGGCTGATGGGCATATTTGAGAGAACACCTCCATCTTAACACCAGCCATATTTCCCAGCAAAACTCAAATCAAGCAGCGCTGAACATGCAGAACTTCTTAGTGGGGAGTGCACATGGAGTAGATAGTTACTGCAAGTACAGAGAGCGACAGATGTTCCTGAAACAGCTCAGTAATTACAGAAAAGTTGGAGCAGAGCAGAGCTGCTCACCCCTACTAGGCATTCAATCTGAGTCTGCTTTAGCTGCCAGGGGAGGGCTTATTGTTTACACACACATTAATGAGAAAGCCAAGGTGAGACTGATTAAATCCTAAAAGTAGCTCTCCCCGCAAAAACAGAGCGGTTATTCTTCTCCTAGGGCAAAATCATGACTCCAACTTTGTGTTAAGAGCTCAGGAAATAATCTCTGCCGCAGGTCTGAGGAGGTACGCTGTGATACTGTTTTTCTGTTGTTATGAGAAAGTAATACGTTTGGCTTGTCTGACGGTGTAAGATTTATTTAAGCTTTGATTACAGGTATATAACCCTCTGTGTTGCAGAGGAGAGAGTCTAACTAGATTACCAGCTAACAGAGATGCACACACAAAAATTTTCCAAGCACATACACACACACTACAAGGCAAGCTACAGCACAGTAGTCCACGCACAGCATTTTTTTGTTAAAATTTTGTTAAATTTTAAACTCTCCCGTTAAGTCAAAACCTTACAGGTCTTTTGTGGTGAGTTCTTTCTTTGCTCCTTGTCCACGAAGTGTAAATTATTTGTACCTGGTCGAGAAGCAGCTCCAGTATCCAGCGCAGGTCCTTGTCCTCTGGGTCAGATACATAGTCAGTGCTTATCTGTTTGAAGTAGGCATTCAAAAATGCAACAATGCCAACTAGCAACCTCTCGTCCTCCACACAAGCTGGACGCACCTGGAGAAACCTGCAGGGGAGCAAGAGACAGCGACTTAACAAGAGGAGGCAAACGTAGCTGAAGGGAAAGTACTTGGTGATAATGTAATTCTCATTACTTGTAAACAAATGACAAAACACAGATTTATGCTGCTGCTACAGATGGGAAAAACTTGGATTTTGGCAGAGGTGGTGATAAACTTTTGGAATTCATTGAAATATTTTGATGTACTTGAATGTACTTTGACGGAAGCTCTTGCTTTCTTAATTTTTATAAAAGCATCACATTTGAATCATTTTTACTTTTATAGATTTAGCTTTAGGATTGGAGTCGTTATTTTAAAAATAGCAACACTATTGAAGATTAAAGATATTTGTCCCCTGATGAGGGAGGGTGCAGGGGTTGTAAAGAAATCAGTTTAACTTCTAGCATGTAAAAAAAAGGCTTCAATTAGGATGATTGACATGACGCATGAAACAAAACTAATTTGCTCAAACTTTTTTGGTCAAAGATACGATGGCTCTGCCATACTTCCTTTGGGAGGCCTCAATACATAAAAGGCTGTCAGTGATATTAACTCATGTCAATCTTTCAAAATAAGACAAAAGGATAAAGCAGTACTTTGCTCGCTGAGCCATGCAGAAAACATTTTGTTCATATAAAGTGCTGTGTCTTCGACAGCAACATCAACACTAATGGCATACTGTCTGTCATAAACCATCCCATAACTTGCTTAATTCATATTTACTGATTTGGTTATTAGCATGCGAGTCTAAATTATTTGAATTTGTATGCACTGTACCTGGTCACTGCTGCCTGCCAACTAAGGGAGTGAAGGGCTTGCTGGCAGCTGTGGGAGGGGATGTGAGGAAGGGCCAGTCTGTCCATCAGTAAATAGAGGCTGAGTCTGGAGAGGGCAGAAGTCACTGAACTGTGTCCTGCCGCCCTGACGATGGCCTGGATGCAGTCCTGTAGCACGGTGGGAAGGTGCACCGCTCGCAGCGACAGGCGCTGAGCTTCTGACAGCTTTAAGTTGGAATGAAATCTGCGGGGACAAAATGGAAATGCTTTAAAAAAAACATTCAAAATCAGATTACATGACTATTGATGTGTTGACAAGTGTGTTGCTTAGGTAGCATCTTCGGAAGCATACTAATGACTGCATTAGCAAACATATTTAATCACCAATCTGGAGGGATGAGACATTTATGAGTCATCCAAAGAGAGATGGTTTCTGAGATTTACTTGCAACTGAATCAAACAGAGACAGGCATCATTCCAGCAATACTTGCGGAAACTGTCAAAATGATGTCAAAACAATGGGGAGAAAAACTAACTTTGCAGTGAGACACAACAATATCAACAGAGGTGAAGGACTGCGAATTGAGATACCTCTCAATTTTCATCGGCTAATCCATCTTAAACAAGTGCTCCTCTCTCAAGCATAGTGATGTATGAAATTTAGCTTCTGCTGGATTGATCCATCTATGCTGTGCTTTAAACATCTTTGCTGTAATCAAGCTGGTTAAAACTGTGAGAGAGGCATTCTCATCTGTTTGAGTTAGGTCCCATTAGAAGTAAATGAAGACAGATGAAACACAGGATGCCAAGCTTCTGAAACTAATTCTTTACTGCTATTCTTCACTAGAGAGAACATTGTATAAGAGTGATGTGTAGCAGGATTTTTCTCTGAGTAAAATACATATACAAAATAATAATAAAAAAAAAACAAAGAAAAAATATTCACACATTTATCTAAAAAAGAGACACACCGCACTCAACTCATATGTAACTCTTGAAGTGCGTGCTGTATCCTTAATGTAGTAAATAACACAAAAGAAAGAAAAGGTCAACACTTCAATTCGACTTTCTAGCATCGCCACATGGAAGTTTTGGGCAACATGCCTTCTTCATCAGGTACCTGGCTTTTCCAGAACTGCCAAATTGACAGAGTACGCACTGAAGAAGGGTGTCTTGCCCAAACATCCATGTTGCAATATTAAAAGGTCAAGCTGGAGTGATGTTCTCATTTTTGTTTTTGCACAAATATCAAAAAACGATGCAAAAGTTCTAACACAAACGTGACACTTTAACAGATAGATGACTAAACTGCATATAAACACATAACAACAAATAATAAATAAATACAGAAATCTTAGTCACAAGTCTGCTTTCATTACATTTTTACACAAGAAAAAAAAGACAGTGGACTCTATTAATAATTTAAGACTATGATAACACCCCACTGTATGCACAGAAGCATTAAGATTCTTACTCAGTGTCATCTGTAGATTCAAGGAGGTTGTCTATCCCAGAATACCATGCAGTGTTCCAGGCCACCTGCAGAGCCTGGCGGGCAGGTGCCAGGGTCAGCAGGTCAGAGGAAGGGGGCAGGACACAGCAGTACGGGCTGACAGCGTGGTGGGTTGCTGCCTGGAATGGGATGTTGTACCTGGGAGAAAAATTCAGAGCATACTGCTCATAAAGTGCTGGTGATGAGAGAAAGGGACCTTTAAAAAAGATGCCATGACCCGAGAGAGAATGTTTAGTGTTTACAGATCACTTTACCTGCGTGTTACTGGCAGTGGCAGGGAGAACGGTGCAAGGGTCACGCCTATGTTGCATTTGTCTGACCTGAAATGACACAAAGAACAAGAAGTATAACATACAATCGAATGGAAGCACATTTTTTTAGCGGCATGGAAAGAGAGAGGAAAAAAGCAACTCACCATATTTCAACTGTAGCTATCTCATCAAATAGCAGTAAACTCATCAAGACAGCAATCTCACTTCCATTGCTTCTGTTCTCCTTTAATAACAAGGATGCTAAAATGCAGACAAAACATGCATAATTTACATAATAAAAACATCCTTAACTGTACCACTCACCCTCACAAACACTTTTCTACGAATTGTAAATTTTAACTTCAATTAGAGCAACAAACACTTCAAGGCTGATTTCAAAATCACTGTCCGGACACATCAATGAGACTGTCATGCATGCATTACATCTGAGGTGCTTTAAACTGAGTGGTACCAACATTACATTTGTTACATATGAAAACCTGGTACATATTTTCACATAAAAATCTCAACAACACCCCTAAAATTATATTTCTATGTAAATCAGACTCTTAAATAGCAGGCTAGTGATACACATGTAGTCACAATCAAGTTATCATTAATATTAATCGTCTCCAAATTCAAAGTAAGTGACTGATAATTGAAAGAAACATTGCAACACAAATGCAAATGCAGATACAGCTCTGAACAGTGTGCTGGTGTGGAGCTGATTTCCACGGCAACAAGTTGCATCATACTAATGTGCCACTTAGTGCAGTGTGACAACACGGTTAAAAGCTACGCATCAACGGCTGACTTGTCATCTTTTTTGAGACTGTGCCCCCGAGCTACACAACACAACTCGTATAGCTCTTACTTAATGAGTTGTCTTGTGAACGTACCCCTGAGCAGTGTGAGGAGCAGGAGGTTGTGCTGTGCCAGGCTGTGCCTCAGAGATGGATCTGCATACACCAGCTTCCTCAGGATACATACACAAGGCTCCAGCAGGCAATCTAAGCTCTGGGGAGAACAGCAACATACGCACTCAGTGTTTAATTGCAGGGAACACACAAGCACGCATTCTTTTTCCGTCTCCTCCTGCTTCTCTGTCTTTCACATACAAATGCGCAGGGTCTCTTTACTGTCTCTTCACATGAGCTAAATCCAATGCTGTGATTGCGCAGGTTAAAGGCAATGCAGGGCTGGGACAGATACAACCTGCAGGCATCCCTCCTATATACACTTGTTAAATGAGACAAGTTATTCTCTTTGGCCTTGTTCCTCTGCATCCATGTAGCCAGACATGCTGGACGATTACCCCGGTTAGCAGCGTCTGATTCAAGGCCTGGGAATGATCAACAGACTGCAGTAACTAGAGGGCAAAAATCACTGCTGACCAGGGCCTGTCTGACACTATTAACACAGGCAATTTCATCCTTCTATCATGCACGCCTCAGTGGGTTTCCTCCACATCCGCTGGCAACACATGTACTCATCACGAGCGCGAACAAACGAGCACATGCAGACAAATGGGAGCACATGGAGCTGCATTTATGAGATACAGGGTTTGTTTTACTTGGCTTCAACAGCAATTCTTTGAGTACACATCTATTTATCACTTCGCCAAAGCAGATTTGTTTTTACCTTGTTGCCGTTTACACTCTCCATAATGAAAGCAACGACTTTGTCGGTTATTCCAAGACTCTTCAGCACTGGGTGCATTGTTGTGTCTGCAGGGAAGTAAGAACAATTCAATATACTGACAATAAACATTTGCATAAGCCTCCATTATTTTCTTTTCGTGCTTGTATTAAGCATATGGTGGTGGGAAGGCAAATAATCTGCAGCATTCACTTCAAATTGTAGTTTTCAAAAAATTTGAAAGCTTTTTTTTTTTTTTTTTTTTAAATCAGTGCAGAATAATGTATCTTAAACTCTGTTTAGGCCTTTTAATTCTCCTTTAATGTGGCTAATAATTTAGGCACTGTTCTTCATTACAGAATATTGTGACAGGCCCCAATGCAAATCATTTGTTGTACAGGCTCACGCTGGACATACAAAACATAAAAACCAAGTGAAATAGTAATAAGGTGATAGTCTGTATAGCAGCCACTTTCACGTTAAAGTAGATTTTAACATTGTTGTTCAATGGTTGCTTTGAAGGCTGGATCACTATAATAATTGAGCAGCAATAATCACAATCCTTCATGAGCATTCTGAAAGCTTCTGGGCCTTTGTGCATTGCACCAGCTGCATCTCCTATAGTTATGCCTTTGATTAAACACAATATTATTTTCAAATTGCTAGCAACTGCATTCTTCTTGTACACTTTGCAGTGATACTTTTCCTTTTACAGATTTGCAAGTACTTGTAGAGAACAACGAAAAACAGAAGGTGTGATTTGTGGGGACCCTTAACATAAAAGCACAAACAAAGGAGTTAGCATAGGCACAAAAGGTGTTTGCTGTAAAACTATGCTTCTACCTGGGCACTTTGATCAGACAGGACTGAGTCATTTAAAGAAATACACTAGGGGTGGCGGAAAAAATCAATACATCGTAACATTGCGATATTTTGTGTGATGATATTGTACAGATTCATCGACACAAAGTATCAATATTTTATTAAATAAATTCTTTATAAATGTTGCAAATACAAACTCAACTTTTAGTATAATAGAATAATAAAAGTCAGAGAGATGAATAGACCAAAAACAAAAAGTATTATACTGGACAAAACAGATGATGCTGACAGAGTTTTACTTTGTGAAAATGACTTGCGGTTGTAAAAAGTGAGAAAATCGCAATATATGATTTTGCAATACCCAACATATCACAATATCGTGATAATATCACATCGTGGGGCCTCTGACAATTCCCACCCCTAAAATACACAAAGGCAGAGTATTAAAGGCTGGTTCAGAAGTAGCAGCATGCTCGAGTCAAGATCAGCATATAAATGTGTATAAATAATATAATAGTTGGGTTTTTGAGAAATACAGTGTATTGGCATTGGTGTCTTTTACAGACAACTCACTTTGTAACACTACAGACAGTTGCTCTGCCGCCGATCTTCTCAGAGAGATGTCAATAGCGTCTGAAGACAGGATGCCGAACAGCTTCTCCACAGATTCCACCTAGCCACCATTAAACACATTCAGTCATCGTTACATCTGTTGCAAGTGCATCTAGGCATGTTGTTCTTTCTGTGTGTGTGGATTTATACCTTAAGGACAGACTTGTTCTTGGTGTCCAGTATGATGTCTAAAGGGTTTCTCAGGCAGAAGAGATTGGGGAGCATGGAGATCACTAGTTGATCCAGATCTGGTCTGGCTGTGTGAGCATCATTGTCGCTGCTGAGGTGGGGCAGGATTTGTTGCACGGCTGCTATTCTAACACTGTTAAAAACAAGCAGAAGTTATGCAAAAGCATTTAAGTTTGAGAGAAAGATTTTAAAAACCACATTAATCAAGCCCTCTGTGTTACAGTACTAATACAGGTGATGGTGATTGGTTGTCAAAAAATGGCTGGCATGGCAGACAAATCTATCAGCTGTTGCCCACAGCTACCAGGGCTTGTCTCCTGGCCAGTATCTGGTGTTAATTTCCATCTCTATCAATATTCATAGACTGGGACTGGATTGCTGTTTTGCACAGGCCTCACAGAGCATTTAGATGATTTGATGAGCACATCAGCTGACAGCTACAGACAGTGGTAATATGTCCATCACATCGCGTGGTTTAGAGCAGAATATTTTAGATTCTGGCTCACAAAAAAACCCAGAGACCCAACGTCAAACAGCTTAGCACAAGCAGAGACACATCACAGGCATACACACATGCACATCTCTGATATGTGAAAACATCTGGGCAGGCACACAAACGAGACACTGATAGAAACACTGATGAAGGGAAGACCTGGAGGCCAGACTCACGCGGGCTGTTTGGAGAAAAGGAGTCGCAGCGCTGGTTTTAGCTTGGCAGTGCTTGGAAACACGTTGTCTCTTGCCACGTCCGACATGTCACTTATCAGCAGGACACAGTTTCCCAGACTCTCCTCAGTGCTGGCGTAACCCTGCCACACACACACACAATTCTCAGACTGCCTTGGCAGACAACGGAATAAACAACAGGGAATTCCCGTGAAGACACAACAGTAAATAAAATATGCATTGCTTTGATTAAGGGTGGTTTCGTTCCATCTCTCGTTGACATGGCGGGCCCATCTCTGGCCTTCTTGAATTAAATCCCACTCGACAGCCTAGTCAAAATCTCATGTATATTCATGAGGAATTTCCTGGCTTTCTGTTGCCTGCAACTGAACAATTAATAAAAGCTTGTTTTTTTTCCAGTCAAAATGGAGACAATATAGCACAAAACATGTAAATGAGAGAATAACTACATTTCTCTCACTGGCAGCTCAATATGCAGCCTTTTGTGGTCCAAGAGCGCTAAAATAGCATTTTTGATCACAGTTTCTTTGATTGTGGAGAACATACCCCACTTCCCCCAACGCTGCAAATATAATGGAATAACTTCCAAGCATGATTCCACTTTATGAGCTTGGCAGTACAAATACAACACAGTCTCTACGGAGAGAACAACACCTGTAATATGGGCATGACCGGGTAAAGTGCCTCATTGAATCTGTCCCAGGTTGACGCTGTCATCATCAATCGTCCCTTGAGCAGGAAGAGCAGCATATCCTTGGCAGCAACGTTCACCTATAGATCACAGGTAAACTGCTGAGTTCACAAAGGCACAGCTGATAAAATATCTACAAGACATACTACAAGTGACAGACTTTCAAATGTATTACCTGGCACCAATGTACCCTGACAGTTTAGCATGACCTTACACAAATGTGCAATTGCTTTAAAAACACACATAACAGAGAGAAATCCCTGTACTTTTACTCAACTGAGAACCTGCACTAATCACATATATCCCATCAAATCCTGACCTAAGCTAATATATTAAAGAAGTGGCCAGGATGACCTCAATTCAAATACAGGAAGCACACGCTTGCCTACCGTCTCAGCAGAATCCTGGAGCCCAAACGCGCTTATTTCATAAAGCACCCTGTGGTGAAGAAGAAAGTTAACTCCACCGCAGGCTCCTGGTTCCTGTCGTGACACATTCTGGATGCCAAGGCAATCCTAGAGGTGTATGTAATCACACCGAAGCACATCATAAATTATCACTATCCTCTCACTTGTGCTCACACACAAGACTTCCAGTTCACTTAAAATGTTGCCATACACTCGGTGACGGTTAGTAAAGATGAAAAGGAAGACTGATTTTAAATGTCAAGTGGGTTTTTGATAGCACAGTGTCAAAAATCTGTGATTTATCTATCTTCATTTTACTAATATACATAAGGGTGTTGCACCAAACAGACAAGCTTAGGCAGACTTCAGTAACTGTAATTCTGGCCATGAACTTGCACACCCTCATTCAAACAGGGCGTGTTTTTAAGATGGCATGTACTGACCTTGACCAGGTTTAAAGAGTGTTCGTATGTTTCCGACTTGACAGGCAGTAAGGGATGAGACAGCAGCTTAAGGAGAAGTTTCTGACTCTCTTTCTGAAGGAGAGGACTGGGCTGATCAAACTTCCACCTGGTGATGAATGACCAAAAGGAATTCAAACCAGCATTTTACTTCTTGTATAAATGCAGGAGATTGGTGACTGTGTCCAAATTGCAAGAAATTTTGATTTTCACCGTACAGGTAGGAGCAGATGTGAACACATTCTTTGATGATGGGTAAGTGCTGGTGAAATGGGAGGCCATCTATGGCTTGGTCCGCCAACTCCAGAAGCTCCAACCAGTTTTTTTCTCCCTTAATAAAGTAAATAAATCAATAAATAAAGTGAACACAAAAATGTAGATACATAATGGGCTAAACGGGCTTGCTAGCCTGAGGACCACAACTAATAACAGTTAAGCAGGTATTAATTCAAGGAAAACTGACTGCCCTCTTTCTGCAGAGCTGCTATTATCTTACTGTGACTACGCAATATGCAGCTCATACCTCAGCGCGTGCTTCCTTGAGGAAGTTGCAAGTGGATTCCATCCAGAAGGCAGCACGGGTCACCCTCCTGTAGAGATCATGGCTGTCTGAGTTTACCTGCTCCAAGTAGGCCACTGCAGTATCCTGAATGCTGGGTAATAAAACCCCCAATGACGTGTCCAAGCATAGGTGGAAAACAGCTGTCGTTGTGTTTTCTGGGAGATTGTCACTGGCCTGTGAGGGGTTAGAACGCCTTAATTTTCGACTATTTTTGGAGCTAAATTAATTACAGAAATCCATCAAAAACGTAATATGATTTGGTTATACAGGTACACACACACCTTCTCTAGAGGGAGGATGGTCTGTAGGAGTCTAATGGTGAATATAGCGGTGCCTGTGTAAGCCATTCTGTGATGAACCTGAGCGCAGTGAGGAATGTCTGCAGAATAGCTCTCATGGTAGCTCAGGATATCCCCCAGTAGTTCCAAGGAAGCTTGTAGCTTCTCCCTCTAAAATACACACAGACAGAAATGTAGACAAAAGCATGCATGCCACACAAACACAGTAACACACGTGCGTGTTCACACACACACTTATACACAGCAACGCACAGCTACTGGCTTAGAGCCAGGAGAAAAATTGTTCGTTCCAGGGGTTAGGAATTGAATGTAATCAGATTTCAGGGTTATTTTGGGACGAGATACAGATCCATCCTATCTCAGTATGAATAAATTGGAACAATCTATTCTCAGCCACTTTGTTCTGGGAGTAAAAATTGAACAATAGGACATGTAAACCAGCAGGGGGCAGTACATGCCCTGTGCATTGCCATTGCTGGCATGAACAGCTCGGCTCATTCCCATAGGAAAAACCTAGAGGTCTGGCACACAAAAGCTGCTCTCCACATAAAGATGACAAAACAGTTCTCAGACTGCACGGCTCTGGGCATGTATTAAACAGCAGAGGGCCAGAGGGGCCTGAGCTTGACAAGTGTGTAAGTCCCTATGCACAGGAACATACCCTTTAAACAGTCAGGACGATAACAAATGATTCTGCACAGAGAAAAAAAAAAAAACACTGGTTTAACACCATTTATGCTAGGGACTTTATTCACATAATAAATGAAGATATTAACTAACCTAACAATTCTGTGCAAGGATAAACCCATGGGTACAGACGTGAGGTGTGCATTTACGTGTGAGACACTTTTTGTAACCAGCAGAAAGCCTTTGTAACCGTACATAATTCATTCAGCTCAATCACATGCCTACAGTTCTCCTTGACAGTTGAGTACCGTATGCCTGTGCGTCTGTGGCAAATTGTCTGGTGGCCAACCCAGTTCCCCCTTTCCAGTGAAGTGTATCCATTCATCTACATAAGAGCCTGTCATGAGTTGTGTTTCCACTTGCCAGCTCCATCCCCACCAGGCTGCGATCGTCCCAGACCAGCTCACAAACACTGTCCCTGAGCAGGAGGACGGCTTCGCACAGCAGCTCCAGAACACGATGGAACACGTGCGAACCCTCTGAGAAAGAGGAGAGGAAGAGAGGAAGAGCCAGAGCAAGGGCATGTTTTTTTTTTGTTTGCTTTTTTTTGCAAGATCAAACAATAATAGAATACAGTCAGTGTACTTTAACAGGTAAGGGATATTTACTAAATCTGACTGACACTGACACTTGATTTACACGATTTTAAAAAACATTTTCTCCCACCCCGCGTTACTAAAAAGACTACAACGACTCCTACCTGTCTTGAGCAGTGGTATGGCATGTTCCAAGGTGGCAACAGTAAACTGAGCCAACGTGAGCTGCTGTAACTGCAGCTCCAAGACGTCTTCCACACCCATGTCAGGAAGTGCCAAATGGGTCACATCTGCAGGCGACTGGGGCATCTGCCTGGGGGCCTGGACTGCTGCTCCACCTCTGTGCGAGCCGCCACTGGATGGATCACAAAGAGAGGAAGAGAAATGTAAATTCATAATCTGTACATGGACCCCTCAAATACATGGAGTGACGTATGAGATGTAAAGGGATGGATCACAAAAACTGAATCACAGGAATTGGAGACTGATTTTTTAAACACTGCGGAGCAGCCGCTAGAGGGCTCCCGCTGTTATTCATATTAATGAAGATGAAGACAATCCTCCACAGCCTTTCCCAGATCGTTTTATCTTAATGTGCGGGTTGACGGTGTCACTTGCAATTTTTGTTATCAAAGCCACAAAATATCCTACTGTGCACAAATGTCTAAAAAGTATAAGAATGATGAACAGAACTGACAAAAGTACTGACTCATATCAAAAAGTTATACTACTAGATAGGTAGACAGACATAAGACCATGCCTCAGAAGTGTGACAGAAGCCAAGCTTGTGAATCTCTGCTCTCACTGCCAATATGACTGCTAAAGACATGCAAAAATAATACAAAATAATAATAATTTAAAAAATAATATAATACATAAAAATAATTTTAAAAATACCTTGGACTTCAAGAACTAATGTATCAAACGTGATGTTGTTTTTAATCTATCATCACTTTTAGCTTTTGTTTAAAATGCACAGCTTTACCCATTATTGTAACAAACAAGCACACACCTGTTGGAAGCTGCATCTCCGTCTTGGCCGTCCCCTCTGGCTCTCTGACCTGTGTGTCCCACCACAGAGGGCCGAGGGGAGCATTCTGCCCCCGGTGATGAGGCCTGGGAACGCTGGGGTCGCACTTCCTGAGAGTAGGAAAAGGACGAGTTCTGCGACACTGGGTCTGCACAACCAGGAAAAGAATGAAAATTAGTTCCATTAATTCCAACATGAGCTGTAGGAAAAGGCAAAAAAAGATTAAGGTAGTGTCAAAACATTAATCAGTAGGACTGGAATTTGAAGAAACATAATTATGGAGGTTATTTTAAAAACCAGACATGTAATTCAAATTGTTTTAGGACTCTATTTAAAAAAAGGAAGACAATATGGTATGCTCTAGGAATTTGTCACTGTTAAATATGTTCCAAAATTTAATCTTCATGGCAATCAGATAATACATGTTTAAAAATGTACTTTAAAATAAAGTAACATTCTGCGACTTTACAAAATAAGCATTCAGATATTGTCAGTCATGGCATGAATCCCTCTATCAGCGATGTCAGAAGACCTGCACATCATGCTAACTCATGAGATGTGCTACCTTGCTTTGTAGAGTAGAAGCTTGGATCCTGATGAAAGCGTAGTCTCCTCCTCAGCCCCACACAAAGCTGCCGCAGGCAGGAAAGAGCCTGCAAGTGGAGGTATCTCGCTTCACCTTCACCTGAGCCGAGCCTCAACAGAGACAGAAGGCTCTGAAAACAGACAGAAATGTGCTACTGTGAAGCCGACTTAATAAAAGGTTTTCTAAAGACATAATTAATAACCAGTAATCTCCAAATACAATACTCTGTTAATTGGGTAATATATTTATTAATTTGTCAGTTTACAGACAAAACAAGAGACTGTGCAAAAACAAGACATAAACTCAGACAGTGATACAGAAGTTGCAATAACGTTTGCTAAATAAAAAGGGCAAGTGGAATTGAATTATTGAAGCAACAATTGGTTCCAAGTTCAGATTCCCTGCCCTCTGTAGCTAATGATGTCATGTTTCTAAATCCAAGTCTTTTAATTTCGTGTAATAGCTCTAGCAAATCAAAGGGGGACCAAGTAAAGCCACGAGAAGAAAAGTACTTCCCCATAATGATTTCTTTTTGATGATGAGACGTCTGGGTGACAGTATGCTAATACTGCTCTGAGACCGATGTAATGTAATGTGGCACTTTATTAACAAAATAGTAATGTTCTCACAGAGTGGCTCATCGGGACAAAATGATCTCCTGCAACACTGTGTCTATGCCAATTAATGAGGAGCTTGGAAAAGAGATGCTCTTTGTTGCTGAGATACTAGTAGAGACACTTAAAAAAGTTCAACCTGTTTTTATTTTTACAGAGATGTGGAGACAGCACACCTGTTGAATGTTAAAAAAAAAAGGGGATCACTATATATTGGAGGTTATGACTAACTCTGCACAATTGCCTCCTCCTATATGAATTCAATCAGAGTACGCATTAACTTGACACTCGCACATTTTGCTACACAGCACAGGTAGAGCTCTTTCAAAGCCTAACAAATTTTTTTGATATTCCAGAGGCTTTTTGAGGAAAGACAGAAATTCTCCACCAAGGACTTTGACCCCTACAAGAGGTACATCATGACCATACTACATCCTCACGGAAATCTAGTGTCTGCTCAAGCAAAGTAAGCCTCCAGAGGCCTCCGCAACCTCCTACAAGATCAGGGACACTGAGTTATAAATTGCACTTTTGTTCAAGGACACTTTTTGACAGGTTATTATTTCGACAGTAGCCTGAGTGACCATCCCATAAATTCCTGTGTGACTTGGTCACACTTGCCACTCAAAACAGTACATGCCATCTAACTGACATGAATAAATAAAAAATAGTAGATACAATAAACAAAAGTTTGGTGGAGATCCAGCAGAAAATAGACAAACCCTGGAATTCATAAACAACATCTTGAATTTAGGGTGAAATCTGGAGGGCAATCTGTCTAAAGCAAGGCGAGATTTTACAGTCAGCATCAAGCCGACACTTTTAATTCAAGACGGTGCAAATTTTTCATCAAAGACAGACTCTGTTTTGAACATTTAGATCCATCTGTTAAAGTAAAACCGATAGCTCTGACAGGTAATTTTAACACCCTGTTTTAAGATGTGGAAAACATTTATAAAGTTAACTAAAGCAATTAGCAACTAAAGTTTTCAGTCGTGTAGTTTTCTGAATCAGTACACTCAGATTGAAAGATTTAGAAGAAACCCATGTTATCTGAAGATGATTAGAAATGGCAGTCATTTTGAAATCATCTGGTATAGCCACAGCATGTGTTATTGTTTATGACATGATACCTTCACAATACTAGGCCTTTGCAGGAAGATCTCAGCAGGAAAGTCTTGCATAATGACGTCACAGAGAAGTTCGCATGTGGTCCGAACTAAGTTTGGGTTGCTGCTCCTTAGAGAACTGTTTAGAATCAAAGCAAACAGATTTAATTCTTAGTGTTCCCTTCATTTATATAGATATATTTTTAACTGGAATTTAATCACTATTTTGTTCATTTTAATTAATTAAGCACATCTATTTAGTACATAAGTGTGTTTCTCTCACCTCTCATTGGATGAAAGTATGTGTCTGTCTGTGTTTGTCAAAGTCAGCCATGGAAACACAGAAAACTTCAGACATCTAACAGACTCATGCACTGGACAACACAAGAAGGGAAAAATGAGTAAAACCAGTCATTTTTTACACAAATCAAGTACATAAAATATTCAAATTTGCATCACCTGCTATCTTCTGAGGTGGAGCATCTGTACAGCTTGGCATGCTCTTGTGAAAATAACCCATTGTAGGAAAATGCTCTTCGTATGGAACAACTGGAGGTGCTGCAGCAGAGACACCAGATATTATTTCACATACTGCAAGTATTTAAACAAACTTTACACAGGTCACATCTGTACAAAACAATCAGACGATCCAATCCATCCTCTCCCATTTCTCACCCGATTGTGAACATTTAGAAGTTTTTTAAAAAACAAACAATTATTTGGCTTTTATTTGCAACACCTGTTGGAGTTGGAGTGCGCTGTCCATGCGAGCAGACCACTGCATGACAAGGGAGTAGCTCAGGTAGCTGGAACAGCTGGTCCAGGGTCCCATCGATGACAGCTCGCAGTCTGGGTTCCACATTAGGAGACAGCTGAGTGAGGAAGTCCACCGCCCCAACGTCTCTTAGCATCTGGGCTGCACTAGGATGCTTGGAAGACAAAATGACAAAATTAAATGGTCATAAAAAGGAAAGATCCGAAGTTTTGTGTAATTATTTATTCAAAATACCTGCAATGGAAATGGATCATATTATAGACTGGCAAAGGAAATAATAATCCCATTTTAATTAACTGGTTAAAGGCTGGTTTGCCTTGTTAACAAATTACCCAAATTAGATGAAACTTAACTGTCACTGCAAAGAGTGGATATACTGAGCAACAAATTCCAATTTGGCATATAACCAGAAATGCAAAAAGCAGTAAAAGTGCAGAATAAAATACAGCTGATTGCATTTAGAGTTCATCAGAATATTCTGAAAGTGATCAGACTGCTCATTTTTAGCTGCTGTCCCTTGGACTCAGCTTTAAGCATCGACAATAAAGCTCTGTACTGTATCTACCTTTGATAGAGCTGAGAGTAGTTCAAGGACCTCTTCCTGCATTGGCACCTCGGGGAAGTTGAACCATTCCAGAAGATACACAAACAGCATCTTTTCTTGCACAATGTCGGAGATGGAAATCAGGGAATGGTCCAGCTTGCACATGATGCTCTTCAAAGCTCGAACTCTTATCTCCACCAAAGAGTGACCTGATGATTACAGAAAAAAACAGAAGTTCAGGAAAAGACTTAATCGTGAAGTTAGTTTGTTTTTAGCCAGCCGCCAGCTAGCTAACGTTACTTCAGGTTGGGTGGACAGTTCAGAAAAGTTTTAGACGTTACTGACTTGAGCTACTTAGCTAACGCTGACATTGGCATCAATTACAGTACGTAAACTTAGAGCACCGTTACACCTACCGAAAGAGTCAAACTAGAAAGGAGTTTCTATTGTTAGCAAACGTTAGCTTGAAAGCGGCTTTCAGAGTTTTGTTAACATCAGTTCAGGGAAAGTCTGCTTCCTCGGCTACATCTGCTTTGGCTAACAAGTTAGCTTACCAATTTTCTTGATAAGTGGAGATAAGTCCATGTTCGGTGTGTTGCGTCTCTTTGTAAAAAACAGGTAAAGCTCCCTCTGCCGTCGAGGTTTTTCAGTTTGGTGAGTGTTTGCCTGACAGTGTCATGTCAACAACGTCTGTTTTCAACAAACGCGCCAGCGTCACTTCACTTCCTGTGGAGGACCACGATGCGTTCAAGGGATACAAGTGTGTAGGAAAATCTGAAAGAACAGAGATAGTGATGGAGTTAGGTCCACAACACATTTAGGCCCATAGACTAATGTAAGCACCCTAGAGGAAAGTTGCTTAATCATATTCAGGGTCGGAAAGGTTACTTTGGAAATGTAATGAGTTACAGATTACTGGTTACCTTGTATAAAATTTAATAAGTAATGTAACTATTTCCATTACTTTATCAAAGTAATGTAACTTTTTAGATATGACTACTTTTTAATTACTTTTCTAAATTTCCAACAAATATTTTCAACTGTTAACCATTCTGAAATGTTTAAACCAGGTAGTGTTAATGGCAGATGTGGAGCGCTGCAAATTCAAACAAGACAAGCAATCAAAAGCGTCACAATAGTATCAATCTTTACTAAATGGCCTTGATTGGAAATGGCAAAAGAAGACACTGTACACATCAAAAACATGCAAAGCAACAAATGTACTTATTCAACATATAGCCTAAGTTGTTTATAGAAAATATTCAGTTGTAATCCCATTTTGACTCATTAACATTTTCAAAAGTAACTGTAATTTAATTACACATTCTTTCTTAGTAAGTGTAACTGATTACAGTTACATTTATTTTGTAATTAAATTACGTAATTTCATTACATGTAAATAGTTACTCCTCAACACTGATCATATTTATAGGGCAGCATTTTTGAAAGAAATATGCTGATCAGCACTTTAAAAATCAACAATAAAGTTCCAAAGGGAACACAAATACTTTGTATAGGCAGTTTGTTATTTCATTGACCACCTTTACCTCCTGAGCACTAACACTACGAGTCCCTAAAATGACTTAAGAGTAATTCACAACTTGTCAGATTATGTCCCTAGAAGTCCTGAGAAAACAGATTTTTACATGGCACACATGATGTTATGATTCGTGGCATGTCTCTCATCAGATCTTTAGAAATGTTATGTAAACATGCTAAAGCAATTTCCTTGTCAGGATCATCAGTATTTCAAAATCATCGCGGCCTTTCGCATTGCTTAAACATTGAACGACGTTTTGGCAGCAGCCACATTATCCTGTCATTAAATTAATCTCCTCAAACACTCAAAAATCAAACTTGATGTGCATCCCCTCTTAACACAAGTGCAGGCATAAATTCTTCTTCGTGTGTGAGCTAATCCAATTGCACAAGATCTCACACTTGAGATGTGATGCGGATGTGATAAGCGGACAGGGTGATAATTAACAAACTTAGCAATGATAATATGATATGATAATAATCTAATCACATAGCTTTGAGAATACTGATGGGATTTAAGGCCATAATTAATTTTTGCTGCATACTGTTCATCCCACCGCCAACTTGAGGGTGCAGAAATAAAATGATCATTTATGCTTTCATAGTCCATATTATTCTGCACACTGGTACATTTTTACCAATATTCAACTCTAGTTTCTCCTGAATTTATTTTATGTTTAGAAACATTTTATTCAGGCTTTTGAGGGCGACATTATTCGTATCTTTGCTCATTCCAGAGCTTTATATATATGCCACATTTTCTGCACTTCAAGCCAAATATTCAAATCCAAAATGCTGTTTTATGAGGCTGCACCATTACACTAAATATAAAATGATTTTATTCACACGTTTCTGTGATTTTCTGTAACATATTTGTTATGTTTGGGAACCTTGACCAGAATTTAAAATAATGTTTTGTAGACTGAAACAGAGCTTGTCTGCACAACATGAGTCATATTGATGGACTTGCCAAAGGATCGAGGAGGATTAAAATGTATTCCACTTCCCCCAGCTTCTGATACAATATATAGGACTGAGTGCTACATTCTACAGATATACAGGGGGAATACAGAGTGAGAGACATCCAAAAGGCTAAGAAAGTCTTCTTTACCTGGTGAAAAATACATCGCCCTAGGTCAGACTAGGAGCTCTCAATGGCCGTTGAGTTTGCTCTAAAAAATACTCGAACATCATATCATTTCTGTTTGAGAAGCACTCTGTGTCTTGGATCTTTTGTTGGCATAGGCTGCAGACAGGAAGCAGAACTTCACTTTAAATAAATAAAAACATGGGCTCAGGTGTTAGTCATCCCCCACTGTATTTTTGACCATCAGACATAAGGTAGGCTCTTCCCTTAAGTCTTTTCAAGTGTTTTTATCAAGTTTCCTTCATGTCCTATAATTGCAAAAATCTTTATCCAGCCATGCATATTCCTTGTAAACATCTTTAGGTGCCAAAGCTTCATAAGTACATATGTAGTTTGAAGGTGTAAGTTGTAGTTTGTGCTCTTAATTTTTAATTGCCTGTGTTTTTAACATTTATTTTACATTAGGCTAGATTACTCATATGTCACAAACCCCTTCAGCCTGCTAATGAATGTAAGCTTGACTCTGAGTGGAAATCATGCCAGCTGAAAGACTTTGAAGCCAGATTTACTCTCAAAGCATCTCAGTCTCTGGACGCTTACCGTGTTTAAAGCTGATTATGAGCCACCATGCCTCTGACCCTATTGGCCAACATGCACAGAAGTCATGAAGTATTATACTGCTTGCCTGAGTCCAGACCTTGGAATCCACCCATTCCACCAAACGAACTGATTCAGGGCTGGCATGATGATATGAAGGTTTCTCCAGTGAGCGCTGCCAGGGAAACTAACGCCACGTGGATGATGCATTTTTGCAGGCCATTTAGCACAGCCCTGGTCCCCTTGATAAAAAGAAAATGTGATCTTTCTATTGACTTTTGTTCACTGTAAAAACAATTCCTAAAAATGTTACGCTAAAAAACTAGCAGCTGTTGTTGCCAGAATTATGCTGTAATAAATAGGGGAGAACTTTTTCTATTATTATGGTAAAAGTTTATCAGTACTGTTGATTTTACAGTTAATGTCAGAGTTCAATTCCAAAATTTATTGCACAAATACATGTTTTTAAGGAAAAAATGGTACTTTGCCGTATGATAAATATGTTTTTTTATGTTAATTATATGTCAAAACAGCACCATTTTCTATGGTAAAAACTTGCACATGTGCAAAAAATAAGCTCAGTCGCAAAAAAAAAGTTATGATACTTGTACATTTTGTTCAACGAGGTAATCTCCACACATGGACACAAGTATTATGGTTTTAATGTAATCAGTCAGAAATTACGGAAGCTGAGAGAGGCCATGGTTGATACTAACTTTTTTTATTCTGTTATCTTGAGATCACGGAAAAAATTTCATTATCACAGGATAATGGCTTATTTTCTCATAATAATGGGATAAATTAATGTGTTATCACAGGATAACAAGGCTTGTGCTCCTGTAATAACGAGATAAAAGAAGTCTGTTGTTTCCTCTCTTCTAATAATTTTTATCAGAGATCTGGAGTGCCACCAGTGCCAGTATGTAGATGTCTCTTGACACCTCCAAATAGGCTAGCTGAAAACGTCAAATAACAGAGTATCCATTTTTCGAGGCATAAGACTGTATGTTAGTCAAGGTCTAACACAGGAAGAAATTGCACTCTGTCTTTCTCTTAGAGATCACATTCAGGTCAGCACTCATCATTTTAGGAGAAGAATAGCCTCGACTGACTAAATCTGTGTGACCATGAACCACACACTCACTTTCGATCATAAAAGCTCACCTGATAAGTTATCCCGTTATCACAGGAAAATGAGCCATTATCCGATGATAAAGAAGTGATTTTTTGGTGATCTCGAAATAACAGAATGAAAAAAGATAGTGGTGACCATGGCTGTTCTTGGCTTCCGTAAGAAATAAAAGGGTAACGTCAGGCTATAAATGAACTACATGTAAATTGAAATGTGAGGAAGGTGAAGTTAGCTAAGCCGTGTACTGAAAATCAGTCACCAAATGTATCAGAGGTGCTAGTGGGCAAAAGAACTAGAAACTGCTGTCTTAGCATCTCATGCACAAAGCAAGGTCAAATGAGCTAATTATTATAATTGTCCAAAATTCTCCAACCCATATGGCAAGAAAATATATAGAGCCACTTCAGAAATTAATAATATGAACTCAAGGGTGACGTTAGCACAGAGCCAGAGAACATTAGCCAGCATAGACACTTAATTCATTGTTTTAGCCACGCAGCAGTTTGTTCAGAGCTCAGGTCTCTATAGCTGAGTCATTACATTGTATGTGGATGCAGCTGGCGTAACAGTAATTAATGCACTACCTTTGAAGACCTGTTATGTAAGGAGGGAAAAAGTGCTATGATGGACTGATTCAGCCACAGGGCACTCTTTGATTTTTATATATTAAAAAAAGAAGGAGACTGAATCAACAGGAATCACAGTGAGACTCAAAAACAACAAGTCAGAGGCATGGACATCATCCTGACCATAAATGCTGTATTTTGATGCTATGTTATTCCACAGTCATCCCTGAAACAAAACCCAAGTGGTCCCACTGGCCCTGTCACTGTCTGACATGCCTGCTGTACCCGTCTTCCGCTCCGCTGCAAGTGTTGAGGACATGAGGGTGGGCACCGAGGGGCCCCTTGACGATCCCTCATCGGCGAAGGAGTCGAGTCAAAGGACTAAGTCAAAGTGAAGCAAGCGCGAGACATATTGTGCAAATAATTTATGGCTAGACAGCGTTCATTTGAAATTAAGATGAAATACGTGGAGCTTCCCCTCGTGGAGAGATTTCTCATTAAACAGTTTGGCTTACTGCATGTGTACAATGTTCCATACTGACTCGAGGTTCAGTGAGCCGTGCTTATACATAAATTCAAATTCTTTCAGAAATATTGATCTTAGGAGAGAGAAAGATGCTCTAGATGCCCTCATTATGTTGTGCTCTGTGGTGTTTTGCGACATCACGCAGACACTCCATTCCTATCAAACTAATATACGTAATTTATGTAAAAATATAAACA
>JAQLOL010000013.1:12169624-12190941 GCA_029783665.1 Naso thynnoides
AAATGTGGACAATGCATATGAAACATCTTTGAGTGTTTTTAAGCAATTATATGACAAAAACTGTCCAATTAAAGAATATAAAAGAAAACTGAAATATAGCAACTGTCCGTGGATAACAAAGGGATTGCAAAACACCTGCAAAAAGAAAAATATGCTATACAGAGAGTTCATAAGACTAACAACTAAAGAGGCAGAAAACTGATATAAAATATATAAAAATAAGTTAACTTATAAGGACAAGCAAGAAAGATTATTATAGGAGAATATGAGATGATAACAAAAACAATATTAAAGGAATATGGGGTATATTAAACAGTATTTTAACAAGTAATTCTAAACAAATGGATTATCCTGAGTATTTTATTGATAAGGATAATGTAATTTGTAATAGTAAAGATGTGGCTGAAATTTAAATAAATTCTTTGTTAATGTAGGACCTGACCTTGCTGAGAAAATCTCTGATCCAGGGACAGCTGGAAAAAATCTGAATGTATTGATGGAGGGAAATCCCAACTCAATGTTTCTCAAAGCAGTGGAAAAGAAAGAAATACTGGACATTGTTAAAAAATGTAAAAAGGAAAAGTCAACTGATTATGATGACAATTACATGACAGTGGTGAAAGAGGTCATTGAGGGGATTTCGAAACCGTTAACATACGTCTGTAATTTATCATTTCAAACTGGTTTATTTCCAAACAAAATGAAAGTAGCCAAAGCCATTCCGCTGAACAAAACTGGGAACAAATATCACCTCACCAACTACAGACCTGTCTCTTTACTTCCACAATTCTCAAGAATTCTAGAAAAAACTGTTCAATAATGGACTGGATACATTTATAGTAAAACACAAATTACTTTCTGACAGTTATTATGCTTTCAGACCTAACAGATCAACATCACTGGAAATAATAGGAGCAATTGAAGAAATCACAAACACTACTGAACAAAAGAAATGCAACCATGATATATTAATAAAAAAAACTGGAAAGGTATGGCATCAGAGGTATTGTGTTAGACTGGATCAAAAGCTATTTACAGAAGAGGCCGCAGTTTGTTAACTGGGTGATGTTTCTTCATCATGTTTGGACATAGTTTGTGGTGTCCCTCAGGGGTCCGTTTTGGGCCCTAAACCATTTATCTTATACACCAATGAAATTTGTATGGTGTCAGAGGTATTGAAGCTGGTGTTGTTTGCTGATGACACTAATATTTTTGGTTCTGGGGAGAATTTAAAGGAACTACTGGAGGAGGTAATCACTAAAGAAATGAACAGACTGAAAATCTAGTTTGACAGAAACAAATTTTTATTAAACTTAAATAAAATAAAAAATAATGTTATTCACGAATTGCAGAACTAATGTACAAGTCCAAATACAGATAGATGGGGTGCAGACAGAAAGAGTTCATGAAAATAAATTCCTTGGGATCATAATAGATAAGAAAATCAGTTGGAAACCACACATCAAACATATACAAACCAAACTATCAAGAAGCATTTCAGTTTTAAACAAAGCATAACAGGTTCTGTATCACAATTCACTCCGCATACTATACTGTTCCATAGCCTTACCATATATCAATTTCTGTGTAGAGATCTGGGGCAATAGCTATATGAGTTCAATCAATTCACTACCTATTCTACAAAAAAGGGCAATACGGGTCATCCATAATGTTGGTTATCTGTATCACACTCACTCACTCTTCTTGCAGTCAAAATTATTAAAATTTGTAGACGTAGTGGAATTCCAAGCAGCACATATCATATACAAAGCTAATAATAACCTACTACCACAAAATATACAAAAATTGTTTAAGGATTGAGAGGAGGGTTATCAATTAAGAGTCAGACTGTGTAACAGTATAGTAACAGTAACAGTATATTTGAGGAGTTAAAACAATGTCCAAACATAAAACATTTTAAAACTAAAAGGGAAGATCATATTTTCATGGGATACAGGAATAAAATGGGGGTGTGACAGTTGCTAGGTGTTCAAAGGAGGGTGTTACTGATTAATCATTTATTTCTTTTGTTTATGTTCATTATTGTTTGGTCCTTTTCTGACTATTTTGTATTTTGCTATTGTTTGGTCCATTATCTATGTCCTTTTCTATAAATGTAGATGCGATAATGTTTATATTTCTTATATATCATGTTGATTATTATTATTATTGTTATTATTATTATCATTGAGGAAGCGGGATTTAAATATAAATTAATGGAGCAGGGAGAAAGGGTGGGATTTCATGAGTCTGGACTTCTTCCCACTCCTTTTTGAACATGGATAACTGGTGTGAAGTATTTCATTGCCTGTTGTTGTTGATTGTTTTTGTTGTTGTTGTTTGTTTGTTTGTTTTTTCCATGTTCAAAATAAACTTTCAAAAATAAAAACAACAACAACAACAAAACAAAAAAATCAAGGCCAGTTTGCACCAAAGATTGATGATGAGATGGAGCGGTTGCAGGGAAAGTTGCAACAGTTAAACTGGTCCATCTCAGCTTTACTCAAGCCGGCTGACCGTGTTGCCTGCAACTCAGTTTACAAGTCAGCCAAGGCCAGTTTAAGAACGTAATGCACGATACTTGTTTAAACGGTCGGACAGCTTGTGGTGACATTACCTGTCTCTAAGAGGCACAACATAGAGTCAATAGGAACACTTACTCTCTGAAATGACCCCTGATTGATCAAAGGTTCTCTCAGTCTACATTTTCTAATGCCTGAATACAGAGCCAATGAGAGGTGCAGAAGTCTAGTGTTCTTTCAGACCAGCTGAATTACAATATGCTGAAAGGTTATTGTTGAATTTTTGCCCAATGACAACAAGAAGAAACTGCCTACCTCAGGTTTAAGATAATTGATTGCAGGTTGATCTTTAAGGCCTTTACACCCCAAATGCATTTTTTTTCTTGGGAATTATTCACACACACACAAAAAAAATTTGAACTGTTGATTGGGCATGAGCATTTTCACACAGAATGCAAATATCACGCTGTAAAAAGTGAACTTTTTATTTTTCGGATTGAGACAGATTTTTCCAAACATTCGCACTGCAAACAAATGCACCAACCAATCACAATGCTTGCCTGGAGCAGACATCACGTCCATGTCCCACAAGAACAAAATAAAAAAGCAATGGCTAATAAGCTCATCACCTGTGTCTCTCAGCACCAAGCACTGTTTGACAAATGACATGCAAAATATTAAGACAACGATTTTAAAGACAACGTATAGCAGAGCATTGCCAGTCAGTTGGGCTAAGCAAATGGCGAGTAACATCACCTTATGTAGTTTACGTTTGGATGCGGTAACATCAGCTAACGCATAATGTAAGGGAGGTTCTGTAAACTTTTCACCTATTTAAGCGAATGGCTTACATCCGCCCGCTGTTAATGCCTGTGGTGTTTGGTGTCGTACTTTTATTCACTAGTGTTTGATGGCTGATAAATTCCGCTATGTTTTCTGCTAAGTCTTAATATTGTATTTGTATCATGTGAGCCCACTTTTCCCTCTTTGGACTGAGCTGTCCAAACTCTTTTGCAAATTTGTATTCCTGTGTTTCTGTCGCAAATTCATGTCATGGCCAGTGTGACGAGTTTTGATCCGAACGTTTCGTGTCCGAACGATTCGCATTTTCGTGTCATTTATTCGTTACGCACCCAGTGTGTAAAGGCCTTTAAAGTCATCAGGCAGATATGAGAGTGGTTTCAGTCGTTTCATCTAATTTAAAAAAATCCAAAAAGCAGGACACCAAAAATGTTGCACTTTTGCTTTAAAACAATGAAAATATTTCTCCACTCTTTTGCATGGCAGTGGCCTAATACACGTATTACCTGCTCCCTATAGCTCATTTGCACACCGAGTGGTGAGTGGGCCCCCTAACTTTAAGGCACAATGGAGCCGTGCTTCAGAGTGCTTGGCTTTTCCACTGCTCACACTCTCCTGTTGAGCCCATCTGAAAACTGACCCCCTCCCATCAGCCCCTCCACTTGCGTCAGGCGTGCCCCTGAATTGCCCCACTCACTCTCTCCTTGAGTGTATCTCAGAGCTCTGCCAACCCCCTGAATCACACTTCAAACACACACACCCAGGCTGCTGTATCCACACACACATACACATGCATACACACACATAGGAGACAAGGGAGAGGAAAGAGGTCAGTGGGTCTCCTCAAACACAAAGAACCTCTCGAGGAGCACTGACTAGTTTACACTGCACTCAATTACCTGTATTTGATTATTGGTGTCTCTGATGATTAGCTGGTGGAAGTGCTGTCACAGAGTGTTAAGACACTGAACTCTGAGACTCTTTTCCTTTCAACTCACCTTCTTCCTCTTAAATCTCTGCCACTATCCATTGCATATGGGTTCGTCTTCATCTTTTAGTGTTTTATTATTACCTAGCAACAGCCATCCAATTTCTCCCCTTCTCTCTAGCTTGACTTCTTTTCATCCGCTTCTTCCTGCTTCTTTCTGTTTTTCCTGCTCCCCTGCCACCTCTTATATCTGGCACATAATCTGGCACGCACTCAAAGAGCTACCTCTGCGTAGAAATATGAAAAGAAAATACATCATAAGCAACCTCTAAAATATACCCTGCACTTTCCCACATATACCTCTTTGTCAGTGCATAGTAAAGTGAGCACTGTAGTTATTAATATAACACACTATTGCATAGAATAAGTAAGCCCTTCTTAAACCACACTCATCCAAAAGGCTGAATGCACTGAAGAACCTTTTAGTATTAGTCTTATTTTTTTTCTATGAGTGAGCTGCATAACAACTTGCAATGTGCTGGCTGAGCAGTGTTTAGCTCACAGCTAAGTGCTATTCTCAGGAGTTTACCCAGGAGTTCCACGGCTGACTGGTTTGTGGTTGTCAGCCCAGGAATAAATGGAGAAAAGGGGATAAAACACTGAGGCAAAATTTACAGTTTGGCAAACACTATGGTGCTATATCTTTATGAGAGCCCTTAATGCTTTACCAGCTGCTAGAGCCCAGTTGTGTGTAAATCCAGGCCCAACTTTGTGACTTAAATAATCCTTATTGGGAGACAGCTTTTTCAGATATTTAATTTAAAGGTGACATTTTAAAGAGAGGGAACCCCTTTTTTAGGACACACTGGTTCAAAGCCACCCTTTAATTCACTTAAACTTAGCAAATTATAATTTATTAATAATAACGATTATATATTTAATTTAAAATCATATTTAAAAAAGCACAAACTTGTCAACACACATGTAAAAAAGAAAAAAAAAAGGAAAATAAACAAATACAAAAACACCATGACTGCCTGAAAATCAGAAATATAACTTAGCAACATACATTACAAGATAGAAAGAAAAATATTGCATTGCAATATTAAATTTGTAGTTTTCAGAAAATGTAAGGGATGAAGTTAAATCCATAGGAAAGGAGAAACAAATTTTAATGAAGTTTTTATGAAGTGGGACTGGGCTGAAGAGTCAGTTGTTAATCTGAAATTTCATACAGTAAATGGAGTAAGAGTGGTTACCGTACTTTTAGGATATCTATGTTGTAGGCTACCCCTTCAAAGTAGAACAAAGACTTTCCATTCCATTCTCTCTGTCATTGTATGTTTGGGGTTTAACTTTAATCCACATACAATGCATGTAGAGTGGCTACGTCCAACCCTTCCGGTGGACCCAAGGAGACCTTATTTTGGAAAAATTTTTGTGAACTGCGCTTCTCATCTTGCACAACATACATTACCAAAACTAACATAGCTGAATCCTAACTTTAGCACAGTTTCGGAATGAGGGAAACATATTAAAAGAGAAGAGCTGTGGTTAGCAAACAGAGAATTATTCGGTTCTGTAAGATTGTTGTTAAGACGTTGCATGACAATCAGATGTGTTGTCCTAGCTAGCATCAGTTTTCCTGTTTCTAGCTAGAAGCTAACACATCAGTCAAGCTAAAAGCTAGAATAATGCCAAAATTCAAACTGTTGAAAGGCAATGCATTGGCAACAACACTATTTTTTAATGTTGCTGACATAGATACGATTGACTGGCAACCCTAGTCAGACGTAAGTAGAATTGCAAATGGAACCTAGCGGCTCATTTGCAGGAAGCCTGCGAATTTCATTCTTTGTACAAAGCTATTCTGTGATAAGTAAGGGTTTGGAAAAGAACGGCATGTCTTTTCTCATGAATTCTAATCTATTTGACAGCTACACACTAACACAGAAGATGGGGATGAATCTGCCAGGTCCTCAGAATATTTTCAGACCAAATGAAACAGTTTTGCTGGAGCATTAGATGACAGTTAGTGGTCCATGGTTTATAAAAATCCTGCAAATGGTGCTAAAAAGTCTAACTTCCTGAAGAAACAATATCTTCAGCTTTATTTCAACATGGCAATTTTTTTTTTAAATCTAAAATTTAACATCAGAATTTTCCCGTCCATTGATACCTGTCTGTGCGTCCATCCTTGCAGTCTTTTGCTGTACTGTATGCATGCGCACAGGGTTTGCTTTACCTTCATGAGGAGCAAAGTTCACCTAATTAGCTTCAAACCCAGCTGAGCTCCCCTCTGACGGGGTTTGGCACCATCACAGACACAAAATCATCCTCACTATATTCTAGGGTGGAAAAAAATGAGCCTGACAGACCAGGCACCCATAGGCCTCCGCCCTTACCCCCTGTTTTTCCTTGTCTTCTCCACCCTCTGTGTGTCTCCGTGTCTGTCACCCTGACACTCCCTTTCTCCCCTCCAAACCCCCTTCTTCCTTCCTCTTCCTCCCCTCTCTTCTTGTCACCTGCCTTCACCGCCTACACAGCAGTCGGCTGTACATAGCAGCACCAAGATAACACCGAGACCCGGACAGCCAGACACCTCATTTATCAGCTCATACGCTAGTTATGAGCTGAAAAGCCACAGCAGTACTGCAACAGGATTTTGACAACAGGCTACTTGATCAGCTTGCACAAATTAGGATTTGAAATCTGCAGCTGAAAGATGTATGTTTTGGGAAAAAAAGACATGCTGTTGTTTGAAGTGCTTACATTTATGCATTTATATTAGTAGTTAAAGTGGTCTAACAGTGCATCAGATCCATACTACTACACTTTTAATGCATTAATTCATGTTTGATATTCTGATCTGAAAGCTATAGAAATGAGGGGAAACCAAGGATAAAAAAAAATCAAATAATGTCATTTCTGTTTTCACCCTTCCAATATTCTCTTGATATTCAAATAAAGCCAGTTATTAGGGAGATTTTTACCATATAGTCCTCACTAGAGACGTGCACACTGCGTTCTATCAGTATGCAAATGTTTCGGTTCAGAGGACCCACAGTGTCATTACTGTAACCTCTTATGCAGAGAGAGCTACCTGTGTGAAGAACTGCCAGTTATTTCTAATAATCCTCTCTCTGAAATAATGGAGTTTAGTGGCTGTGCAATTAATGGCAATAACATATGTAGAGATAATGTAAGCTGTGAAAATCAGCCTCTGTAATTTGCGGCTAAATTGATGCACCTACAATCTCAGCCAACATTAGTCTCCACTGCACTTACTGTATTAAAATTATTTTTTCTTTTCAAGAGTAATAGATGTCAGACTAATACTTTATTTTTTTGTGTCTTGTAATTAATTGTGAGTAAAACACGTATGATTATTGAAAATAAGTTTTTGAATCTGGCTATGCTGGAGAGTTTGGTTTTATGTGCAGTGACATGAAATATCCACCTTTGATCCATCCTTTGTATGGAACTGAAATTCTGGTAGAAACTAGTTGTAATTAAAACTGTTCACTATGAGTATCTGAGTTGTTCACTGTCACAGGGACCTTGGTTCTGAAAAGATGATTTGGTGTGAGATGAAATGTCATTTTGCAATACTTTAAAAACCACAAATGTAATTTATTCTTCTAATTGCCCTTGAAAATAATTTACAGAATTTCAGAGACATTTTGTGGGCAAAACCTAGAGCCTAATAAAAAAATTGAGTGGCAAAACTAAGATAAATTTTACTATCTAATCACATAGATGGATATCGGTATCGATACGTATGTTGACCAATAAATAAAAAAAATAGCTGTGAAAAAATGCTAAAGAAAGGCTACATACTTATGTGGTAATGTGGAAACAATGCTGTTTAGCACATATCTTTATCACAATTCTACGTTAGCAAGATTTCAGGATCTTTATCAAAAATGTTTGCAAATGTCCGTGGTTTTCACTGTGGCAGCAATGGCAGCCCATTTTAATGTCCTCCAGACTTGGTGTTAGAAGTGTTATAACGCAGCTACCCTTGGGTTTTTATGTTAGATTCAATTCAAAACTGATGTCAGTGTCAGTGACTGTGTTGTTTAGAGCTTAAGGAAGCAATAGCATCAGGTTCCTTTACGTGTGATGACAAAAACAGGAAACAGGAGGAACCTACACCCACCACAGACTTCAGTCATCTCAATCGACTTCTTCTCCATACTCAGTCCCACCCTCTGCTGCACCCTCTTGTCCATCCATCCATCTGATTGACAGGTTATGAGCCAATCCTAGCATAAATTACTCTGAGACACAAGGAATGGAGACCAGCTGGGTTCAATCAATCTCACTTAAACTATTCTCCATCGCAACCGCGCACTTTACTACTGAGATAGCAGAGAGGGCAGTTGCACGGTAATGTTATCAGATCTTTTCTGGAGGGACAGGGTGATGACTTTCCTGCAGAGCAAAGGGGAAGGGGAGGGACAAGGAGGATTTTGTATGTAAGGGGGAAGGGGAAAACAAAGGTGATTGTGCTTTTTATTTTCATGTTTGGAGAGTGAAAGTAATCATGGGCAAGTCATACAGTCGAAACAGTGTCTGACATCACTTAGGGGTGAGCGAAAACTCATAACAGCAGCAGCGATTCTGTTAATGGGGGTGATAAAACTCACCGGACATAGCAATCTGTGCTGTAGCCAAGCTGTGTGGCATTGTGAAACCCCCAAAGGCTCATGTCATAACAAACACTTGTAAAGAGTCGCTCAGATTGTATTGACAATGCTTCCTCTGCGGAGGGCTCACTCCCTTTGTTCCAGGTCTGGTGTCACGGGGAAGGTAAATTTACCCACAAACCCTCAGTGGTGAACGAGTGAACTTTCATTATTGCCGATTCTGTCAACCCACAAATAACTTCACACAAGAGACAGAATGATTGATACTCTTCATCATCTCTGCCTCCCTCCCCAACCCCTCTAATTCAATTCCAAATAACTGCAAAGCTGTGTCACCCATACTAAGGAACTCAACAATGGAGCAACACTATTGATCCACAAATACCTTGTGCATTTTTTTCAGGCCGAATGAAAAAGGAGAAAAAAAAACCAACAAACCTTCATACTTGCAATCTTTGCACAAAGCTAAAAAACAAAACAAAACAGAAATTGGAAGCACAGTGCAACATCTGTGGAGGGGATTGAACACACGTAACTTGCACTTCACATTGGAGGAAACATCATCCTAGATAAATGTTATTAATTTCCGCCTCATTATGAATATGACCCCCCCTCTTCACATCACACACACACACAGCTTCCCAGCCTTCATTTCACTGTCCTTTTCCTGAGGTTATACCAGTCAGCATCCTTCTTTACTCCTGAACAGTCATCATATTTAGAACCACAGCGGTATAATCGGCCCCGATTAGGAAGCCCCCGGACTCTGAAGGAAGCACTTTTATGCAAAAAAGCCCAACAGCTACAGACTCATCTTTCTGTTTTCAGGACAGGACAGGGCGGGGCGGGGCGGGGGGGGCAACACTCATATAGGACGACAGTATTGATGGTTGCTCACAGACCCTCTAGTCTGTGTACATTTCAGTAGGGCTTCAGATTTATCACATCAAAGACGCAGCAAATTGCTACATAATTCAGTTCGGAAAGATTCTGCCGAGACTGCACAAAAAAAGGTGCGAAAAAGAAAAAAACAGTCTTAATTTAGCAAGAAAATGAAACATTACTTGCACAAGATTATACAAGGCGTTTTTGTCCATGAGAATTAAAGTTTTTAGTGTTTGGGGGAAATTCTGATTCAGTTTGGCCTCCCCTCTGCGCAGTGACCACCTGATTTCATCTGCTGCTCATCTGAGATGACAGTTCCCACGATGCTTTGCTCAAACAGCTTAGCTCAGCAACCAGGAAAAACCAAGCTGAGACTCCAAAGACATCCAGGAATTCAACATCTGGCTTAGTCCCAGCTTCCTTATCTGTCCCATCGTATTCATCCTCACAGACATTCACCCTGCAATTTAGACTTTGTTTCTGAATCCAATCTTCCCTGACATTTGGCTGCAAACTTAGTTTATGATGGAGCCGTATGTGATTTAATTTTACCGAATGACATAATGCATTTAACAATGCACCCGGGTATATATTATCAGTGAAGAATGGTTCATAAAGTGTCATCAGTCTGCAGTAGGGACGCACAAGTGTGAGATTAGGTGACGTCATAGATGAGTAACTGACCTGATTAGACCACTTTGATAAACACTGAGAGGATTGTCTCTCACACTCACCTCCTCTCTCTGCCTTGCATTGCCTGGCTCGTTAGCCGCCTGAATGGCACTGCATGAAAACATTTGCTTACATTTGAAATCATCCCCACCTGCACACAGATTGAATTAGTGCCAGAAGGAGAAAATAGCCTGGTAGAAATAACAGATGCAATGCATTTTCACACGCTTCTTCTGGAAGCATCTAATTTCTAACCTCTGTGTTTGTGCATATACCACCACCTCCTAATGCCCTCAACATACTGTAGGATGAGGGGGAATGTTAATAAAAAATACATTATTCATGTTCCCACAAAGCCCCATATGAGTGTGGCTGCTGTGCCGGGATGCTTCACCCGTGCACAGAAAGGCGAAGAAAGACAAAGCACACCTACACAATTTATTATCAGTTTTATTGATTTTCTCTTTTTTGGGTTGGGTGAGGATGTCTGCAACTATATTGTACGCAGAATCTATTTTTTCCGCTTCCAAAATAAGTTATGTGTAGCAAGTCAAAAGCCTGACTTAGGCAGCCAATGTTTTTCCACCTTTTCTTTTAAGAGGATGCACTTGAATAACAATGGGGAAGAAATGACGACAGTGAGGAGTCAAATTTAAAAATGTTGCACAGAGAAACAAAAAATAAAAAAAACCCTTATCTCTTCCTTCCGTCCCAGTATGATTTATGACTCAGCCGGAGAATTACATGTAATTATTTGGCATGTTGATCAAGGGTTTTTGCAACAGTTTGTGATCCAGAAATATTGCAGTGAAACAGAGAATAGACAGCAATGCAGATCAATTACTCAACAGCTCCACATTGTGCATTCTGGCATTTTACCTGCAGCTACGGACTTTACCCTCACTACATCACGCCGAAATCACCCCGTCACTTCTACAACATTCAACAAAAATAATGCATTCCAGTCAGATACACTTTACTCACTCTTATTTTCTTAAAAAATGAGAAAAGCAAATCAATTGCTGTATATTTTGATAGAAAACTCAGAGGCAGCAGGGAGTCTCTAACCCTCTCTGTTATACTTTAGTATCACTGTACGACTCATAGGAAAGGCCCAACACGAAGACTTATGAATAATTAAGTAGTGACTTGGTCACAAGGTGCTGTATCTACAAAATGAGCAATTACTTTCTTCCTCCTGGGACGAGTGGGTCGTTTATGGTGTTTGGTCAAAGGGGAAGAGGAGCTCCACGGGGCAAACTAGCATCTAATCTCTCCATTACTGATTTATCATATACAGCTCCGACGGATATGAGATGGGGAAACCTCTGTATAGACAGTGTGATGTTATTGCATACAGCCATGATCATCTATCATAAGACTACACAGAGCAGTCCACAGAGAGCTAATGTTCTCCATGATATATCCAAGAATTATTTTCTGGTTATAGACCTAAAACACCCTGATGTCAAGTAATCTTTAATGTTTCATTTTTTTTGAAAGCAGTTACTCTTTAAAGAGGGGGGTGGTCACAGGAACCTGAGATTGTTCTCCTTTTATTATTACTTTACCCTTCCTCTTTTATTTTGACATAACACAATTGATTACAGGTAGCGGCTGGAAAAGGTCACCTGTTTGTCTCTGGTGAGCAGAGTCAGTGGAGTCAAAAGGGCATTTACATCTGTGCAGGACAAAAGCATAAACGAGAGCTCTGATTTTAGATAACTGAAACCTTCATCCATTCATCAAGTGTTTTAAAGGTAGAACGTTGCGGAAATGGAATAACAGTATTCATAAGTATGATTCTATGAACATGTAATTACCTGAAAACAAGAATGAATGTGTTTTTATTACCTTAGAATAAGCCCTTCATATCTCCAGAGTGAGTGGGTCCTCTTCCACGGAGTCATCCATGTTGCATTGCCATGACCTGCTGCAATTTTCTTGAGTGTTGCAGCCACTGTAGGTTTTTTTCCTCCATGCTTGGAAGGGGAGGGTGGATTAAGGGGTATATTCTGTTAGCTGCAATCTGCAACTTCACCGCTAGATGCCACTCAATCCTGCACACTGGGCCTTTAACAGTAGGTTCTTTTAGTACCACAATCTTTTCTCCACATTCCTCAAGATTTAGTGTTTTTGGTATTGTATTGTTTTTGTGTAATACACAGTGAATTAAATGCTAGAAAGTGTCAGCAATTCTCACTCAGTTCCCACTTTCTCCAAACAAGTCCAGAGAGCAATGATAACCCTTTTGTCAGTGGAAATGCAAACACAGCCATAATGTTACACTCAGTATCTAAAATTGGAGACAAGGAATCCAGACATATGGTGCTATTTAATCCATCTTGTTATAGCAAACCTTGTAAAATCTGGCATCTGTTTCTTTAATAGGCTTAAGCAGGAAAGACCTTGCCCCAACCGTATCCACCCACCTCCCTCTACTAACCTCAGGTGTTTTGTGCATGTCAATGTGTCTGCAGCGACAACGATCTGCTCCCTTAATCAGAAGCAAATCTTGTTTTCAATAATTAGCTGACAGACAAAAAGGAGAGAAACCTCATTTTCCTATGAGACTCGACGCCTCTGCACAATAAATATAATGAATGTCTAATGGCAAGCCTGTTTGGCTCCACCAGGAAGACGTTAATGTGGAATTAAAAACATGTCAGACCTATCACATGTTCAGGTTCCCCCTACCTTTAATCCATATCGACTGTTGAGATTCACACTAATAAACATGCTCGGCATTGATGAGCTGTAAACAATTCAGAGTGGAGTTTTATAAATCATTTTTCTTGTAAATATTTTGTTCATCTTATATGTAAAATCATACAAATATCTACTGAGGAGAGGTCAAACCACAGCAGGATAAATCTTGGCAAAATTTTACAGGACCGAATAACTTACATTTTAAAGCAAACATGATGCCTCCTGACAGTCATCACTGAATTTTACTGAGATTCAGCTCTGCAGCTGTTCATTGCTTGTTCTCATTGTTGTTGTCGGTTTCTTTATTGCATTCAACTCCACAATATCACCGGTACTTTTGGCCGTGATGACAATGCTGAGTGTAGGTAACCCACAGTGACAGAAGCCCCTGGAATCCAGCGTGTGAGACAGATTGTAAATGCTTATGCATCTTTTGGGGATATCAGCTTCTGATTAATGCAGTCATCTCGCAGCATGAGTATATTGGGCCCTGAGTCGACATCCAGGAAAAGCAGTAGTGATAAAGAACTAATTAAAGGTGGTAAAAGGTGAATATGATTTTGGGGATCTGTCAGTAATTGGGCACATGAAAGATACTGGCAGGGTGCAGAAGCCGGCGCTGCTCTCCCTTATTAGGCTCTAATGTGAAAGTTAATGCATTTCAAGCTGGCGCCCAGACGCCTGGAGGAGGGCTGTGGCATGGCCTCTAATGCCCCTCACAGGATGGGAGCCCCACAGGACCGTTTGAAAGTGGTGCGAACATTGCTTTCTCTCCTT
Source organism: Naso thynnoides (assembly GCA_029783665.1). NCBI lineage: Eukaryota > Metazoa > Chordata > Actinopteri > Acanthuriformes > Acanthuridae > Naso > Naso thynnoides. Next base: position 12,183,571 of record JAQLOL010000013.1, read on the forward strand.
AGTTTTAATTCAGAGCAACAGCTTAGACAGACAAAGACCAAGTTCACAGGAAATCGATTGGAGTAAAGTAGGCCGATACTGCAACAAAGAGCTAGAAAGACTCTGGATGTTTTTGGAAAATATGCTTATTTACTTTTCTTTTAGATGAACACATTGATACCAACTTCATGTTTGTAGGCTAAATATTAAGCTAGGTTTCCCATGCAGTCAGCCAAGCTTAGCATAAAGAGGCAGAGGAAACAGTCCTTTTTCCAGAGTTCAAATGATCCACCTGTAAGCACCTCAAATATCTTAAAAAAAAAAAAAAATCTCTACCAAAAATGGAAATGCAGCAATTTGTGTTACTTGAGTTACATGTTGGTTAGCAACATCCCCTAAAACCATGAACTGTCTTAATCACATTGTGGTTTGTATAGTAATCCAATGAACAAGTGATAACATATTTATTTTGTGAGTTTAAAAATTTTTGTTACCTTTGGACAGAACCAAGCTTGCCGTTTCCCTCTGTGTCCAAGTTTTATGCTTATCTAAGCTAACCAGCTTCTAGCCTAATATCTACTGTAGTGATACAAAAGTGGTGTCATTATCCACATCTCACTCTTGGTAAGACAGCATAACAGCACATTACTAACGCAACAGACATAGCTAGTTCCAAAACTGCAGTTCCTCAAATGGCCACTTTAGACTGGCTCCAAAAACAAGTTTTAATCCCCATAAACCTCAACATGCTCAACTTTACAACAGAAAAAAAACATGTTAAAAAAATCAATAATAGCTAATCTCTTCGTTTAAGACAGCTGTACTGTTTTCATGTATGTCAGTTTTTTTAAATTAGATTAAAGCTTTAATTTATGCATGATTACAGATATGACAGCTTTAAATGACAGTAAGATGTCACATACTCATACAATCCATGGCAATAAAATGTATCCACCTCATCCTCTGGTCCAAATATGGTCACTATTGTCTGCAAAAAACTAATATGGTGATGGCCATAATTCAAAACTTGAGGTTTCTATAGCAACCAACTGCTACCAACCACTTGGTACTGGCTATTTAATATGTAATCTGTCAATTTCTCAGGCTCTTTTGCTGTTTCATTTTCAACCTAATAAATTTACTTGTTGCAGTTTACTTAATAAGTTACGTTGGTTATGAAGATTATATAAATCATTTAATCTCAGCTAATAGTTAATTAACATATATGTATAGTTGGTGTCTCTTAAACCCTATGGGGTTAATCCAAGATTGCTTTATTTTACTGATAATCACCCACAACTAATAGGGAGTAGTTAGAATACAGTGACTCCATCCACATCGTGTACACCACCCAGCAGAGGCTGCTACTGCCGGAAAGTCTGTATGTAGAGGTCCAATGAGGTTTGAAGTTGACCCATGTAAACTTTGCATACACTGTATAATATATAACCTTACAGTTGCCGGTTGTAATCAAACAGCAGCATTATAGCTGATTCAAATTCACCCGTGATGGCAGAATATTTGTACATCAAACTGCAGCAGCATAAAAGTCTCTAATATAAAAATCTATTGCCTAATTAACCACCGTGCTTGAATTAATGAAGTGAGCTGAAAAAATATCATTAAAGAGGCATTGCATCATTTAGACTTGAAAGGGTTGGTAACCTTCCCTCATACAGACATTGCTCCTATTTTGCAATTTCTACTGGACCTGAGAGCTGTCAGTCAGAGAAACAGATCTTAGTGGCTTTGTTAAAGCTCAAAGAGAGCAGCGTTATGCTCTGTCGAGTTTCAGTAAATCCCTCTCTTAAAAATATGTCCTACAGTGACTACCTTTCCTTGCTAGAAACAGCAGGATTGTAGCTTTGGTTAATGCTGAATATATCCTTTTTTCTCTCTCTAAACAGGACTGTTTTCGCCTTAATTGATGCTCAGACTATTGAGGCTAATGGCAGCTTTTATGGGTTCTTGAAATGCCCTCTAGTCTTATTACCTTTCAGTCTGTCCCCCCCCCATCATGTGGGTTATTTTTACTCCTCACTTACAAAGACACACATAGTAAGTTTACAAAGTTTCAGAGGATTCATTTATTGTTTAATCGCTCCCCGAGGAGACAGGTGTCACCCTGGATCTTATCGGCTCTTGCATAATGAGTAAAAATGATGGAGCTGGGTTGGATCCTGCAAAGGTCACACAATCACACCCTTTTACAGAAACAAATGGATTAATGAAAGTAGTTTGTCTGGACCCCCTTGACTCACTCCTCACTCCCCTCCTCTATGTTGCACTTCTTTAGCCCTTTATTATTCTCTCCCCCTCTCCGTCTTTGCAACTGCATTCACTGTCAATGTCTCTCTTAACCAGATTCTCTAAGTGTGCAACTTTAGGACTGCACCGAGCACATTGCCATATTTATAGCTGTTTCAGCAGAGTCTCTGTCCCTCTTTCCCAGCTTTGTTTCATAAAATCATTTTAATAAAGTCACATCATCTTGGAAGAAAAAAAATGAAATTAATGGGTTTTGTATACAAGGAAACAAAAGATAACAATAAAATGTACCACGGAAATGGAACATGATTGGATTATTCCCTGCAAATGTATTCTCAGAGTGGGCTAAGATATTGCAGCCTCTAATATAAACAAGACTTTGCAAAGTTTGAACTGCTGGTTGTTTCACTGCAGATGGGAAAGAACAAAGCTTGCAAACAGCTTTGAGGCAGTGAGGAGGGCATGACAGCTCACACATTGTCTCTCCTGCCCGAAGTTTTTCATCTAACGCACAAGATTCTTAAAGGTGAAGGAGACGTGGCTGACATGGATAGTGAGCACATCAGGGTCGCACAGAGTCTCACAATTCAGTGCCTCTCAAATTTTCCTGTGGTCCAGCATGAAAGGGATGTGCACCTAGCCATAGCGTGAGTCATTCTTAGCATGTGGTAGCTTCCTCCTTAGATCAAAAGACTGTCTCCAAGCCCGGACAGAGGGACAGAGGGAAGCCTCAGGGCCATGCCACCCTCAAGCTGTTTGCTAGATGGGAATCAGAGATACTGAGGTTTTCTCAATGGATTCTGCACTGTTATCATCCATGCACAATGAATATGAGCTGTCACAGAGAGGATTATTTCAACTGAGAAACCAAGGATATCTGAGAGGAGGTTTTTCCACTGGGTGTTTACAAAAGAATTGAAAAAAAGAAAAAGCCTAACGACTCTAAAGAGTTGAATCATCCAGTCGATATTCTGGGATTTCACCTGGGGGGGTCCTCTGCCGTTGTGTTTTGCACTACTGACTCACAGTGTGTGTATGGAACGCTGCTAAGTTTAGACTTGTGTACGTTTTCTCCACAAACGTGCCTAGTTCATAATTGGCAGATGCAAGGGGTGAAATATTGACTGTGTTTGTGTGAGCACGTGTGCGTGCAAATGTATTATATTTTTTGCATGTGTCTGTGCGAGTGTGTCTCCGTGTGTTTAGTTTTGGCTGCTGTTCTGGTTTCATCTCAGTGTGCTACCAAGGAGACATAAGCCACTTCCATCTGCCACGTGTTCCAAGTTTCTTTGTGTTCCTAATAAAAGACAGGAAGCTGAATTTAAATCAAATTTTTATCACCACACCGGTCTCTGATTAAAGGATATAGAAGAGAACTTTATCTCACCTTCACTGACTGAAAAAGTCATGGTAGAACAGAACATATAGTGAAGAATAACCACATTACAGATATGTTTCTGACAAGGCACAACATAAACTAGATATTTTCTTTCATTTGTATATCTTCTGTTCTATACTTTATTGATTTTAAAGCTTCATTGTTTCTGCAAGAAAACAAACAAAACAAAACAAACAAAAAAAAAGAGGCCTGGTCTGTGAGTGTAATGTGCAGTACTGGAGTCCACCAGAGAGGCCCCAGCCACGGGAAAGCAGCCTACATAGCCTGCCCTGAAGAAGAAGTGTTTCTTCATTCATCTTCACTGTCAGTGTACGTCCATGCCTGATTTAAAACTTGTGTGGTTGACATCAACTCGAGTGATGGATATCAGAACACTTTTCAAAAAGCAGGCATCCCCAGAAAAAGCCTCTTCCTTTGCAGCAGCACCATCATCAGCAGCAACTGAAGAAACAAATGATATTTCAGGTTTGTAAATCTTCAGATTTGTAAGACTCTTGCTAACAGCATTAAGTTACTGAGGTCACAGATGACTGATACGGTTTGCTAGCTGGCTATCAGTAACATAAAGTTATGCCACCGTGGCATAACTTTTAAATGGACAATAATGCTAGTTTCCTTACAACAATGCTAATGCTTATGTTAAGCCAGATGTGCAGCAGCCATTTATTGACACGTAGCTGTTCACAATCTACACATAACTTGTGCATAAAAATGTATTGTATGTAACTTCTGGTGAAAGATGGTTCATAAGTCTTGGTCCAGGTCCTCAAACTCCAACAACCTGAAATTACTAAGTGCTGCTTTAAAGAGAAACTCCTCTGATTTTACACATTAAAGTCTGTTTCCAGGTCTTGGGGTATACTACTGTATATGTGAAAAAGTTTTGCAAAGCCCTTTGCGGCTCCAGATGGGAGCTGTGCTAAAACTGTCTCAGGTGATGTCACTGGAGTCAGTATTGGCTGTGGCAAAAAATACTTGAAATAATCTGAAAATGGAGTTAAAAAGAAGTGATGCTACCAAACCTCTGAAGCCCACTCCTGTTATCTCTGTCTGAGGCTAGCAGCTCATGGCCATATTAGCTTTTACTGGCATAGTGTAGCTGAATCTAAGATTGATGTTCGGGCCCGTGAGATGCATTCTGGGACCTGACGTGATAAGATTCTATTGATACTCATGCCATTATCTGTTTATCATGTCCATGTGTTTTGTTATTTCCCTTATTGATTCTAAATCATTTTCTGTGTGAAAGAATGTGCTAGACTCCGTTTTTTTCTTTTCTTCCTTCCTCTCTTTTTTTTCTATCGCCAATGCACTGTAGCAACAGTCATCTAAAATAGATGATAGAATATTTGTACAGCATTCATTTAGGTTTTCCTCTGCTAAGCTAAGCTTTCCTGCATGGCACCATGGTTTAAAATGTGAAATCCTCAGTAATAGATGTGCTGCTTAGTTGGGAAATGATGGCACATGTGTGTAGAGTGTCAAATTTGTGGCATTTCTAAAATTTAAATAGTTGAGAATTGAGAGATGGAAGGTGCTGAAATGATCGTTTTACAGACATTACAATGAGCACTGTTGTCATCTTTCTTTTAAAAAAAAATGTCTGCTCCAGGTTATGACAAGGAAGACAGATGTGTGGATTTAAAATGAAGATATCTTTGGTTCCCACATAAGTGTCACATTTTGATAAAAATGCTGCAAAACTCTAATTGGTGCAGTGATGTACATGACATCACCCTTTAACAAACTGAACCACACTATCTTGAGACCAATAACAAAAGCAACAACAAAACTTGAATATAAAATTTTAAAAAATGGCAAAAATATTAGACCTTTAGAGGTCTTTGTGTTAATATGGAATATAATTGCTCATGAACAGAAGCTGGTTGAGAAAATTGGTTTTAGGGACCCTTAAGTGTTTTTGTTGGGGCAGGGCAGCTGTGAGATCTGTTAATATTATGAATACAGGGGCATGAATTCCTGGTGGTGACGGTTTGTTCCCTAAAAAGGCCTCAATGCTGTCAGTTGCAGTAAACTGATTCATCCACTTACTGTTACTGGAGTGGCTGCAGGTGGAGCTGTCTCTCAGCACGACTGGAGATTGTTTAGTCAAAATATGCAATCATCATTCTGTGGTTTTTCCCCTGTCAGAGCACTGAAGGAACAGAATGGGTCATTGATCAGATAAACAAACAAATCTAACAGATAAGGTCAGGGCTTACGCCTGCATCGTGGTCTGTCTAATTAAGATCCTTGTAGGCGTGATGAAGTACAACAAACTATCAAAAAGGGAGGGCACTCAAATTCAGTTCTGTTGTTATTTGAAAAGAAACTTGGTATGCTTTAACACTGCTGTCATGAACTGAGGAAACACTTCTCTCTCCTCACTTTCAGTCCATACCAATGTGCGACAGTCACACAGAGAGGAATCCGTTGCAGATATTAGTTTTTATACTGAAAGCCTGGGGTTAAGAGTCAAAAGAGATTTTGATAAAAGTATGAATCCTAAAAATCAAAGAGTAAAGGGGGCAGGACTGTCACAGAGTGACAACTAAGAAGAAGCAGCGGGGCAGTGATCGCTAAAAGAAGCCTATTATGAAGAAAAAGAATGCTGATAGAATTTCTATATCCATCGGGAATAGAGGGGTTTGGGGGAGTTAAAGGCATTTATTGAATCTAACCGCAACCAACAAAAATGGGTTTTAAGACTGAGGGGCCATTTGTTGCATTTAAAGATAAATTTTATAGTCAAAACGATTGACGGCCACAGTTTTGGACACTTATAGATAACTATAAATAAAGAAATTCTTGGATGACTGTTTCGTTGACCTGTGTTTCAAGTATGGTACATATTGACTGTGTTAATTGCGCTTAAATCCATCTGAAATATGGCCTTTGTAATTTTTGGAAATGTCACCACAGTTCCTCACAATTTGGCAGGCATGTTTGAAATGCTTTCCAAGAGACTATTGCCATATTTAGATCTGATTTTTGAAAGCAGCTCATTCCACAATAAACGCTGATCAAGATTGAGGAGATTTTATCTTCACGACTTGAATTGAGTGTTCCGGCCTCTTGGGGTCCCTCTGCTGCTTTAAAGTTGTTCCTTCATTCTCCCTGAGGAGGTTCACCTGAACTGAACTTAAACAAATGGGCACTACCTTTTGAGTTATGGCCATGTCCACTTCCACAGAGCCCCATGGTGCCCATTTGTAAGTCTATCAAGAAGTTAAGGGGGGTCGCAGTCCTTCCCATATGCTAAGAAGGTGACTTCAACCAGCATTTTAAGCAGCTAATTGATTCTTTACTCAGACAAACTTGCACCTTGCTGGTGCTGAAAGGCTGCTTTGATGGGATGACAGCAAATTAGGTATACCAAAACAGTTAAGGTGAAATTTACAGTAACTTACTAGTAGCAAGCAGCCAGTAACTTACTGTAGTAATAGTTACTGTGAAACTATTGTTCTTTATTATTACATTTATTTACGTATTTACAGTGGAGTTTTTGTTCTATTGTAAAGGTATGGTACTGGTTTTGTAGAGTAGTCATTTTCAACTGTTTTTTCCTGAAAAAAAATGATATTTAGAGTAGAATATAAAGCACAGAAAAACAGTATTTCACTGTGTACAAAACAGTAAATTACTATGGATTTCACAGCGATTTTTTACAGGTAACATGCTGGGGTTTGATTTGTGTCGCTGCATGAGAAACATTCTACGTTGAT
>JAQLOL010000013.1:12191041-12202053 GCA_029783665.1 Naso thynnoides
TGCATGAGAAACATTCTACGTTGATTTAAAAAAAAAATCACATAAAAAAAGATAAGCAGAGTTTTTGCAGGCCCGAGGTGGGCGGGGTCTTCTCAGACCTGTGGGAGCTGACCATTCAGAGCAGATTGAGCTTTTAAGGCGGGCTCTTAAAGAGATAGTAGCTAAAATGGAGCATTTCAGTCAGCAGGTGAGATGCTCCAGCAATATATGATATGACAAACATAATGTGCTTACTGAACATTAAAGCATGTAAACCTATTCTAGGAGATCCTCCAAATAAGTGTACATGGAAATTAGAATCATATAGCCAATTTAAATCAGGATTAGGTTAATTAGGTCAAGGATTAGTTGTGATTCATAGGGATCACGACTGTCTGCACAAAATGTAATGGCAATACATCCAATAAATTTAAGTCTAGAACAAAGAAATGGACTGATATTACCTTCACGAAAGCTATACAGTTGGCTAAAAACAAACAAACAAACTAAAAACATTGAAACTATGTTTTGAAGAAATATGCTTATTTATCATCAAAGGGACAAATGACTGGAATTTAAGAGAGTATTGATGTTTTTCCAGTTTTCAGGTAGCCATCTTTATTTTGTGGTAAAGTTAATGTCACTTGAACTGATTTAAATGGTGTGGTGAATAATGGTCAGAAACAATGGCAAACTAAAAACAGTAATAAATGAGTCACCATGTCGAAGATGGAGAAGTCAACACATGGGGTGAATGATGTAGCCTTGTTATAAACAAAAGCTATATATAAATAATAGAATAATTCATTGAAAAACCTGCAGATGAAATGGTGCCTGACATACTGTCATTTTAACAACTGCCTGTTTTCTCTTCTGGTGTTACTCAGTGTGACAAAATGTGGCTGGACAAATTCAGTACGGCCTGTAGGGGGAGTGACTGTCTGCTGTGACACTGTTCCTGTTAGCACAGTAGCTACCTAACTTACTAAAATTGTGGAGAAATTATGCCTTTTAAGTTTGAATGTTCTACCATTCATGTACTGTTGTTAGCCAGTGAATCCAAAAACATTTTATCCAAATCTAAAAGTCTAAACCTATTCCAAGCTAGTCTCCAAAAAGAAAACATAGCTCTTGTATGGGGGACTTGTAATTACACTAATCTGAAATTTAATAAAGGAGCCCCAATTGGTTCATATAAAATAATTAAGCAACATAGCAAAGACAAGAGACATTTTACTTTGCACTTTAACATGGTTAATGCTATTATGGGGGAGTTGCGTTATCACAGATCCCATAACACCACAGGGAGTGTTTCCATGTTTTAATCAGGTGCTAAGTGGCTACAGCTCGACAGTGCATGACTGTACCTGGAAAGAGCCCTGGCTGCTGTCTAATGAGGATTCATACTTAGCTCTGCCTCTATGTGTGAATATCAAACACCACTCAAATACTCTCTTCTTCCTGTCAGAATATTTTAATTTCTAATGACGGTACTGTAACAAGACAAACAGGGACAAAGCCTAGTAAAGATATGTGTGTACTGTTAATTGTTTGCGTGTAAGTGTGTGTAACAGCTTAAGACACATCTTCGCTCATCATGTAAATGCTCTGATAAGCTGTTTGTGCTTGTTTTGACAGTTTAAAAATGAGAGGAGCAACCAAACAATTATCCAAGCTTGTGTTGGTGAAATGAAATTAGATTGGTGTTAAAAAGGGTTTTTTCCCCCCTCAGCAAGTACAGTATGTTTAGCGTCTTCCATTAATCATCATTAACCCTGGATATCAACACAGTCCATTTACAAATCTGTGTTTGTGTCAGTGTCCACATTAGAAAATCTGAACTGGGGTACATCTTAGGAAACAGGAAGAACAAAGTTTCTTAGAATTCACTTTGGTTTGATGACGGAAACAGAATTTAAGTTAACAGTGAATGCTAACCTTTTTGTGGAGTAAAAGCTAAGCTACTTTGAATCTTATTATCTATCTATATAAAAATTCAAAATGTATTGAATAAAAAAAAATTCTTTTGAAATATGAAACAAAATGTTTGTTATAAGACTTGTAGCTTTAACGTATCACTGTACATAGTAAAATGAGATATTAGGTTTAGTGCTTGATTCTGAAAATATCAACATAACTTGGTATTTTCCTTCAGTGATGTCTCAGTTTCATGGCCTTGTTTTTTCTGCATGTTGCAACAGATAATTGTGCAGATTCCGGATAACCTTTGCTAAACAGCAATGTGTTCGGTAATGATGATGTCGACACAATAACCTCTGCTGATATGCAGGCCAGATGGCCAGCCAAGTTGCCCTTTCAGAACCCTGCTATGCTCAGTGAGGGATGTGACAGCCTGTATGTGTGCATATATGTGTGTGTGTGTGTGTTCCTGCACGTGTGTGTCTTTATTTGCATAAGTGTACTCTAATTAAACAAATGAAATATTTGTTCTATCTACAGTAGCATAATGCAATGTTACATGACATAAATATTTAAAGATATAAAAAATGGCAATGCGTGTCTGTAGAAAAACAGAAAAACAAAACAAAATAAAAAAACACTTTTGGTGTTGATTTGTTTTCTTGGTCAGATGCAATGACTTCTTTGAGAAATTAAGTTTTTTTTTCTTCTTTTTAAACATATTTAACAAATGAGATATTATGCTTTCATTGGAGTGCTTTAGAACAAGAGTACTTATTTGCAGACCATGGGGGCAGACATCTTAACCTCTGCCTCCACAACTGACAGGAAATCACGAGACCTACGTAACAGATACATTTTTACCATTCCCAACTTTTTATTTATGTTAGCATGACAAGCTGAGTTAACTGAAAAGGCATTGTTTGTTGTAAACTGGACATAAACTGTTGATGAGTGTAATGTATTTCCCAGTTCCGTTAGCCAAAGCAGTGTTAGCGGCTATCGTTATGCTAGTGCCTTTGCTTGGCCGTATTTGACTAGCCACCACAAGTTGAAATTATAACACAGGCTGTTGCTAGTGCCAAAGCTGGCTAGCGCTAGTCACAATGTTAGTGATGATATGAATGATAATCTTTATTATTTTATTAGAATTTAAAGAAAGATGAGAGCCAGTTGATAATTAACTTATTGTTTATATATTTGTCGTTTGAATAAAGAATAATAATAATTAAAAAAAAACTTGCACATGTGCCAAGGACATGTTCACACACAAATAAAAACACGAAGAAGACAAACTTCCGCTACAGAAGTCACATGACTTCCTGTCAGTTGCGAAGGCAGAGGTTGCCACCTTGTCTGCAATTAGGTCCTTCTCCAAGAAGAGAGCCAAGCTAACCATTTTCTGCCTTTCCAACCTTATGTGATGCTAAGCTAATTGTCTGCAGGCAGTAGCTTCATATTAAATCTACAGATATGACAGTAGTTTTAATTTATTCCCCTCTGAGTATAAAGTAAAGTTAATAAATGAATTAAATTTATTTATTCATTTTTTCTTTATTAAGACAGAAGTAATGTATCCCTGTTTTTATTTGATACTTTGCTCAAGTAAAAAAAACAAAAAAACAATGTTGTTGGACAAGGCTGCAGAACCTGGCAACTTTTGTCAAAACACAAATGTCATCTAACTACTCACTGCATCAGCCAAACAGACACACCCATGTTCACATTTGATTGTTGCAATAACAACAAACTGTCACTTTCATGACTTCCCAAAGTTGTAATTTCCAGTCTCATATTGTTCTAAACGTCCTCAGAGTTTTTTCGTCTTTGTTTGAACTGTTGCTCAAACTGGTTTGTATTTCAGGTCTCGCTGGCATTTGAAACAACACACCCCACCAACGTGGCCCCTTGCAGTTTTTAACAAAGGGTTGTTTTATCCTAGTAGTACACATTTCGTGTACTTATGAGGACTGCGTATGTAGAATTGACTCACTATAAACTACAGTGCCAATATTCATCATGATGAAAGTGTGGCTCATTAATGTGTTTTTAGTCCATTGCAACAGGGGAGCTTTGAGGCTCAGCGGAATAAACTACAGTACATCAGCCTTTGGCTACAAAGACAACACTTGACAGAAGAATCAATTCATCTCTTTCATTTAAATTGGATGTAATGGAATGATCCATTCCGTGGTGAACGCAAAATATAAGGAATTATAAAGACAGACGAAATGAGATAAAGGAAGAAATCCTCAATTTCTGTGGGATTCTGTGGAAAGATCCAAGCTGTGTGAGCAGGTGAGGAGAGCTCTGGAAAGCTCATTGCGTTCTTAACTTGTCAGAGTAATCCAGGTCCACCCCTAAGGGGGAGCTGGCTGGTGGCATTTTCCCTGCAATTTGTTATAAGAGTGAGTTTACATTTTGATTTAATAAGGCCCATAGGCATGGCCCCAAACAAGAATCAATCATCAAGCTGCAGCGACCGAGGCTCTGGCCAGCAGAGAACAAGTCGACTCGCTGGAATAAGTACAGTCAGAACTTACTCACTCTCTCTCTTACCTCTCTCTTCTTTGAAACACAACCGTGCCAGTCCATATCGGTCATAAAAGAAAGAGGTTTTCATCTAACTGGCAATCAAAGGCTTTGTCTACCCGCATGGTTGTTATAGGCGCATGAAGGAGGGCGTTTCACTTTAATAAAATATGGCCTTCTTGCGAGTTGAATGAATGCAAATGTATTTAAACCACTGAATCACATGCTGCCTGGAGACATTTGAGCCTGCAGGGCCATACGTCTCGGTGTTCCATTTCTCATTACTGCCTAATACCTGGCTCCCTTGATATGGCCCCAGAGGGTTTTGATGGAACATTCATAATTGATTCTGATTTGAGTCCCTCATTACTAACAAGTGACTCTGTATTGGTCTGTGCACATTCTGCTCCACAGGGCGAGTATTTTAGAGTGGGATTTTAAACTTTACTGTTACCCTCATCTATGTGTGTGTGTGTGTGTGTGTGTGTGTGTGTGTGTGTCTGCCCACCTGAATACACAAGGAAAGCGAGACTGTGAAAGTGAGAGAGGCTTGACGTCCTCTGGAGTGTGTTTTTTAGTTTCTTTATGTCTTATTTCCTCACGTGCACATCACACTCATGGGCACCTGTCACACTCTATTCTTTTAGTGCATGTCTGTTTTCTGCATCTCACGCAAAAAGAGAAGCAGCAGGATGGTTTTTTTTGCAGATGGTGGCAAACAGTAATGATATCAAAACTGCCTGGGTGACATTTACAAAAGCAAAGTATTTTTCGGTCCTTTGGGAAAAAAAAACAACTAATAAACGACCCAAGGAAAGGCACTAGAGGTGGAATAAACAGTGTTTCCTGTGTCTGTTTCTGTCTTTGAAGATGTAACAAATAAGGCACAGTATCTCCTCAGAAGTGGTACATCTTGAGAATCTTTTAGCAGGTGAAGGGGCCAGGGACTGGTACGCTCGACACTAAAAACACTACACCCATGCGATGAGATAACAAGCTTAGCGGCCCTGACCTTGTCTAATGGCACCTCCGTCATATTTACCAAATGGTATTTGGAGCAATCACCGTTGTGGCGAGATGGATAGATTGACAACAAAGCAATCAGATCCACAAGGGTGTGTGCTCCCACAGCAGCTTATCCCGACTACAACCTGTTCATAATGCAGGGCAAACAAGAAGGATTTCATCACTGACACACTGAGCTCCCCCTCTCCTTTGTCAGGGCAAGGGCACCATCAGCGCTTTATTCTACACTCTGATTTCACCACACGTGATCAAGTCGGAGAGTGAATGTTTAAACAACAGGTTGCACCCTCTCCACCTTTTTCTCTTCTCTCTCCTTCGTCTCTCCCCCTCTCCTTCCTTGCTTTTGCTAAATGCATGAATGCCTGAATGTGAATTAAGTCTTTGGGCAACATTTTAATCTCCATCTCTGATGTTTCCCCCCTCCCATATCGTAAAGGGGAGAGGGGTGGCAACAACAGCAGCAGCAGCAAGAGGAGACCATCAAAATTCTGCAGGAATCATCCAGGACTGTCCCATCATAGACTGCCCTCCTCGGAGGCCTGATAATGGCTCCTGGTCTTGTCAGCCATGGTAATACAGTGCAAGACACTGCAGGGATAAATACCTGGGTGACAAATAAATGTGTTGTAAAAGAGACATTAATCGCCAGCTTTGTGAGACGTGTGTCCTTATGACAAAGGAGGGAGACATTTGTCAGTCTGTTCCACAGATGGCCCCATGGAGCCCTTGATGAATCACTTCCACCTTGCTTTAACTGGCCGCAGTGGCAGCAGCACCACAGCCGCTTAATCTGGCTCCCAATCTACTACAAGGGTAGTAAGCAAAAAAGTAAAGGTAACCTGGCACCTGGAGTATCTAAATCCTTTTAAAGAATATTTAGAAATTTTATAGAAATATGCGTATTAAGTTTTCTTCTGAAGAATTATGTAATGGGATCAATTACACTCCTATGTCTTTACATTGAGTGAACTAAAGCCAAGAGATAATTAGATTAGCATTAGGGCTGGAAGCCAGGGATACAACTGGCCTGGCTCTGTGCCAATTTAATTTAAATTTTTTTTTACCTGAATATTAAACTTCTTTCATCGGGGAGCAAAAACTGGTCTCGACAAGAATGACAAGGTTAACTTCATTGGTCTTTAAATTATTGCCTCTTTACCAACAAATTTATCAGATTAGCTGCTGGATACGGTTAACTTAAGTGTTTACTTTTGATTTGATAGTCTAAGTCAGGGGTGTCCAAACTTTTTTCAAACAGGGCCAGATTTGATAATAGAAAACGCCCAAGGGCCAACAGTCCTTCCAGACATTTTTTTAACCAAAAAAGGTAAAAGGTTTGCCATGTTTAGCAATTAGCGTGGCCACTTCGTAGCTTGCTTTGGTGATATTTTCATTTTATTCACAGTCACGCGTGAAGAACCGCTGTTTTAAGGCCAAGACAGTTTCAAGTTTTTTTTTTAACTTGGGATAGCTTGTTGTACACAATAGCATGTTTGTCTGGTAATGTCTCTTTACATTGAATTCCTTACACACTGCAACAGTCTCTTGGCAAATTAGGCAAACAAAATTGTTTCTGTTTCAATGAAAAAATATTGTAATTTCCACCTCTGGAAGCGGTAGCCCTAAACATCAAGTTTCCTCTTTTTATCTACAGCAGCTGAGGCAGAAATTAGCTGTCAGGGGTCCCAGCGTAGGCCACGCAGCCAGGTGAAGTTACAAAGTGATGCTGCCATCATTAGGTGAAAAGAAAGAAATTGCTTTATAAACCTGCATGAGTTTTTATTCTGTTTGACTTTGCTGGCGGGCCATAAATAATACATATTAAAATGGAGGCTATGGGCCATATAAAATCAGATTTTGTGCTGTGATTGGCCCCCAGACCTCACTTTGGACATGTCTGGTCTAAGTGTGTGTCTTCTCTGCCCGGCTGAACGTCTTTCTAGCAAAGTTGCCACGTTAATGAAACTCAGACACTAATTTGGTGTGTATAAAATTATGATTACAGACTGAATTAATAAACAAAACTACAAAAATAAGAGACAAGTCCTGACAAACCACATCAAGCCTTAATGACCTTCATAAAATATTGTCTTTTATTCATACCCAGTTCTCTGGCAAATGTTTTGATGCTAATAACTAGCCTTAAGCCTTAAATTGCTACTCATTGGTTTGCTTGTGTATTAATATTTCATGTACAACCAAAGTAAGGGTTTGACATTTTTTTAAGGTCCTCTTTGACTGCGGTTCGGCCTTAATAGTACGGTTTCATCTGAGCAAGCCTGACATGGTCTCCTCTCTTTCTGATGTTTCAGGTCATAAGCACTATTTTCTACAACGGAATGAGCCACAGTCCGATAAATCTCCCCCTGATGTTTTTTGTGGTCTAAGACATTTTGCTGATGAACCCGGGAAGTTAACCACACTTCGGGTGCAGTGTGTCCCTGGCTCCCTTAATTGGTCATGCAGTGGATGTGATTAATCACTGGCCAATTAGCCAGTGGCACCTATGCCAACCATGGACGAGACTGGGAGTGCAGGCAACTCAAGTGAGGAGTCAGTACCACTCTGCTCATGATACTTCTTTGAAACTGTTTTAATGACTTTCCCACTTCATGTTTTATTTTTATGTCTTCAGTGCTCAGCGTAAACTGCAGAAGACTCCCTGCAAGCAAAAACGATCAATTATGCATGCCATTAAATATGTATATCTGTGCCTTTGTTTATTCGATCGGAGTACATTGATATTTTTTTCTCCTCCCTATGATTTACTAAGAAAATTATGGAAGCCTCTTTTCCTTACTTACAACTGATGCTGTTGAGCTTTGAAAGTGTTGACGAAAATGACCCACAGATGACATCCTGTGTGACATCACTGCAAATCTCCTCTCTGCCCCAGCCTGTCAGCCAATCAATGCCGTCAGCCTCCTCCTATCAGACCTACAGGGACACTTCCTCTGGCACCTTGGAGTGTCTAAATCCTTTTACAGTGAAGCATTCTGGCCGTTGCACTGCTGACTGATGATGCTGTATTACACGTTGAACTGACACAGAGAAAAGGCACTTGGTGGAAATCCTCGATCCTGAGAGAGAGGGAGTGGGAGAAAAAGAGAGAGCAGAGTCTAAATGCTGGCTTGGGACGGACGCCTAGTCTACTCATGACTCAAAGATGTGTGTTGGGGCTGGAGGTTGGAGGGATTAGAGTGCATAATAGATTTTAGAGCAAGGGAGCACTGATGCAGCCCCAGTTCAAACACTGCCTGGGGCCTGTAAGCTTTCCGCACCGAAGACTTCAGGAGAAATAATGGTAAATTCTTTTTTGCGGGTGGGGAGGCACTAATAGCCTGTTAGGAAAATCCCAGACTAGTGTCAGACAGCCCCAGCTTCGTTTCAGTGGCAAAGCTGCACTGAAACGTTCAAAGGGCTCTCCTCAACCATCTCGGTCTCCCCAGCATCTCATTTTTCAGATCTCCTAGAGCTCCCTCTTGAAGACAACTGTGAAAGAACCTCAAGTGTTTCTCAGCAGCCTTAAAAAAAAAAAAAGACACCCATCTGCTCTGAGCTCGTTTCCAAACTAAAAGTAAAGTCACAGAGAGGAGGCCTACTGTTACTTTTTAATGATGCAAATTAAAGTGATACAAGGTTGTTGTTGCTCTTGTTGTCTAAAAGACCTTTTGTTTATCTCAGTGTTGAGGGTCTGTGGTGTGTTAATGTGATCTGAGCAGAAAGATTAGGCCCTGACCACTGACCCTAAACACCGCCAAGCCACATGGAGACAGATAGGGCTATTAAAGTACCATAATGGAGGGAGAAAAGTGACACCAATTAGATTAAATGTGCTAGATATTCACCAGGCCTTTTTTCCCTTCTAATTTCTCTTGGCAGAGAACCAGAGAGTAACTCAGACTGGATAACAGAAGATAATGATCTCATTACAGTGCACACTTCTTCCAGTCCGTGTGGAACCTGAGAGCGAGGAGGGGGCCATCGGCCATGACTGACACACAAACATACACACTGGCTAAACAATACACTAAACCAAGGTAACAAAAAAGTCCTCCTCTGCAGCCTATGTGATATCTGAGTGAATATGTGAATCCAAGGCCAGACAGACTATTTGAAGAAAGCCTGAACATGCTCCAGCTTGTGCTTCTTAAATTATTAAGCATTTTAAAATCTCCATCCCAAAAAGTTCCCAGTGCATTAATTAAAGTAGCTCAGTTGGAGAAGCTTTCCAAGATCCCCCTTGATGAAAGTAGACAAGGTACAACTACTACATTGTACTCTGCAGAGCTCTGTACGGGTGTTGCCTTGTCTTTATATTTGAATATGAGGGTAAAAGACTATAAGAAGAACTAAGTAAAAGAGTTTTACCCTCTGCTCAAAAGTCACAAACTGAAATCTGTGGCCTTTTCTATTCACCTTTTCTATACACCTATTCAGTTTTCTTGCAAGTGTTAGATGAGAAAATTGATATCTCTCACAGCTGTGTGGTCAATTTGTAGCAACTGTCGGAGGCGCCTTAGCTTTGCATAAATCTGGGATCGGGTGAAGAGAGAAAATGGCACACCACAAGGAGAGTGATTGGTTTAAATAAATATAAACAGGCCAGAGTGTGTTTTCCCCAATTAGCAGAATGATAATGGGTGCAAACAGACCAATCTCCAGGGCTGTAAAGACAGGGCTGACTACGCAAGACCATGAAAGGTGGTGGTAAAAAACTCACTCTTAGAAAGGAAAAAGAAACTAATAGTCCTGTTTAATCATTTTTAAAAATAAAGAAGGAGCTCCCCTTTAAAAACAGTGAGGATTAGTGATCAGTCACTAGGTACGCACGTTCACAGCTCATCACACTTTTGTCTGGATGAAGTATTGGTCTACTGAATGTGCTGCTGCTTTCTTCCTCTCCACAAACAGTCAGTCCAGAGAGCCACATGTGTGCACATTGACTGAGAAATATTGGTAATTCTATTCATATAAGAGGAACTGGGATTTGCCAAAAAGTCTAATACGTAGCATTTTCACATTAAAATATATATATAAAAAATATAACTTTACCATAATTTTCGTTGAATTGTGTAAATACATTATTCCAAACATTTTAAAAGATATTCATACTCAGAAAATTCATAATTTTATTTAGGGTAACAATGACTTTTTCTTTGACTCGTTTCCTACTTCTGGGTCGATCTGGTCAGAGAGTGAGTAAGGGTCAATAAACATGTCTAAATGTAGCTTGAATGAAACTTAATGTAACTAATACATTACACTGAGCAAAATGTTTCCACCTGTTTTCAATCTTAATGCTAAGCTAAGCCAACTAACCTTAATGCTAACCCTAGCCCAACAGCGGGAGCTTCATAAAGGTCTTTTCGTTAAACATGGGCACAAAAGTTAATGTGATTATTTCCAAATGTTGAACTCTTCTTCCAAGCAATAAAATATATAAATTTAAAGAAATCTGTTTTGAGTTGTAGCTTTCTGTCCAACACATGTAAACTACTCAAATCCAGGCTTTTAGAAAAGTTCCCTCTTGAAAAACAATTGCAAACTTGGCT
>JAQLOL010000013.1:12202696-12219780 GCA_029783665.1 Naso thynnoides
GGTTACCTTGGCAACGCATCACAACGAGAGATATTAAATAGTCCACTCAGCCACTTCTTGTGAAAAACTTATAATTTTAACGGTAAAAAACAACATCAACATATTAATAATTGATTTAATATTTATTTATTTCGTAAGTGACTATGGTATAAGCGGGATAATGCCCTTTGAGGTGTCCATTATCAGAAATGAATGGACTTCGCGGAAGCAACCGTCCTCCGTTCACGCCTCCGCGTCGTCCATTCATTTCTGATAATGGACACCTCAAAGGGCATTATCCCTTACTTAATCCTAACAGAGTAGGCTATTGAAACATGTAAAATTTGACATGTACACACAAAACTTTCTGTAAGATTAAAAATTCTATAAATCCGAGATATTACAGTTGCAGAGATGCTACGTACTTGTCTTCACCTTTAGGAATAAAACATCAAGAAAATTTTTATTACAGTTGAATTGTAAGAAAGCATTCATTAGATCTTATTTTTGTCTAAAAGCTGGCTAAAATTGTAGAAATATTCGACTCTACTAGATATCTTGGATAAGCGCAGCCTGTCCACATAAAACACAAAGGCATGACTTTGATTGGCACATTGGTCAGACACAAAGTGCCGATGCTAAGTTCTCATATCTTTCAATGGCTCAATTGTTGGAAATGTTGCTATCAATTTTTCTTTCTTTCCTTCAATCACATAAAGTGGTCCTATCATTAGGAAGTCAGTGCTTCATTCATTTGCTGTAGACTTTCTCCCTCTCTCTGCCCTTTTCCTTTCTTCTGTGCTCACTCGCTTCTTTTCTCTTTCTCTCGCTTTGCCTTCAGATTGGCAGTGTGAAAGGGGATAAGTGCAAGGCTGCACTTGCATGGTTTCAATGCTCCAACATCATGCTAATCATGGCAGGGGAAAATGATGGTAGGGGAGAAAAAAAATGATTCAGACCTAATCTTGCAACTTGCTGTGGCAGCTTACTGGTGAGTTATTGTGCCCCAAGGGCAGATTTGGCTTCCAGTTCTTTTCCTGTCCTTCGTCTTTACCACAGTCTATAGTGATTGTGTTGGGTGTGTTTCTGCACATATGAGGCTTGCCCTTGTGAGATCATTGTGACACTGACGCCAGTGTGTCAGTAACAGCTTTTCACTAATGTGCATGTTGTACAGTAGCACCGGTTTATTTGCACAGCCACACAAAACACTGCTTAAAGTCCTCATAAAATGAAAATCAACATATGGCCATGCAATGACCAAAAAGTAGCTTTGCAGTTTTGATTAATTTAATTTTAATTTTTAAATTTATTTTAGTTTTAAAAATATTGATGACTTATCCTGCACTCGGGGCATTTATTTACTTCTACGTTCAATAAAATTCTTTGTTTCTTGAATATTTCAGCCCCCCCGCCAACTGTCATGTGGGACCACACATCATGAGCCTGCTTCTCTGCCAGCTCAGAGAGAGTGGCTCGAACATATACGGCCTCACTCCAAAACCTAGTGGCTCTTCTTCCTCCCTTTCATCCCTGTCTGAGTCACTAAAATCAGCTGGAGTTGGTGATGTTTGTGGCGAGAAGTCCTCCACAGCAGAGAGAGGGCTCTCCTTGTGACTATTTTCCATGTTTACACTGCTAGCTGCTGTCAAATTTAATTTTCATGGGGGGCGTTACCCACATTCAGTGTGATTGGCTACTGTAAACGGCGATCATAATCTGCAACATGTCCCATCCTAGCTTGTTGTTTTTACAGTAAGTACGTAAGTTTACACTAGTAAATGGCACTTTGACATCTGTTTCATGGGGTCTATATGGGTCTATAACAAGATTTTTAACAAGATTTTGGTAACATTCATGTTTAACAGAAGGTCTGCTGCAAACTGAGGCCTCCGTCACAAAAAAAGCATGTTTCTACAATGAGATGGGATTCATTCCACACAAGATTTGATAAAAGGTGACACCTACCCTCAAGAATGATTTTTTGACACATTTAAAAAAAATAGATAGATAAACAGAACCAACTTTCACTGGATGGTTCAATGTGAACATTTTTTCAGGCTGAATCATCCAAATTTTGAAGATATTGAATGATAAACCCCAGGTAATCGGGGCACTTCATCTGTCACTGTCCTTGCCACAGGGAATGAAGTGAATGAAATTGCTACAGATAATAATGACTCTCTCTAACAATGACTGAAAGAGGCACAAAGAAAAAACGAAGCCTGGCTTTCCCAGGCTATAATCAGAGGACAGAAACTAACCTCCCGGTTTCACTGAACTGTTGGGTCTCCACATCGTGTCCGATGGGGGCAGAAGGGGCGTCTCCTTGATAGCTGTTCTTGGGGTTTGATTCTCAGCGAGGCCAGATGGCATCAACCTCCTCCCGTTTTGTCTGTGTGTAAACAACTGTTCACAGCTTGGTCTTGCTGACTGAAACTCATTTCTGTTGGGCAATGGCAAGGGTGCAAAAATTCCTGTAATCACAATCCTTTTCCTGCAATTGAAACACACCCGGCAAAGGGCAATGGATCAAACTGGGGAAAAAGCGAAATAAAGGAGAGGTTTGATGTGGAGCATGCATGCAGTTTGAATAGACTAAGTTGTTTTTGTTTTGTCATATTCTTCCTGAACTGTATTGTTTTTAAGAGAGCCTGTAATCCCAAAGAAATGGGACTCACCAACACAGACAGACAAAGGTCACACAATAGATCCAAAGTCACTCTAGTCAGTCAGAATCATCAGCATCCTGTCTTCTTCTTTTTTTGTTTTCTGCTTCTTTATCTCCAGACGCCAGCTTTCCAAATGGAAAAAGAGGCCTTAGTCTCCGAGTTCAAGCCAAATACCAAGGGAAGGTAGAATAGAGTGAGAGCATATTACTGTGAAATGTTCCATGGATACATAAAAAAGGGAAAAAAATCATCCATCTCATTTCCCTGTTGAGGGCCTCTATGAATTTTCTGAATGATGCTGGAAGCAGATTCACTCGCTTCAATCGTCCCACTGTGAATGTGCTCAGAGGATGACCATAATAAGAGGGGCGGGATCTGAAAGCCATCAAATCCTCTGGAGTGCATTGATAAGGAGCTGACTGTGTGTGTGAACGTGCTGCGTGTGTGTGTGCGTGTGTGAAGGGTTTGGTCAGTGCATGAACTCATAAGTGTTTTGGAGATGATATGGGCTGGTTAGGTTTTGGGATGCAGGCAGGGAATAATGAAACATTACCAACTTTTACTTCCTCACTTCAACTTATTTCTTAATTTTATCGGCACTTTGGTCCAGGCTTAAATATCTCAACAACTGCTTCAAAATTTTGTGCAGACTTTCATTGTCTACAAATGAGGAATGCTAGTGACCCTTGGCATCTATTGAGTCGTCCCCTAGTGTGTGCATAGAGGGTTTGGTCAGGGCATAAATTTAGGAAGATCTGGGATGTGAGATTGACATATCTCAATATCTACCAGATAGAAGGCCATGGAATTTTGACAACTATTAAAAAGATGCCATAACATCTGGTACAGACATTTCTGTTCCCCTTAGAATGAATTGTAATAACATTTTAAGAAGGGGTCTCTTGTGTCATCATGATTGATTTGGTGCCTTTCAGTTTAATGGTATTTTTTTGTACCATTGTTTGTAAAGTGTTTGTGTATTTTGTGCATTCTTTGTGTCTGATGCTGTGTTATACGCATTTAAAAAAAAATCTTTTTCATTTGACAGGCATTACAAGTTAACTAAGTAGTGGCGAATGTAAACGCTGTGTTAAATTGCGTCAGTTCATGTTATCTACATGTAACTATACAAATAAACATTAAATACATAAACAAATAATAACAATTTTAAAAATGCTGATGATCGGCTGACTTTTTCCTCTAGTACCATTATTTATATTTTGAATGATGACAGACTACCTGCAAAGCTGTATTTGTGTTTAGTGAGATATGATAACAAGACATGACAAGACAATCTTTTATTAGTCCAAGGACAGGGACCTTTAAAGCAGCAAAGTTGATAACAAGAAAGAAACAATCCGATTGTAGCACGCGTGTGGACAAAAGCGGTACAGCTTACTGTCGTAAAGGTCTTGTCTAGCGCAAACATTATTTTTTTAAGATTGTAAAAGAAACACTATTTATTTTCACAATACCAGTTCGACCATAAACACAAAACATTGAAATTCTCTAAAGACAAATGTCCTCCTGCTTCAAACCATATATCCATAGATAAAAGAGAACAGTGGATGGATTATGCTCGTAAACAACAAATTGTCTCTTCCGATCTGTGTGCTGTGAAACGCTTTGTTGCATTTCCACTGACTGAGTAGACCAAGCAACGGCTTTGAAAAAAAACAAAACAAACAGGATAGTAATCTCCAATCTTCTGACTGATGATCTCATTTACAGAAGTAGGTAAAATGGCAGGTATCAGAATTTGCTCATAACAAGTTACAAGTTCCTCGTAGGGACGTTAAGAAAATAGTAAAAAATAAATGAAGGAATAGGCAATATGAGCAGAAAAATAGATACATAAGAATATATACAGTATAAATACAAGGTAACTCAGCAGTAGAGCTCATAGTACCTAGAATATATTAATACTGCAAATATACACGTGCTTATCAGCAAATATCTGCATGCTAAACTCTAAGATGCTGAAGATGATGAAGACTTTATCTGATAATAACTGTATTCAAGCATTGTTATTGTGAGAATATTAGCATGCTGACTTTAGCATTTGGGTCAAAGCACTACTATGCATAAATGTAGCCTTACAGCACCACAAGCATGGCTGCAGACTCTCGGTCTTCTTTTCTGTTTGTCTTTTTCATTTCTTTCATTCCCCCTACACAGCCTTCACTTTACTGAAGTTGTTGTATCATGCAATAAAAGTGTTTTGCCATTGGCCAATCCCAAATTAGAAGGATTCCACACGAAAACTTAATTTGATTATGTCTATATCCCACAGGAAAAATATGCCTCAGTTCAAATTCATATAGCTCAGAGTACATTTGGTTCTCTGCTCGTCTCTTCTCAGACGCAGCATCAACACAAAAAATCACTGCAAACAAAAGTAATTTTCAGCTCCTTACTGCCAGAAAAGTTAGAAGTGCACTTTGTGATATGTAGCTCTCACCCATATTTCAAAATGATGACTATCAGTTTGAGCCTACAGTAATCAGACAAGAACTACACTGTAAATCTAATAAAACCAAAACACAATTAATCACTTCAGACTATGTTTATCTGAAAGAAGTTTTACCTCCATATTGACAAACTTTAGCATTATTGCCTGCCTCAAAATTCTGATTTCATTTGTTCTGTCTGGTGTTATGTGACTGCGTGCTTAAGTCTTTTTCCTTTTTAGACCTTTTTTGCATATATTTCGACAATGTTGTGCAGTAAAAGGAAACTGCTGCTTGACCCTAAGCACCATTGTATCACGGTGATAAGTAAATTTCTAACCTAACTACAATTGCACTCACAGCAACACCAAGTCATTTTTTTTTCTCTTTTCAGTTTGGCAGCCACACAGTTTATGACCATTGTCATATACAAATTAAGTGTTTGTCTGACACTATCGTCAGTAATGCAGATGCTAACTACAAACAAAACTTGACGAATGTCTTGCTGTCTTGAAGTGGTAGTCAGAGCTTTCACAAGTGTTGAGAAGTAATTGTTTACATGTAACGAAATTACGTAATTTTTTTACAAAATAAATGTAGCTGTAATTAGTTACAAATACTGAGAAAGAATGTGTAATTAAGTAACCGTTACTTTTAAAAATGTTAGTGATTACAAAGGGCATTACATCTGAATATATTCCATAAGAAACTCAGACTATATGTTGAATAACTTTCATTTTGTTGCTTTGCATGTTTTAATGTGCATGATGCCTTCTTTTGCCATTTAAGTTAAAGGCTGTTTAGTCAAGTTTGATGCCATTCTGGCGCTTTTCATTGGTTCTCTTGTTTGAATTTGCTGCGCCCAACGTTTGATACTGCCAGGTTTAATCATTTAAAAATGGTAGACAGTTAAGAATGTTAATTAGAAATTTAGAAAAGTAATCAAAACGTCATCAAACTTATAAGTTACATTATTTTGATAAAGTAATTGAGCCAGTTACATTAATAATTACATTTTAGATAGGGTAAATAGTAATCTGTAACCTATTACATTTCCAAGTAACCTTCCCAACCCTGGTTCCACACGACTCGGAACAGCAGCACGCTAAGCTGATGGATCCTGAATTAGAGCAACAGAAAAGGATGCTAACACCTGATGACTAACAGCTACAGAAGCAGCACTTACTAGTTCCTGTAGGATGGTCATGTAAATCAGAGAGTTTAGTCAGAGCAGTTGACAAACACTGGAGACAAAACCAGAAAGCATTTTCTTTAAAAAATATGATCTAGTTTCACCAAAATCAAGTGATAGTTGCTGGTGCGTCAGACTGAGCACCATAAAGCAACACATTGTGATTCTGCCCACTCACCCAAGTTATCTAGGACAGTAACTAGCAAGTGGGGCGCAGAGTGACTGACACAGAGACACCATTCACCATTATACAAGTCAGTGTACCACCGAAATAATTTTAAAACTTATTTCTGTATTTTTTAGGTCAGATTGTTACATAATGTTGCTTTAAGCTATTTATGTTCGCATTGGTGCTTCAGGTATAAACTGTCCCTCATTTCAGTTTCACCACTTATGCAGACCTTCATCTTTAAATTATTTTCGGCAGGCAACCAGAGTCACATTCTCAATAAAATGAGGCGATAGCATCCATAACATACAAAATATGCTTTTGTGGATACAGTGAATGAAGCCATAATTTGATAGTGAAGCTTTAGGCATGAGTTTT
This sequence comes from Naso thynnoides, assembly GCA_029783665.1. Classification (NCBI taxonomy): domain Eukaryota; kingdom Metazoa; phylum Chordata; class Actinopteri; order Acanthuriformes; family Acanthuridae; genus Naso; species Naso thynnoides. The sequence continues at coordinate 12,209,537 of JAQLOL010000013.1, forward strand.
TTCTGGTGCGAAATAAAATAATAATACTAAATACTTTGTTTTTTACCATAATGGATTAGCTGACTCCTTATTCCTCTTTTCAATAATTATTAATAATGCTGTGATTTTAATATTTTCCTCACAAATCATTCATACCCATTAAAGTTGTCGAGAATAATTAATGGTTTTTAATAAAGAAAAAGAGATTCCTTGTAAGGCAGCAGAGGCAGGAAAAGGTGCAGTGCAACACTGTATTAAAACATATTGCAATGCTGAGAAAGGGGAAAACAGTCATTCATCATGCCATCGTAATGTCCATGCTTCAGTATCCACAAATTCTCAGCTATTGCCTGAGTGTGTGTGAGGTTTTGTCTGCGTATGGGTGCACATAGACATGTTCACTTGCTTCTGTGCTTTCTGAGTCACTGGTGTGTGGTTATCTATGATGTAGCTCCTCATTACCACATAATTGGCCTGGTGATAAAATGATCATGGTTAGACTAAATCACTCTGTCCATACACACCGAGATAGACTCTGCACTGTGAAGCTATTACTGTCAGCGACTGCAGGCTCTTCATGCAGAAATACACTAACTGAAGTAGTGCACGAGGAGCGCACATCTGAAAAGAGATTGCATCCAGGATGGTGAGCTGTCACTTTGATTGTTAGACCTTTGGCTGGAACTTTTTCACAGATGTGTTAATTGAAAGAATCTTCTCAAGTTCATTTTTGAAAGTTCTAGTGCCATATGGCAGAATGTCCTTAAGTCTCCTAAAGCTATACGTCTTCATTGAAGCAGCAATATATTACCTTTTGCTCTGATAGAGAAAGTATATTTCTAGTTTACCATCCTCCTTAGATGTTAAGTTTTTCAACCCCAACACTTGACACTTGTCTTTATGAACTGGAAAGAAGTGAAGCGCACTACATACATTTGTCAAAAGGAGAGACTGAATGCAGTGATTCTGCAATAGAAACTATGACTGTTCATTATTTCCTCCACTGTCTGGCTACATTATATTATTGTTTTGTTGCTGAAACATCATGGCCATTGTTGGTTTCTCTTCTGAAAGTAAGGCTAAATCTAACTGCAATTATCCGGATTGCTTTAGCGATTTGATTTTCAGCATTAGAGGGAATGATTATTTTTGCAAAATTATTATCATTTTTCATTGAAAAACATATTAAAATGGTGATAGTGTGATTTTTTCAGGGATTTGTACCAAGCAAAGATGTTTTCTTAAGTCTGAAGAATATAATGTGTAGGCCAGGACAACTCTGCAACACCACAATATTTGAATTAAACTGTGCTGTGACGCCACACTTTTTCCTTAAAGAAGTATTCTTCCCTTTGAGATTTAACAATTGCAGTAGTACATTTTGGGATTTTATTGAATATATATGTATACAAGAGTTCAGAAAATCCATCTTCACCCAAACAGCACGGCGTCCAAAAATATACAAAGGTCCAGTGTGTAGGACTTAGCGGCATCTGGCGGAGAATTGCAGAGTGCACCTCCATATTCCATATGCCAGAGGTAGTTCACCTTTAAGAGCTGCTGCAGTTATGGGTACACTCCCCTTCTTAAGAAGGAGAATCTGTAATGTCCTGAAACTCCCTCTCTACAGCCTGTGTCTGTTTTATCCATTCTGGGCTTCTGTAGAAACATGGCGGTACATGGTTGACTCTGTGGGAGAGGACTCACTCCTTCTATACATATAAAAGTACATAGAATGAATAAAAGAACAGTTTATTAATCTCCCTCCTCTTTAACAGCTGTCAACAGATATTATGCAGTAAAGTTTTAGCTGTTTATAAATCGGTTAAACTAAAAAATAGTATAAATTTAAATACATTAGAGCATATGATTGTGCTTCAAATTTCAGTCCTTACACTATTTTGGCATGTCTGAATGATGTGAATGAATTAGTCTTTAAATGGCAGCAACACATTTGCCATAATTTCTAACTTTGAGCACTCACAACCCACAATTTAGGTTGTGACTGGGTGACAGAGGTGTTAATTAGAGTCTCTGACATTTTTTAACCTGTTACATTTATATCATCGAGCAATAATCATGTGAAATGTTTATTCCTGTCACTGATTTACAGCTTTTTGCAACAGTTTGTGGCGTACTGTCATAATGTTAGGACAACGAACCAAGCAACCTCCACTATTATTATATTCCCAAAAATGTGTCATTTGACTTGTTTTTGTGAAACTGCTTGAACCACGGTACGTTACCTTTTTAAGGTGAAATACCCCCCTGTAGAAGCTGAGACATTAGAAACTCATAATGTGCTGAGAAAATGATACTTTCATCACCTAACTTGGCCTAAGAGAGAGTGTGCCAGAACTAAATCTGAAATTATATTGTAAGAATCTGTTCTTCTTATTTGTTTATATGTTATAACTCAGATTTGTTGGCCCGTTTCACTACAGTGATAAAGAGTGAAAAATAAAGAAAAAGCCATAAGCAGCTAATAAACACAATTAGTGTAATTAGTCAACAATTTGGACTTAAAAAATGAGGTAAATAAAATGTTTCAATCTGTCGTCCGGGAGCGCTTTTTAAGTTAAATCATGCTAACTGCCCAACTATTCCTTAGATTACCTTGTTAATAATCAAAATAATAAAACACATACGATGGCCATCTATCTGAGGTGAAGTGGCCTTCTTGGGATCTGTATCGATGCAATGAAGTTGACCATTATTCAGACACAATGACGTGTGTGTTACTGGTCATCTTAGCTTTCTCTTTCCCTTAATGAGCCTCCCCTCAGTGCTGAACCCCTTGTGAAAGAGCAGACTCCATCTGCAGCCGGTGCAGGTCTAATGATGCTTTGATGCCATATGTCAAATCTCATCATTTGCTGAGTCGACTGACATTTTCGTCAAAGGCTCCCAGCAACAGCATTACAAGCGGTTGACGCTCACCTTGCATGCAAAAGAAGAAACCGTTAAGTGTTAATAAATGAGAAAGAAGTTTTTTAAAAAAAGCATTTTCCAGGTTTCACATTTTTCATTTACACTTCCATAACACAGCTGTCTTTATGTTATAAATAATTGTGAGAGCCGCATGAGGTTGGAGAGTTAGTCCTCTTCTTGTTGAACGTACGTACGAGCATTTGAATGTGTGTTTGTGTGCATGTGCGTGCCTGTCGTCTCATGTTGTCAGCAGACAACTTCTGATTATTGCATCAACAGCAGTCATGTCTTTAATGTCCCCCTAAATTGTGCTTTTTTTGTCAAATCATAGCCCCACAGCCTACACTTGGCGGGCTGAGTAACTAGTAATCATTCCACTTCTGTTTGATGTGTGGGGCACTGTCTAGTCACAGGCAGCCCATCAGAGTCAAGTGGTATGGAGTGATTGCCTGCATTGTGTCAGTGATGGAGACAGAAGACACAGTTTGTCCTTGTGTATATAAAAAACAACAACAACAACAAAGGCAATAAAAACCTCAGTGGGGCCATGTGTATGTGTATGTTTGGGAGCGTTGAAGGCCATCTTTGTCCTGTGTGGTCATATGGTTGCCAGAAAATACATGACCCTACAAGCAGAAATGTGATGCCACCAACCAAGTTAGAACAGCTGGAAAGCTTCTGTTCTTTTCCCCTTAATTACATCAACAGACTAACTTTGCATTAACTTCTAAATTTAGATTAACAGTCTAACAGTCATTAATTTCAACAGTCTATGAGCTGAGCTTATTCATAACATATTATACCTCATTTTGAATTAATTAAGGATGGGAACTGCTGACTTTTTTTTCACACTGTATAATTTCACATCAAATTTAATAAATAAATTCATCTTTAATAACTCAGTTCATTTATATAATTATTTGAAATTTAACTCATGGATGGAAGCAATGTTTCACTCCTCCTTTGATAGATTGAAAAAAGAGTCAGTGTGGTTGGGTGCAATCAAAAGCTCTTCTGCACCTTAAACTGCACCCAGCAGTGTTGTCAGTATGTACTGAAGCACCCTGAAGCTTACATGTCAACCCTCCTGTTTTTACTGCCCTATCCCAGTTTCCTCCCGGTGTCAGAATTCTCCCATATTTCTCCCGTTTTATGGCAAAATTTCTCAATTTGTGGAAATGTTCTGCCTACTAGCCTGTTTCCAGCCGAACAACAATACCGCACAATACAGCGACAGCAGAAGAAGAAGGGAGCAAAATGTATCTTGCACGAGCTGATCCCAGAGATTCGGGCACATTCATGCCAGAGAGGCAAATTGATCTGTCGGCAATAATTATTATTATTTTGTTCTCTTGTTAAGAATGCAAAAAAAAAAAGAGACATCCCCCCCCGCCCCGTTTTTTTAAGTCCTAAGGTTGGCAAGTATGCCCTGATGTACACATCTAGGCTACATCACTAGCTGGGTTTCCATCAGCCTGTTTTTTATTTTTGATTTACGCAAAAAAACTGCCTGAATAGAAACAAAGAAAATTTGAAAAAAATCCCAAAATATCACAAAAAGTTTTTTTTGCTTGAGGGAGGTGAAAAAGTTGGTGTATTGACAAAGGGTGTATTGACAAAGGGTAAATGCGAGTAAGTGCAATGGAAACAGATTTAGCAAACTAAGGATGAGATTTAGAAAAATCACAACTTAAATGTCACTCCGTCGATAGCAGCTCTCAGAGAGAGAGCTACCAGAGAAGCAAAATGGCAGACGAAAACACAATCTACTGCATGTGTGGACTGATGAGGAAACTTCGACGTTTCTTGACTTGGTTTGTTGCATTTTCCCTTGTCTTCTTTCCTTTGCATTTATTTACTTGCACCTCTTAATTACGTCATCATGTTGCTCTGTCTTCTTCTGCTGTGGTAAATGACACCTGACTGAAAAATGTTGCAACGCCTACTGCTTATCTCGATAAACTTACTCCTAATATTTTGCAGAAATGGAGAAACACACATAAATGTGGATTTTCTCCTGCTGAATTTCTAAAAATTGGTTAAAAATTTGCAATATATTTTTATGGAAACCCAGCAACTGTTGCAAGATGAGAGGGTAAACAGCCGAGGTTTTGTGGTTGCTCCTTAGGAGTTTTTCATGGCGCCCTGGTAGGTCAGCTGGTAGAGCAGGCATCCCATTTACAGAGGCTGTGTCATGGGTTTGATTAGACTCTGTAGCCCTTTGCTGTGTGTCATTTCCTCCTCTCTCTCTCCCATTTCCTATCCAATCTTTCAGCTGTCCTGTCAATAAAAGCCCAAAACCTATCATAAAAACATTCAGAGCTTAAAAACTATCAGCTTATTAGCATATTTCACAGCATATGTTATATTAGCATTTTTCAAAAAGCCCTGTTTTTAAAAAGAGTAAGATGATAGTGGTGCTTATGCCTTTTTTTTAAACTTCTGTCTTAGATGATGGATGATGATGATGATGATGATGATGATGATGATGGTGAAAATCAATACAATACAAACCACCATGGAGATCATTATCCACATCAACTATGCTAAAAATTACCATATTACCTAACACATTTTGCTGATTTGAAACGAATCGCTATCACCAACGCTTACAAAAATAAGATCATACTGTCTAAATAGTTACTGCACTGCTTGTTTCCTCTTTAAAAAACATATTACAGTGTATTGTTTTAGCTGTAATTTGAAAGTTTGTATGAACAGACAGGCATTTTTTTTCTGCTTGAAATCGGACGAAGAACTGCCTCAACTACAGTATGTCACACGTTTTAACACTCTGACTGGTTGTGGGTCAAGCTTTGTTGCTTTTCATGGTTGTAGATCTATCCAGTCTTGTCAGAGGCATTTTGGTCACACCTATTGAAAACACTTCTTTAACATAAAAAAGGAATTGAAAGACCCTGGACCTAATTGTGTTTGAGAATTGGTCTGGCACATGAGGCTTTCTAATACATAAAAATTTAGCGTTCGGGTATGGTTATGAACAATACTGCTTTGTAATGCAGGAAAAGATCGTTGACTTTCGGTTTCACTTTTGTTTTGATATTTAGCTTCACATAAGATATGAGCCACAACTCTTAAAGGACAACTTCAACATGGGAGGGGAGAGAGAGGAGCGATGCAGTCTGCTCCAACTATGACTCCTCTCTCTCCCCATCATTGTCATGCCCCTTGTGTGTGCCGCAGCCTTACACAGCGACCTAGCATTAGTTGCTAAATGGTTAGCATATCTTTTGGGGTTTGATTTGGAGTATGTTAAGACATTGAAAACACAGTTTAAAATTCTGCCCCCATGGCTTAGTAGTAAGTGTTTCGTAACCGTGTGAGGACAACTACGTGGCTGGGCTAAGTGTTGTTGCGTCTTTGGTAATAGCAAGTCTTGGGGAGCTTGCGTAATAGAGCTGCATGTGTAAAAGACTGAAGTTGTCCTTTAAGGACACCCTTACTTTTTGTACTATTTTGTTTGGAGTCGTTGCTATGAGCGCCTAATATTGCTGCTGATGGGTTTTCATTGCGGTTCTTGAAAGCCTGATGCATTGCACAAAATGTTAAGGGGGTACCTACTGATGCTGAGGGGTCCTGACCAAATATGTGACAGTGGAGGGAAAACAAATAGGTAGCAGTGACTTGATTACCATGTGAAGAAACTGATCAACAGCTTTACTAGTGAAATCATAAATATGACAGGCAGTGTGCAGTCTGCATACTGCTGATGTAAGTGAACAGCCATAACTGAACCTTATTTTTTAAAGTTTGTCCAACTTATCACCTTAGTTTCTGTCTGATTGATTTTCGATGACGATAACTAACGAATAAGAACCAATATCTTCTACAAAAGTGCAGTTAACTCAAAAAGGCTACTGCTTTTTCAGTTTTAGTGTTGTTTTTATAGCGCAGACACTTTTTTCCTCCCACAAGTGTAACAGTGGTCGTCTTTGTTTATCCGCTCATAATTCATAATTGGGACTGTCAAGGTGAGGTGCCACTTATCAAAGGCAAAAGGAATTTATGATATCAAAGGAGCACGAGACTAACAATATTTTCCTGACTGTCGCTGTATAATTGACTGCTAAACTGTTTTTCTCAAACAGCTACAGTGATCTACATGGCCCATAGCTTAGATGTATGCTAATAAAGCTTCTCTCTTAGCTGGGGCGTTCATGTTGTTGGAGGTGTATTCTCTCCTCTCATTGCCTCTAATCAGCTCTGCTCAGCCAAGCTTACTCCACCTGGAGGACTGGCTACTGATTTTCTGTCAGAAGGAATAGCACACCATAATTATGCTGCCATTTGAAATTCCATCACTCTTCTTTTGCAACAGAAATAAGATGCATCTCATTGAAATGTATGTGGAATGCTGGAGGGATATATTCTCCGGTAAACCTTGTCTTTTTAATTAAACACACGGTGGCCTTGGCGGATTGCTTGTGACACTGGGAATGATCGGGGCACTTAGAGGGCTGCAGTTCAGGTAAATATGCCTTTAATGTCCCGGAAGGCAGCAGGAGGGGCATGACTTGGCATGTTTATGGAACTTCGGAGCTTGGAAACACCTCAGAGTACAATGAAACGGTAACCTTTTCACCCTGAAGTTAAACTTCACAGCGCAACTAAATGAAAAATAAGCACTGTTAAAAGCCTGTGCTGATATTTTTCTCAGTCATATCTTCACCAAGAGAATCTTATCTAAAAAAATGGACTGCATGAGGCTGCTCACACATATCCATCACATATTAAACCTGTGGGTAGATGATAAGAGACCCATCCTTTATGATATATGCAGATTATGAAGAATGATACAAGATCACGTTCTCCCAGGTCCCATTACTGGCATCCCACTAGCGTTTACAAATCCCAAACAAAGCCCGCTCCTAACAAGCTCTGCTGCCAGACATGACTGTGCCGTTTCTCTGTCTGTCTGAACAATACACGCACGCATTCATCTGGATTATCTCATTAATCTTTTCTTTTTATGATCAAAAAAAGAGAGCGAAATATAGGTCACAGTTTCTCACATGGAGAGAGGGAGATGACACCCAGATCAGTGATTCTCGAGAGACAAAGTCAAATGACCTTGACATTTCACTTCTCCGAAATGCCAGTAGATTATTCAGTCAACTGAAGAATGAGAGAGACAGGCAGGAAGAGAGAGGAAAAACAAGAATAGAATTATTCTGAGGGGAAACAAACATCTGAATTCCCAGTGATATGCCAAATATATCTCTCAGTGCATTAACTGACAAGTTTCTGTTGCATAGCTGGAAGAAGCTACCGTATGTGGTTCGCTACACAATGACTTATTTAGTATAAATCCTAATGAATGATGGTTAACAAATCTGGGTCATCTTTAAGAACATATATGTGTTTTCATATATGCCTGAATGCAATATGTGTGTGTTTGCTGGAAGGATGTGTATGGGGGGGTTGCCGTGGGGTCTCTGAGTCAGCCGTTGCCCCCTCGCTCTCCTCTCGCTCGGCTGCCTCTCACCTCTCACCTGCCCCGTGGCCTGCCGCCTGCAGACAGGCGCTGGCTAATCTTCCCCTCCTTCCTCCTCTCCCTCTTTTTTCCCTTTCTCCTTCACTTTCTCCTCCGTAGCTTCTCGCAAAACAGGACAACAAGGTCTGACTGCTAACCTCACAGTCTGACCACATCATTCACCTTGTAGAAGCTCAGAATACCTGTTTGTTCCATTTTTAAGTGTCAGTTGATGGGATTAAATAACCTTGAACACTCTTGAGGGGAAAACTGTAGAAATTAAGATATTTGCTCGATTTTATCATCGATGAGGCAGGAAATAGGATCAGCATGGTGATTTCACACAGCCTCGACAGGCTTTAAATAGCATTACATGCTGTGTGTTGTCGTTCGGTGTTGTCGATGCTACGTTGCCATGTTAAACTGATCCCTGCTCCTCGTGGTCCCTGTCCCTGTCTTGTTTAATAAATGCAGCGTGCGGCCTGGCTCCCCTCCTGCCCGCATTGTTTTGCCAGCAGTGCTGTGTCGCTCCGGCTCGCCTCTCTCAAATGTGCATCTGCATCACCTGTCACTCACAGGGAGGCATGCCATGTGCTGTTTGATTGACGTCTGGATCTGCTTGAGGAGAGGGGACTGTCTCTCACACGGTTCAGTGCGCCAGAATATGTGTGAACAGAAATGAGGACATTTAGGGAGAATGAGAAACTGTGTACAAGTAGAAAAAAGATGAGGCAGAGGAAAAAATAATGATTGGATGATACGATCGTGTTTTAGGCGAATTCTGGTCCCCTGTGTGTGTTGTGTGTTTATTTAACAGAGCGTGAGTGTTTGCTTGTGTGTGTCTTTGCGTGTATTCCCGTATGCATAGCTGTGTGTGAAGGCGAGACTGTGAGATCTTTCTCTTTTGTGCCTCATCTGATGTTTCCCAGCCTCGGCAAAGTGTGACAGGTACACAGGTGTGGTTTGACAGGGCTCATCTGCAGGCCGTGCATGCCGCACGGGACCATAGGGTGCATTTACACCCTGAGGTCAGACTGAGGAGCACTGAGACACACACTCGTCTTCTCTCTACAGAGGGCCAGTATGTGTAGGGCTTTGATGTTCTTCAATCCTTCAGTGTTCTTTTTGGTCACATTTAACTTCTTGCAGGGCAATGGCTCTTAAACCGGAGCACAAATCAAAGCATAGTGTGCCCTACTGATGTCAGGGAAGGTCAGCACAGCAGTGTCTTTTTTAAAAATCAAATTTCGGGCTAGTATTTGGTGTTGGAGATGGTCCATTGCATCAAAAATGAATTAGAAAATTATGTTTTTGAGGATTCAATCCATTAAGGAGAAGTCCTACTTAATGTCTGAATAGTTTTGTTGCAGAAGCCACAGTTTACTGTCAAATTACTCTGATGCCATTGTAATGTTTTGCATCACATTCTGCAGTGTGCATCATCGAAAGCTTTGCAGAAAGCGAGCCAGCAAGTTAACTCCAGCTCAGCTGCTTATGTGTTTTATTTATCCAACAATGGGTGCGCTGGCATTCTTCGACACAGTGAGGCTGCGTGTGTTTTGATAAAAGGATTCACAAAACTGGCTGAATTCACCAAAAATGAAAGGTTCACCTTTGAAAGTAACGATGTGCCGTTTCGAAACGTGTCTCTGACAGTTGCAGAACACCCCCCCACAAGATTTTTGAAAGAGTGGAAACTTGACAGTTTTGAGACTGTCTCCATGGAAACGGTGAGAGGGTCTCATTAGAGTGGTACCAGAAAAATCTGTTTTGGAGGAACAAAACCCCTGACAAAAAAAAAAAAAAAAAAAAAAAAAAAGCTGAGAGCCGCATGATTTTA
>JAQLOL010000013.1:12223985-12235114 GCA_029783665.1 Naso thynnoides
AAATGAACATTAAAATATGTAATAATAATAATAATAATAATAATAATAATAATAATAATAAAAATCTCATACATACTCTGCCCTCCTAAGGACGGACAGATTAACATTTGCATGTATGTAGCTGCCAATCAGGATATCACTACTTGAATGTGTTCCACTCCCTACGACAGGGAGCATCCACGCTAACAGCCATCTTTCTTCCCTCAGTGTCGACCAAGTTTGTCCACTGACCCCTGCTAGGACAGGCTAGGAATTTAACTACCTTTTATTAGTGAGTTTCATTGGGAGAAATTGTGCCTCCTATCTGCTTCTGTGACCTTGACAATTAATAAGTTAAGTTAAGTGACTTGTTGACAGAGCGGACATTCAACGGGCTCTGCCTACTATTCCAGTAGAGTTCAGCAGAGGGTGATGCCTGTGTGAGCTGAAACAAAGGTTATAATATTGTAACCCTAGTTCTATAAGCACATGCTTCGCCGTCTACCTCTGAATCCTGTCACTCCACCATTCACTGAAGCGGGATACCAGATGGCAATTAGTGGAAATGCTCTTTTTTATGAGGAGTAGGGTGTATTCCCTAGAGACATCCTGATTGGATGGCTATGCGCATGCAAATCTTAGCTGCCGATTAGCCTACATGTATGTATTGGAGGAGAGCATTACCCATAAAATCCACAAGAGGGCTCATCCTATGCTAATAGAATTAGGGTTACAATAGGGACCTTTCTTGCTGTACCTGTATTTAAAAGGCACAATAAACATGTTCAGTGCTAGCAATTCTTTTCAAAGATCAAGAATCTTTGAATCTAAATGGGTGTTTTTTGTTATATTCAACACAATGCAACTCTTTCACACAAATTGGTTTAAAAATCATCAAGGGCCACAAACACTCATTAATGTTTTGCATAATATTAAAAAGACCAGCTCAAGTCTATTGTTATTGTCTGATGTGTCAAACTGTTATCCTGAAAATCATCCAAGCGAAACATCAAAAAAGCTCTACATTAGACACATTAGTGCTGTTCTCTGGTATTACAAATTTATAAATGTGTATGAACAAAAGAGGCTTTTGTATTGATATTTAATCTCGGTCAGCAAATCTGCCATTTGTACGCTACCAGAATAAAAATCACCTCTTTCTGTAAGCGAACACTTAAATCAAGACCTCCTCCTGAGTAAGAATTTGGCAGCGACTGTCGTATTGAGGCCTTTGTGTAAATTTAGAAAGCGCCGATACCCAGTGATCTCACACTGATCCCCTGGTATATGAGTGAATATTTTTCCTTCTCCCTGGGACAAGGCTTTGTTTTTCCATCTTTCTTTGAACTTCCTGAATTTGATTTGCAGCGCACTCAATACTGGTGCAGGACCAGCTTTTCACTCCCTTCCTGCCCTTCAGAATTAGCATAGGAAAATCCTGCATTTCTATTCTTCACTTCCTTCCACTCACCCTGTAGTGTACACTCAAAAGTTTCAAAATAAACCTTAAACTTTTTAACACCTTTGTCCCGCTGTTACAGGTTTGTTTTCTGGGTGTCAGACACAGTAGAGAGTACTTTGCTGCAGATTGTATGCAGCGCACATTGTAAAATAAACAGCACATGTAGCTTAATATTGACAGTCACATCCTAAATGTAGTCTGATGAAACCTCGCCTGTGCTGGAGATTGAGGGGATTCATGTCACTGTTCCGCAGGCTGTGACACATGTCTTGTTGGGCTTGCAAAGCTCCCTCTGTCTCTCCCTCTCACTTCATCTTGCAGCGCGGGAGAGGAACATGCTTTCTTTCTATGCGCTCCACAGCCTCCTTGTTCTCTCCTCTCACTGTAACACTGCAGTATTTCAGCATACCAATAACTGGGACTGTGGGGGATCCTCTCCTCTTCACTGTGCTGCCAGCCACCCAGGTGTGACTATATGTCAGGGAACAGTCTCACTACAGCCACAATTACACTCTCCTCCTGACTTTGCCATGCCAGCGCTACTTTTAATCCACGACCCACATAAATTGCTGTTTTACATATGTATGCTTTTGCTGTCATGTATCAAGTATGGATGTACCTGCACTTATAGGTGCAGTGGCTGATGTATGTATGCATGTGCATATTTGTTTGCCAGTGTTTGTAGTAGAAATAGCAGAGGTATGGTTTGTTTGAAGCCCTGGGGTTGGGTAATTGCAGCTGTAGTGATGCACAAAGGAAAAAGGTGTCGGTCTGAAAAGGAGAACAGGTTTATTGGACTAAAAAGAACATTAAACTCACAAAACATATTACATTTTTCTTGCAATTCCATGTTTCTTGTGTCATTTTTATTACAGCCACTTTGGGGAGTCAATTCTATCCTCAAATTACTTGCCAACAAACACTTCCTGAATAACGTTCTTTAAAGGAATTTTTTCCTGGTGGAAACTTACGTTCTTTTCTGTGGGCGTCAGGTGATTGACAATAAGCGGAGTGCAATGCAATGTGTGCACTGACATGAAAATGCTCCTCGCAGTCACAGCAGAACAACAATAAAGCAGAGCTGAAATGAAATTATGACTTCATACAGACTGTGATGGATTATCTCGATCTGGAAATTTCAAACTCTGGGCCTTTTTTCCACATACAGAAATGAATGGCAGTAAATGGCAGCCTCTGGGTTAGGGGAGTGAGCCCTGATACCTCCAATCATCCTGTGTGTAGGTAACTTAAATAACTGAGTGGTACAAATTCAAAACACACGCACAAGCCAAAAAACAGTTTTTCACTACTAAATTCAATTAAATATTACAGTGGGTCCAAATTATAAAAGCAAATAAAAAAAATGAGACTTTGAATTGTGTAAGAAAATATTTGAAAACGCTAGTTTTCATGCTTGGTACACAATAGTATAAAAATCAGGATTTCAACTTTTTATTTCTTGACACCATGCTCTTTTCATAATCAAAAAACTTACACAACCAAGTTTCTAGTCTCATGAAACTTCAGCTTGGTCTCACCTCATCTCTAATTATCAAGTAATGCATGATGTGCCCCAGTTCTATATTGTTGTCACTCTCCTGTGAAAAAACCATGCATTTCCAAAACAAAAAATATTTTTTTATGCTTTGTCTGAGAGTTTTTTCAGATAATCCAATACTTCATAACAGTAAGAGTTTGTTTGCTTAAGAGAATTATCTAATGTTTACTAGGCTACACTAATCTATATTGTATACAATATTTGCATTTACTATATACTGACATATTAATAACTAGCTTCTGACTAAGACTTGTATGGTCCTTTTTGACTCTGTTGTGTAAAGGTTAAAATTAGTGTGCAGTTTGGAAATGCTGCACAGCTACGTTTGGCAATAGTGAACTGTTTTCGACCTAGCTAGCCAAATCCCTCCTCCTTTACCCACAATGCATTTCTGTCAGATCAGATCTGCTGTCATTCTAAAGTTGTCACAGGCCAGCCGAGCACTGCAGGTCAGGGCGACTTCACTGTGTGAGATGTGCAGCACGGAGCGAGTGCAGGTTTATACTGATGTAGAAAGCCATTTAAAAAAGTAAAAATTCTGTCTCATTTTTTTGGCTCCACTCTTTGCTGACGGCTTGCCAAAATGCAGCCCAGCCAGGACCACAATTTGATCTACTGCTGTTGAAATTTAAATAGAGAAAACCTTTTCACTGTTTATTTAAATGACTTTCTACCAGAATCAGCTACCTCCAATATTTGATGGCAAAATGAAAATATTGTTGATGTTTAGCTTTGAGCAGGTAGACATTCACAGAATTGCTTAAGAGAACTTCAGCAGGGTGGTCCTGTTTTTTGTTTGTTTGTTTGTTTTTTAAATCACTGTACCGTCAGTGTGTCCACACCGTGATTTTTAAGACAAATATAAAAGATAGGGAAGATAAACAATAGGCAGAGGTTAAATGCAAATGAGGGGGCAGAGATCGCAGAAGTTACGGCAGATCAGATGAGGGAGTAAAAGGGAAGGAGGGACTGGCTGGTGGAGGATGAGGAGGGGGAGGTGGGTTAGGTGTGCTGGTAGGAGGTGGGTGGGGGTAGGGTGTCTGACATCGCCCCCACGGTCATAACAGCAAGGTTTGCATATGGGAGCAGCTGCTGTGCCCTCTGCTTCCTCCCTGGAAAATATGGCTAGAATATTAATTGTGTGTTAATTGTGCTTATGGCAGCTTTTCGTGATGCTCAGAAGGTCCGGTGAGCCCTGTTAGGCTGGCCTGTTAGCAATGATGACTGTCACGCCCAAGCATGGGTGAGACTACCAAAAAATCAAAGCTTTTTGTCTGGAGTCACACATTGTATTTGACCAGAAGACACTGCAATGAGCAACAAACAGATGAGCTTAATATTTACAGGAGTATTTAATGGTCTGTTTCTCAGTCGGCTCCTCTGTGAGCAGGAATAACATTGAAATATCAGAAAAAATAGGTTCTCCTCACATCACTTTGATGCAATCTGTTTCTGTTCCTACCTTTGGCATCACCTCTGTTTCTGTCTCACACTGTCAGCTCATTGTCTGACATGAGTTCAGCCTGATTGGCTGTGATGTACTTAAACAAGAGTTTGGCTAATTTGAAGTAAACTCTGCACAAGTGGCTGAGTCGTTGTTTTGTGACCCTGTTTGTGTTGGATGAGCGCACCGTGCCTCCCTTGGGAGCAGCCTACAGGCATCCCACAGATCTGACGCGCAGCTCCGTTCGCTCACAGAGAAAGAGAGAGGAAGGGAAAAAAATACTGTTCCCCGAGAATCCTGGCTGAATACATTACTGAGAAATAAAAACTAACTTTAGCAAGTTTTTTGTTTTTTTGCAAAGCTGGAGTCAAAATAAATAAAGATTAAACATGCAATATACTCAAGAGCATGGCAAAAAACATACAAGGTTTTTGAGGGTGTGAATTTGCAGCTGCAGTATTTCAAACACATTTCACACCCTGTTGGGTATGATAATGTTATGAAGAAAGGGAACCTGAGAGAAACCTACAACGCTGCATTTTGTGAAATTCACAGTGGAGTAAAATCCAAACTCCCCCTCTCAGTGTCGGCCATATATCTTTGCAGAATCAGAAAATATTCAGGACCTTTGTGAATGTATACATAAGGGCCAGCAGGGAGGTTTTTTGGGGGGCTCCCCTTTGTGCCACTGAAACACCTCAGCACTCAGCGGGACCTCTCAGATGACAGAAGGAGCTGAAATGTCAAAAGAAGGATAGAAGGAGAGGTGCTGGCGAAGGGAGAGAGGGTGGGGGTGGACCCTTGGGTTCCTGGTGCGTGGTGGTATATGCAGGGGTGGGGCTGCGAGGTCAGAATCAGTGAGTGCCAGTTTAATCTGATCTGAGTTCATCCATGCAGAGGAGCTGGAGACCCATGCAGAGAGGCAACAGTGATATGCACAAATTACACACCGGTGAGAGGAGAAGACAGACAGGGGAAATATATGGATGTGTGTGGAATGTAGATGATTTTTGACAGAGGAGGTAAGCCAGAGTAAAGAGGCATCATGGGGGGCTTTGAAAACATGACAGCTGGAGTCATGCACAGGCAAATGTCTAAGGTATATATTAAGGTGCATATCTTCTTAATTATTAGATGGGAAAGGAAGTATGACTACAGTTAGGGACAAAGTGGTCCATGATTTGTGATCAAGGCAGGTAAACACGCAGTTCCTCCCCCTCCTTCTTCCACTCTCGCCGAAACAGCGAGGGTCACCCCTACTTTCCACTCCCCTTCCGCTCCACTGCATCCCCTCGTCATGCACTGTAATTAAAACCACAGGTGGGACCCGTAACACTGCCTGGATGCTCCCAGCATGCAACAGGCACCATCTGGTTCACAGGAGGGGCGTTTTTTTCCTTCCAAACAGCCAGGGGTTAAAACATCAAAGGCCCAGATCTTTGATCGGACCTCAGCGGGGTCGAGAGCAGAGGGAATAATATCCACTGTTTTTTGAATCTTTCTGCAACACAAAGCGTGAAATGGGAATGCAAGCTTGAGCTTGTGAGCCACCAGGTCAGCTACCTGCTATTCCTACGGGGACTTTTTGTCGTCATCTGTACCCCCTTTCCTGGTATCATGTCCTCATAAAATGTCTGCCTGCTAACCTGTTAGAGAGTATTCTCCAAAGACTCCTGCAGTGCTGATTACTTTTGCTCCGGTGCATGCTTCACCAAAGCGAACATGCTCACTTCTCCTTGAAACATGGCAAGAAGTCATAAGAAAACATGCAGTGTCTAGGTCACAGCACATCACAGAGCCTTGAATATGATGAAATCTCTCGTGTATTTGTGTGTTTCCCAGTGTTTGTTTTTCTAAGGTTTTATTTTTATCCCAGACTGTGAAATTTAATGTGCATTTTTTTGTAAGGCAAGACTGCATGGTAAGCTGCTGTTAAAAGAATTTTGCTTGGCAAGTGGGAGCAATGTCTTACAAATCAATATCTGAAATGAAAAGTTATTAAGAAGACAAAATCATCTCTCAAAGCCTTTATTTTTCCCCGCCAATGTAATAGAGCTTTTAAACAGAGAGCATTATGCAGCTGTCTCTAGACACAAGATGACAGACCAGTTTTGAATTATTTTCACTGGCAGGAAAGTGTTACGGCACAGGATGGAAAGCTCATTTGAGATCAGCACAGAGAAGGACAGAGTTTTACCTGGGGCGTTGGCAGATTGCAGATGTCTGCCTCTGTTCACTCCAGTGTGCATGGTGCTAGCGCCGTTCATGAAACAGCCCCCCTGGTGGAGACATTCACTTAAAGTTTGGTCTCTGAAGAAAATAAAGACCCCAAACAGCGTGCCTAAATTTAAGCTAGCATGAAATCCCCCTGCTGCTCCTGGGTGGCTGGTTTGCCTCCTCCCTCTTTCAGTGATGTGACGCAACGTTTCAGATGTTGCAACCCAATTTGTATTTGCATTAAGTTTTATGTACTGGGAAGTTTAGAACATCAAAACCACCAGCCGTGTGCGTGATGTGTAATGTGTGTGTGTGAGTTAACTGAATGTGTCCTGAGCATCTGTTGTAAAAGAGCAGTTAATGGAAGTGATTTTAGACCTGACTGACAAGGCAAACACTGGTGCATCACACTGAATCTTTACAGCACCGCTAATTGAAAAGACTCTGTAATAAACTCAGCATAGCAACTTTGGCTAAACTGTATTAGCAGAGATCATTATATAAGATCAGGTGTTGATTTTTTTTTACCCTTTCCAAACCCTAAAATACAAAAACAAAAGCAAAAGGGTTTAATTACACAATATGTTTATTTGTTCTTTCATAGCTTGCAAACATTATCACGCGGGCTATAAAACCATATGCCCACAGTAGCATTAGAAACCTAACCCAGGGTTACTTCTGTGACATTAAGTAACATTTCTATTGCTAATGCATGGTTTTGTGGAGTTATAATTGCAGTTAAATGAGTGTCCGTCCATTACTTGCAAATCTGTGTAAACTCCACCAACACACTGGTTAATTCTAAAAGCAAAGGTTGTGTCATCTAACTGTTTATTAATTTTATTAGCTTCCTAGCTGAAGATAAGAAAAACCAATTGAGGACAACATAAATATTTTAGTTAACATCTGCCAGGAATTAAAGACAAGAAATAATAATTCTTATGATAGAAAACATTCAGAAAATAAATTAATCACTATCATTTAAAGTGGTAGCATAAAATTAGATGGAGTAGAGTAAAGAACTTCACCTTTATAAAGGCGGAGTTCTTGTTAATATGGACAGCCAAAACAGCTAAAGTGCCTAACTCCACGCTTAAAAATAAAATGATAGTTCACAAGTCAATGGATAACATCCAGGTAGCTCTTTATGAATAGTTATTTTACAGTCTTTGGTTTGCTTTAGAGAAAGCCGAGATGCTCTCCTCTTCACTTACACAATGGAGCTGAATGCACTGCAGCCATGAAAGATTTAGCTATTTTCTCTTGCATGTAAATCTCCACTGAATGCAACAAGTCCAGAATCTTAGTGAAGAGTTAATGACAAAGTTTGAGTTAAATTTATAAGTACGGCTCTGTTTTGTGAGCAGCAATGCCAGCGCTACTTAATATCCAAGCAAAGAACTCCACCTTTTCAAAGGCAAAGTCCTTGTTAATATGGAAGTGCAGTGCTGGATGGAAGTTGCATTTTAGCCTAAGGAATTTTAAATTATGGAAGACATGCTACACCTGTGGGAAATCTGTGAACATTATTTAAACCAAGCAAGCTTTTCTGATGCACAGAGCACTCAGACAGAACCTGTACAGGAGGAGAGGGGCACTATTACTTTTGATGTGATCACTGACCTTGATCGAGATCTCTTTGTTGAGTAGCACCCATTCTCTCTGGTATTTCAGGGGAAGAGTAAAAGTGACACATTCAACGGCACGCTGTCCATTAAGACCAGTTGCATCGGAGTATTTTTATCGAAAATGCAGCGCTTATTGATGGATTTAGATTCATGTCTTGCAGCTCAGATATAACCCACACGACTTGGCCTTCAATTCACATCTCTTTGTGTCTCACAATATATCCCTCTCCCTTCTCTCTTCACTTGTTCTTCCTCCACACTTTCACTCTCACTCCATCATCCCCCATCTGTTCTATACCCCATGTGTCATATCTCTTTGCCCCCCCTTCTCACCACCTGCACCGCCCTCATCTTGCTATTCTCCTTCCTCTCCTCCCTCCTCACCATTTCCTCACCTCTCCTCCCGTGCCCAGCAAGAAACTGTTGGAACCGGCAGCTCCAGAATTCTGATCAGCCACTTTGTGGTCTAAGAAGGCTTGCCAAACTGCCTTTCCGATTAATCAATAGTTCCATTGGCTGTGGTTAACACCTGTAACCTCTGCATTACATGAAGGGAAATTTTCAGTCCTGGAGCAGAATAGCAAACATCCAACTTATCCTGGCTACAGCCAAATCCTGCTCATTGCAAAACATTTTACCTACTGAGGAGATAAGTTTGCCAGGATTAGAAACACGGTGATCTCTCCATATATTCCTCCCTTCTCTCATTTACTTGAGTGAGTGCATGAACAAGTGAGAAAGTGAAGAAGCGAGTGAGTAAATGCTCATCAAAAAAAAAAGCCTACCTGTGGGCTGTTTTTGTATCCGCTCCAGCTCCACGGTTGCCATATGGATGCGTAAGGAAAAGTGAGGTACACTTAGATGCTGCGATAGAGGTAAATGAAATTCATACTGCAGTATCTAGGTCATTTGTAAGGCCCAAAGCAACATCTCCTTCCCTGCCTGCCTGCCTTTTCCGTGTGTTGCTTGAGTCTGTGGAACATCAAGGAGATGAAAACACTCCACATCCTGTATATGCAACAGCTCACACAAGAATTGCATGCTGCAAGCATGTCAGCATGGCCCTCAGAGTTTTGTTTGGCAGCTTATAGACAGAAAGAGCTAAAATTGTACCCATAATAGCATCAATACATTGTTGATTTTTTGGAATGATGTGCCCAACTAAATCAGTGAGAAGCTAGAGTCACCCTCAAACAATTGAGTCATAGAAGGCTGTCGAACAATCAAGAAGCAAAGATTTTGTGTAATGAAATCATTAAACTAACTGAGTAACACATTTGTTTAGCAGTTCTCTCTCAGATAAGATATAGTTTGGTTGGGTTTATTTCTTTTTATCAAACAAAAGCTTCGGACAGCAACATACACAACAGTGCACCCAAAAAGACACAATACTTAAATCTGATTTATGTACATATGTAAATACAAACAAAAATCAAGCTGTTTTGCATAAAAATGAAACTTCACACATACATAAAAGAAAGCCAACAGCTGCCCCAGCTTGTCTGAATCTGGGAAATATGAGCTTAGATTCACAAACCCACCTGTTTTGTTGTTTTTTTTAAAACCTGTATCAACTGCTTTGGGCTTTTTAGAACAGAAACAAGTTGTGAACGCGACACAGACTTGTTTGTCAACATATCCAGAAGTAACAGAGCCGCAAATAACAATCTTTTGGTCTCATGATTCTGTTCTGATGAAAGTAAAGTCAATGGTCACTCCACTTTTAACTTTGGTCTAAATCATCTCCTGAGGCAAATATCTGGCTCTTTAGCTAACCTATGCTACCAGTTAGTCACTAATTCTGTCTTTCTGAAAACAATGCTAATGAGAGCGTTTAGGCCACACCAAAACCAAAACACTACATGAATTAGAACTTTATAAAGCTCCAAACTTAGGCACTAAAATTCAGTGAGTGTGTTAAGAGTGATGTCAGTCATGTACACATAGTGATATTATGAAATATTGTTATTTAAAGAAAAATCCATTATAAATCACTTTGATACTGACTCTCTGCATGCTGTTGACTTTTATAGGGTCAGTGCCTAATTTGTAAATCATGAGATCCAAGAACACAGAGAAGGTTCCAGCTGGTCAAGAGGAAGGGACTCCCACTTGCTTATCTGTGGTGCTTACAGTAACTGTAACAGATGTTAACATCGTCGTAACATATCTTTATTCAAATCGCTGTTACTTAAAGTAGCTCATGTGACACCTGAAAACACTTCAGGTGTCACCTTAAGTCTCTCTGTTTCTCGCTCTTTTTAAATCAGCTTAAACTGCATATTAAATAGCCAGTTAAGTCTTCTGTTCATAACTCGAATGGAGAAAAAATACTGAGAGAAGACATAAAGATGCCTGTCCCAATCTGGGAGGTCCCAGAGTCTGTAAAAAAGCCCAGAGTAAGAGGTAAATGGTTAAGTTTTCATTAAAATTATGCAAAGGTTTTAAGCAAAGACTTCAGTGAGAATAAAGTGTGAATCAGTGTAAGTTTTAATCAACTATTTTTATGCAAATATATTCAAAACAATGTGACAATTAATCAGGCACCAAAATCTCTGATATATCATGGCATTTCATTGATGTTTCCCACTAGGATAGCATTTCTTTTTTAATGAATTAATTTCTCTCTTTTCATCATGCATTCTCTGGCATTTTTATCAGCCTCTGTGGTGATGGATGGGAAGTTGCGAGACACAAAAACACAACCGCATGGAAATGAACCAATTGAAACAGTGTTAAAATGACAAGACGATCACAGAGTTTTTGGGTAAGTTTGTTTAGGAGGCTTTTGTTGAAACCTCAAAGATGTGCCAGCTGAAAGTTTGATGTTAGTAAAACGAC
>JAQLOL010000013.1:12259717-12273917 GCA_029783665.1 Naso thynnoides
AAAAAAAAAAAAAAAAAAAAAAAAAAAAAAACCATCTCTCATCTCTTATGCAGGCAGAGTGGATGTGCCTTGAGATACACGTTTTGCTGAGCCATGGTGGAGTGTTTGATTTCCAACCAATTTTTTAGCTGATCATTATATTTTATTAAAAGCATCCAAGTTCATTATATAAAAGCCCTCTCCACTGTTGGGGAGAAGAAATAGAAAGTCACGTATCAAAAGCCCCACACACAACCGGGGAGACTAAGCCTTTAATAGGAATCGGAGTTTACACATTTATGAACCAAACAAATAAATGCTTCCACAAGAGCTGCTGTAGCTGTCAGACTAAATGTATTATTGCTGTGATATTACACAGTCAGAGTTTTTACTCTTTCTCTTCAGATATTACACACTGTACTCTGCTCCTGTGTGGGTAGTTCTTCCTTTCAGCCCTAAATTAGATGGGTAAAGATGGGATCCTGAATTTATTCTCCTCCTTTTGCCTCATTTTCATCGTTTAAAAGACAGCAGCTGAGAAAGAGTTGAAAATATTGCCAGCTGCCTAGCCAGAGGGCCAATCAGAATCCAGCCAACTCCCCTCAAACATGGTCATGTCCTATGAGGCCATGCAAACCAAAGGGGGGCACCGTCATCCACACATCTTTAATATTTAATCACGATAATACAGCAGCAAATCACATTAGAGGCAATGCATGCTGGATCACATTGTCTGATCCAATAGCATGCTCATGTGTTGCTATCAATTACAACTTTGGCACACAACTAATTTGTTTGAGAGCTGGATTGGTAATTTGATTTTCGGGGCTCACTCACTTGATTTCCCTTACCCATTAATTTCATTTGCACTTGCCCATCAGCGGCACCGGCACATGTCGAGTCACCGACGTCCCAGAGCTCATCTTAGCCCAGCCTTATTAATACCACCAGTTGTGGCAAGTGCCAGCCTGACACTCGCGCAGCGTGCAGCCGCCGCTCTCATTCCGAGCCATCACAGCCTGCATCTCTCCTTCAGTGGCTTGGAACCTCTTAACCTGTCCACTCCTCACCTCACCAGGCGGCACAGACTTGTAACTCCGCTGAATATGAATTTGGAGCCTTTTTTTTTCATAGGCCGCCTACCAAATAGCGCCAGTGTAAAACCTGCTTTGTTTTTTTCTGAGCAGATTATTATTCGGAAAGAATCTCATGATTGCAATTATTTTTAGAATTAATATGACATGGAGAGTCACATTTAGTGAAGAACCAATTATGTCTATTTAGGCACAGGTAAAGTAGTACTAACCTCTTTTATGAATATAAAATGTCCAGAGATAAGAAGTAGATAGTGTCATTACTGTAATGAGTCTAGTTAAATCCTAGAGATGAATTATTGGGAAAACATATTTCAGTTGTAATTTGTATTCTGAGAATACTGTGTATTCAATTAACCTCTTGTGACAGTGTCATCAGTGTAATTCAATCCTGCCTTAAGCTTACAGTGACAGTTTAGAATTAAAGAAGACAGAATTTTGAAAGCTTGTTTAAACAGAAAGAAACACAGAAATATGAAAGTCTCTAATGTCATATTCCCTGATGAAAAGAAGTATCTACACTTAAAGTCACATAAATCCCATTTGTATTGATGAGCCAACTGAAAAGTGTCATGTGCAAGAGACCTGTGTTATTGAAACTTTAACAAGGATAAATGACGGAGACACAGTGGCTCTCTCAGGGGAATTTTATCCTCCTGCTCAACACTCGCGTTACATGTCTTCTCTCGTAATGCTTAAATGAACTGGGCCATAATTTAAGTGCTTCTCTATATTTCATATTTCACAACATGTCTCTGAGTGAGTGTAATTTCTTCTCCATATGGGTGCTCAGTGGTAAAGAGAGAATGATAAAGGAAACCCAAACAATTATGAGCTTTAGTCGTGCATGGTTGGCCTTGGAAATGTCACTTGTGAGGGGAAGTGTTCTGTCTTAGTTAGAAGCTCTGTCATTCAGGGCCTTTGGCTTTCTGTCGGCTAACTGTTGCTATATAGCCTTTGAGGTTTTTTTTTTTTTCCTCACGAGTCTTTTTGCACATGTGTGTCAGTCTGCAGGTCCCTCGAGGTAACACAAGTTTTAAAAAACACAAATTGGTGCTAAAGTATGCAACCTGAAATCTCTTTTAACACATAAAATACTGGCACTGTATAAAAGAAATAACGAAAAAGCAGACTTTCACACGATTAAGCATTGCTATTTCCCCCTCTTTGTTGAATGGTTCATACTGATAAATGGACCTTTTTGAATATGACTCTCCTGCCGCAAACCCAGCCACCAATTCCCCACTTCCCACTCCTCCTGGTGAATTATCAGGGTCTCTTTCATAAATAAGAATGAACAAAAACACATTTGTGGTGTATAATAAGATGCAGTAATTAGTGTCATCGATTCACATCTGTAAGGATACTGACTGGGAGAAATGTGATTACTTTTATCACATTTCAAAACTTGGAGTTAGTTTTGGAGCCCTGTAACTCAGTTAGCAGGAGACTGTGGAGAGAGCGAGAGGCCTGCTCTTGCTCTGTGATTGATGAGTGCACACCGGGCAGGCTATTAAAAAAGCTGCAGCGTATTCCACAGACAATGGCAATAAACATATTCAGGGTGCTGAATTCAAAATGACTTATTTAGGAAAAGAAAATGCTCCTTTTTTTCTTTTTTTTCCCCACTCTAACCATAACCATAAACCTTGGATTAATGGGGAATTCCATGGTGTGCACATTTAAAAATGATTCTACTCAAATACGTCTTATAATACACACACACACACACACGCACACACACACGCATAGCCCAGACGCAAATGCACAAATAATACTATTCTACTACTACTAAGAATTATAATAATACTGATAAAAATACCAATAGAAGATGTATATCAGGCCCATTGTAGCAACACTGACTGTCAAAAGTATAGTTGGACATTTTGGTCATTTACTTCCTCTCCCAGAGTTAGATCAGGTTGATACCACTCTGATGCTAATGTGGCAAAAATGAAGCTACCCACAGCAGCCGCTTATCTTAGCTTGGATTAGCTTATCTTAGCTTAGCCAGAGATGTTTTATAAAAGAGACAAATCACTTAGATCACTTTGAATAGAAAAGGCAGTAACAACAAAGACGGAGCATATCCCACCTCTTCTCCCAAACAACCAACCACGTGCTTTGTTAACAGCAGAAATGGGAAAACCGTTTGCCAGTCTCGTTGTATTGCACCTTAAGAGAGTCAAGATACTGATTCACCCGTGTGCATAGGTAGGACAAGTTTAATCTGCTCAAAAAACAAGTTTAAAACCTTATTTTCAAGACAAAAAGACCAAATTTTTAAAGTAATTTTTACCAGAATTGACTGCTGATTCTATCCACATTGATTTTATGTCTCAATGACCATTGAAACTAAAGTTGTGACTGTCTCTTCATTCATTTAGACAGGGCTCTGGTCTACTTTGTCCAAAGTCGCTGCCTGAGTGTGTTATCAAGATGGCCACAAGTGGCAAGACTTGACTACAAGTGGCCTACTTTGGCCATAAGAAAAAAAACTAGAAACAGGGAGAAATAGCTAACCAGTACAATCGGCCAACCTCCAAAATGAATATGTAACAAGGCAAAGGCTCCTAAAACAGTATTAGTGGAAGGTAAATAATATAACATTTGCATTATAGTCCTGATTTATTGCAAGGACTGTGTTGGACAGCATTAGTTTTAGTCAAGTGAATCTAATAAATGGGCAACTTTGTAGTTGCACTTCCAAACAATTTCACACATGGATAGGCTGCTGCACCTTCCGCTGTGTGTGTGCACATCAGGCAAAATGGCCATATCGACTTAAATATTTCAGAAATATTTTCTGCCACCCGAACAAATTAATAAATCAATTTTAAAAAGTTAATAAATTATCTCACTTTCTTGAGATCACAAGAATACCAGATTTTTTATTCCCAAATAAACAAGATAATTAACTCAAGATCTCGAGGAAACAGAGAAAATAAAATATAAGAATCCATGACCACTTAGGACGTCTGTAGTTGAGCAATGGAAGATGAGTAACAGCGTCTCATTCAAAAAGACATATCTTTGGAAACAGAGCAGGTGATTAGCAATAATGTAGACACTTTGCAGAAAAAATTAGCTTCTGGAGTGAGAAGGAGACATGAGGAAACACTCATTGTTACAAAAGGATAATTTATAAATGTGCTGTTCATGAGGACATCTCCAGAGATTATAGAGTACATTCATTTGCAAATTGCAGTAGATGAGAGTTTAATTAGCTTTAAATAGAACATACAGCTAAAATACACTCAGATCTCTTCAATCAACATCTTATTTGATAAAGTCTTTGCATTTTTTGCTCTAGTTCTGAGTTTATTTCATTTTCACCAATAACACATTTACTATGTGCGGGCACACACATGAGAGAAAGCATGCATGCGTTGGTTGCATGTGCACTGACAGTGGGTACAGGTGCTCCATTATTTAAAGTATCTCCTTGGGCTTTAAAGCTCTGACAGAGAACTAGACGAGGTTTCTCCCCTCGCACCCCCCACCTCTCTTTCCAACACCCCTCCCTGCCGCAAAAATATTACCAGAGCTTCCCCGGGGAGAAGCAGAGGGGAAACGTGATCTGGAGGAGAGGGGCGAATCCACCACAACAACAGCTGCTTCCAAATCACAACAACCTGGGGAAGGGTTGTGGGTTATATTTTATGGGTGGAGAGGGACCACGGATGTTCATTTATTTATCTCCAGTCAGCATTGAGGTGTGTGCGTGTGCGTGTGTGTGTGTGTGTGTGTGTGTGTGTGTGACAAAATCTGTCATAGCTCACTTTTTACTTATACAGAAAAAGGCCTAAGGTCACTCGTCACTCTGTAGAGTGCTGAGACCTGTAACACCACAGCTCGTCATGTGGGCAAATGATGAATATGTAAAAATAATCAATTTCATGCGTCAAAATATTCTAATGAATGTATGAAACATAGAAAATCTTATTGAGTTGGTCTGATGCCATTTACTTTCCTCTTCACTCGCTTTCATAGATGCCACTTCTCCACGGGTGTAATTATGCTGAGAGCAATTTCATATTTCAAGTATGCAAATATCAGCACTGTGTGGCTACAAACAGTCCATATACAGGAAATATGTAGGCTGCGGCAAAGCAATCCTTTTGAAGTGTCGTGCTAGCACATTGTTTAAAAACTAAATTAGCTTGCATGTGCATTTCAGCACACACACATGCATGCTCACACATGCACACACAGGGATCTAAATTAGCTTAATGGTTCTCTGCAGAGAAATCAAACACACATGCCTCTGGTGGGGTAAATGGTGGGGCATGTATCGGAGCTGAATACAAACACAACCATTAGCAGTTTGAGCAGGCCAATCTATGGAAACGACCTTGGACACGTATTGGTGTCTACCTTCTCCTTCACTACATGCTGTTATTAATTTGATTATCTCTGATTTTACATGCAGACTCGCAGCTCGTCTGATAATATTTACTCGTAGTAGAGGAACCAAGAGCTAAACCACCCGGGATAAACCACCACGATCAGGCTGTAGGAAGCGACAGAAGGGAGATGCTGCCAACAATCAGCACCTGGACCTGAATACACCTGCCACCC
Organism: Naso thynnoides; assembly: GCA_029783665.1. NCBI lineage: Eukaryota > Metazoa > Chordata > Actinopteri > Acanthuriformes > Acanthuridae > Naso > Naso thynnoides. Next base: position 12,265,372 of record JAQLOL010000013.1, read on the forward strand.
AGACATTGTGTTCATATTCATATAAATTCTAACAAATAAACCAAAGCCTTACCAAGCTTGCGCACAAAAGTATTACAGATTTAAAAATAACACGTACGCTGCCTCGAAGGACTAAAATGATTCAGATCAGTGAGGTGTTGTAGTGCTTTAGCAGGTCTTGAAAGGCTGTTTTAAGTTTTGCAGGTCACTAGATATTGCTCGGTTTACTGCATGTGAAGCCATAAAGTTTTCAATCTTTTTGCAGCACACAAGCAAAGAAGGTCTCATCCTCTCATCTGTAATTTAAATCAAACACAGACAAGTATTGCTTTTCAGTTAGTGATTATCAATTTAAGCTCAAGTTTTCTTGAGTTGTGTATTTTTCTTTTTTTGCTTGATTGAATCCACTTGGCACAGCTTAGCTGCTCTGTGTTTCGTCCCCCATACGGCTTCATTACCCACCCGAAGCACTTCAGACGGGGAGCATTTTGCTTACTCTATATTGTTGTCTTATTTTGCTAAGTTAATTTGGTAATTTCCCCTGATTTTTAGCCTTCCAACATGTATGATTAGGCTGCGTAGTTAAATGATTTCTTTTCTGTTTTTAGTTTTTATAACTGGCAGTATGCATGGGCATTTTATTTTGAAAACTGACCAGTTGCTCCAGGCTGTTGCTGCGTCTTCCTGCCTGGTTCGATCTGCTCTGTACTGCTTGGTTCAGCTCAGTCAAAAACAGATAATGACATATTTCAAGCAGCTTTGGAAAGGTATAACAGTTTGGCTGAAATCACAAGGTCACACAGAACAAGATGAAGATGTGCCCATGTGGAATCAAGTCCTAACTCACTTTACTATCCGTGAGCTACATTGTTATTAAACTGTGTTAAGTATGTGACAGACTCCCTTGAGAGAAATATGGTGCTGCCTTAACTGACTGCGTTTTAGATTGGCAACCCGTTCTCACTTCTAACACATCACATACAGCAGCTGGGTCAGCACCCCTCGGCGTCACTTTTTAAAGCCTCCTTCGCGACGCATGAAACTCTCAATAACAATGTAAACCCATTTGCTGTGATTTTAGCAGGGTTGGAAAGGTTACTTTGGAAATGTAATACAGTAACAGATTACTAGTTATCCATATAAAATGTATTAAGTAATGTAACTTTTTCAATTACTTTATCAAAGTGATATAACTTATTACATTTGATTAATTTTTTTTAAAATATTTTTTTTTTTTGGGGGGGGGGGTTGTGCCTTTATTTCTTGAATAGGACAGCTGAAGAGTGGACAGGAAACAGGGGAGAGAGAGAGGGAATGACATGCAGCAAAGGCCACAGGTGGAATCGAACCCGTGGCCACTGCGGTAAGGACACAGCCTCTGAATATGGGGCGCCTGTTCTACCACCTGAGCCACCGGACGCCCCACATTTGATTACTATTTGATTACTTTTCCACATTTCTAATGACGTTTTCAACTGTTAATCATTTTCATAAGTTTAAACCAGGCAGTGTTAATGGCAGATGTGGGGTGTTGCAGATTCAAACAAGAGAACCAATTAAAAACATCAGAATAGCATCAAACTTTACTTAACGGCCTTGACGGAAATTGTAAAAGAGGGCATTGAGCACATCAAAATATGCAAAGCAACAAAATTAATATTATTTAACATATAGTCAAAGCTTTTCACAGATGTAATCCCCTTTGTAAACATTAACATTTTCAAAAATAACTGTAATTTAATTACATTCTTTCTTAGTAACTGTAACTGATTACAATTACATTTACTTTATAATTAAATTATGTAATTTCATAACATGTAACTAGTAACTCCCCAGCACTGAATATTGGACGCTGATAACAAAGGCTCCACCTGACAAAGAGCAAACAGGAAAAAAATTGCCTTAAGAGGGGTGGAGGTCAAAGAAGAGTGATGGGTCACATTTAAAGTGTTCTGTTGGGAAAATCAGGTTTGAGTCTCAGTGAAAGCAAATTTCATCAATGTTTTTCTGAACTAAGTAGTTTTGGTGCCTAAATGTAACTAAACTGCCCTGTCTGACAGTGTTAACTACATATGTTAGAAAAACAGAATACCTGGTGCTGTAAAAAAAAAATCAAGGGATTCTTGACCAAATTGAGTTAAAAGTAAGAATGTGTTCAAATTTAAGGGCCCACTTAAGGAGTGAGTTCTTCTTCAGCCCAACAGGGAAAAGATGTTCTTGTAGCTGTGTGATGTAACCCTAAACTTGTTTTCCACCGCCAAGTTAGTCTTTTAGTTGTTTTTGTCACATGTGTACTTTGGTTAAACTCACACAGTTCTGAGTCTGCCACTTATCACTTTCCCTCTGGCCAGGCTTCCTCGCACCAGGGATTACAACCGGGGAAGCACTTGTACTGATGTAGAAGATCCTTGCCAGGTAGCTTAAAATTTTGGAAACGCTTATATCAACTATGAGGAAAGACTCAAAAGAAATGCAAAACACGTTCGACCGGCTCTAATTTAAAGAGGACATCATTTGAGAAAGCTTACAGATCTGTTGTTATAATTTACTCCTTTATACTTCATTAAAGCCCATTCTGTTTTCCCTATTGGTTGATTAAAAAAACTTACTTTAATTGTGAGGTCTTGAATGTCCCCTGGGCTGCAACAACATCCTGCTGCCATGGATTCCTAAAATATGCCGTCTATCAAGAGAGCTATTTTTTACTCCTTCCTGTTTTTTGAATCCCAACTTTTTAACCTCAGTCAGGGGCACTAACTTTGATTCCAACCAACTGATACAGTGACAGATCAGGATAATGACAATCTCCGGCATTTGGAGACCGTCGTGTGTTGCTATTCCTGTTGTATTTGAAGATGTTTCCTGGACGAGAGATCTGAGAACTGTGGTGCACAACAACTTTTCACCAGGGGGATTCTCTGCCATGTTTTCCCTCTGATGTGGGCCTTCTTGCTCTTATTACCTTTTTGTTGTCTTTTTTTTTTTGCTGCGTAGTCGTTCTGCTACACCATCTGTCTGTCCTGTGCTTGTTAAATCAGTTTGCCCATTCAAGGCGCCCTTTGCCTCGATGTCACCCCTGGCACTTACAATTTACTCTCCAAAACCACAGAATGATATGCAAGTCTGAGTCAATCCACCCCAATTTCTTGGATGTTTGTCAAACAATACTAGAACAACAGCATGATTTGTTCTGTGCAAAAAATCCCAACAGTCTATACCCTCTTGGCATTGTTAAGGGATGGCAGCAAAGGCAGAAACAGACATAGAGAAAATATTCCATCAATCTACAGGATATTAGCTGCAAGGCACCAGTTCACTCTGCCAGTGATGTAACCCTCTGTGCCAGTATGAGCAAGTGCCATAATAAATTACTTCACATCATCTAACGCTTTTATCTGATGATAGCACTCTGTGTGGGTTGTGTGATTTCGAGCTTAAGATTTTGTTGTTGTGGCGGTGGCAGCATGGTGATTAAGAGTGTGTGAGGGGGAGAGGGAATCAGGAAACAAAACTGTGTACAAGACTGTAATTGTACAGGGTTTTAGTGTTTTTGCAAAGGATGGTGTTCGAATCCGAAAACCTGGAGACCTCGTCCAGCACTCCCCCGGCTGCAGTCACATCCTTTTGTTAAAATAATACACTTATTCCTCTGACACAATTTGAGAGCCGATTGGTGTGTTTGACCTTTTTGCCTGAGTGAAATCATCTGTTATTCATTAGCAAGAGGTCAGTTTTGCTTTGGTTTGAGGTACCAAGGCGAGGAAAGATTTTTTATTATTTTTTTTAAAGGGCAAATAATTCAAAGTATGTATATGGTTATCGAACATAAGACTACCATCCATGCTTCACTCTATAGTAATTAAAGGATATTTGTTCAGTCTTCAACCTCTCCAAATAGTTTGTTGTGCAAATTTGAACTCACATTCAAGCTGTGTACACTGCCAAATTCTTTTCATTCATTACGAAGCTTTTTTCTTTTTTGTTGTGTTTTCCTTTACATCAATACCTTCAGGCTTGTTTCGGAGAAAAAAAAAAATCAGCAGTTTTATTTCATCCAAGCCAAGTTGGCGATGGATAAGAGGAATGTGTGGGTGGTGGGCACCTTGGCATACCTGAGCAACCCTGGACTTGGTGGGCCAGTGGGCGACACTGCCAGACTGTAGACTGGTTGGCAAAGACATTATCACGATCAGGAGCAGCTGAAGAACTGCTTCACAAGGTGGCAAGAAAAATTCTTCTTTTTAAATTACATAAGAAAACAAATCAGAATCTTTAGATTTTTATTTGGTTTATTGCAGAAAAAAAACAGGATGAAACTGCAGAGGCAGAAGAGGGAGACAGAGTGGTTGGAGTGTTGGAGGGGTTACAGGATTAATCTGCTTGCTCACTAGAATTAGCTGCTGTCTGGGTGCCAGCATCAAGAAAAGTATTTGCCAAAGTAATGTGAATAGCAGACAGCACATCCATCTCTATCCCCCTACATAAATCTGCAATGCAATGCTCCAATCTAACAGTAACACTACCTATTCATTCCCTGGCCACTAATTTTTTGGTTGTCAGGCCTCATTAACCAAAATTCATCACTAATCTCATGTTGCAGGCAAGTTAATGTGAAATAAAGCTCAATAAACAGATGTTTTACCAAATAACTTGATCATTTACTAGCAATTACTGATCTGTTTAGTATAATGTAACTTAATTGAGATGTGATTCCTTGCTGGGATGTTGATCTGAAGCCTTGCTGGAAAAGCAAAATATCATTTACTTAGCATTATGCAGTATTGTTAAAATGAGAGAACATACAGTATGTGTAGGTCAGTGATAGCGATGGAGGAGTGTGTTCATTTTGTAAAATCTATACAGGGGGTGCAAATAATGACATGAACAACTGTGAAATATAATAAAATCAGGCATAACTATCTTGCAGTAGTAGTAGATGTAAACATGCAGAAATCTTCCCACGCATCTAAACATCCATACATCTGTAGATGTGTTTTTAGTTTTTTGTGATACATGCATTTCATTTTTTCAGGAACTCTTAAAAAATATTGGGTGGATTCCTTCCTTAGTTGCTCCTCCCCTGTGATGCACAGATTGTGAAGGCAAATTTATGATTGAGCTCCACGTACTGTAAATATGATTTGACTTGACTTGAATTGTTTTATTTAACATTTTAACTATCTGAAAAAAAAACAAAACAAAACAAAAAACTTTTGTCAAAAGTGAGTCAAAAAAAAATTTCTTCATAAACACGTTATCCTTACCATTTTAGTTAAACCACATTTTTATGGTCATAAGCCTCTCCTCTCATCACCATGTCAATTTACACAGCAAGACCACCTACAAGTCATACACAGTTATAAATTATGATACTTTGCCATATCATAACTGTGTACCTGTGGCCAGGCCTGTAGCTAAGTAGCAAAACTTATGTCAGATAAACTTTTATAAATGCAAGTTTGATCATTTGATGAAGACAATGACAAACAATGTTTTCAGCCTTTAAATAATGCTAGCGTGCAATTCAAATAACAACTTTGAGCAAAATTGCAGGGGGCACTGATTGGCATATAATGTTATAACATAAACTATTGTTCTTAAATAGATAATTTTTGACCCACTTATGGAAAAGTAGTTCCAACCTCTGCAGCTAAGAGTCAAACATTTCCACTCAGAGAAGAAAAATGCTTCACAGACCCGACAGGATTTTATGCAGCTCTGTTAATTCTGTTTTGCTGAACATTATTATAAGAACTACTTTCCATGTTACTATTTGTGGCTGATACAAAAGACTGATTCTTTCACTTAGTAGTGTTAAAATATTCCACAAAGCTGAGGTGTTTTGACATGCTTTCACGGGGTTAAAGTGGATTAATTACACTGAAATTTTCCATTAATTTGTGAGGAGGTGCATGTATGAAAAACTGTGAGTCAGAAATTTAAAAATATTCCAATAAAGAAACAAACAATTAAGTTTTGTCACCTTGATCCTGACATCTGGAAAATATCAGAATACATATCAAACATCAGCAGACAGATGTGACTCCGTTTAGCAATGATTTCAGCTTTAGTAATTAATGACTTATAATAAATGCACTGCACTTAACAACACCCACTCATACTTTTAATTAAACATTACCTGCAAATAAGGTATGATACAAATGTAAAATGTACAATAAATCTCCAATTTGTTTTCTGATTGCTGCTGTTTCATCTCGAGCAACACCATGTTTACTGACCTGGCAACATGTCATGTTGTGTCAAGTCCTCAGTCCTAAGAAGATTCGCTGAACAGAAAGGTCAGAAAAGCATGCTTATAAAGGGATGTGGACAGCTTTTAGCCTGTGGCTTTGCTTTAATCAAAGCCAAATGCAGTTGCAGTCAGAAAACACTTCCGATTTATTCAAGCAACAGTGAACACTGGCTCTGAGTAAGACCTGTAGGATTTGTGGCGTTGAGGGCATTGACTAAGAAATCGTAACATTTCCTCCAGAGGTATGAGGTGTGCATATGTGCATGTGTGTGTGAGCTGTCCTTGTGGCGAGTCCGTGCCCTGGGCTGTTTTTCCCGACTTTGTCAGGAACATGTGGCATAAAGCAATACACCTGCAAGTCATGGTGTTAAGTCATTGGTGCTGCGCACTTCACAGTCCCTGGGCCAGCCCATGGTTAACCAGACTGATTTCCTTATCTTGCAGAGAACAGCCTCAGAACAAAAAAATAACTTCTTATAGTTTTAAATGTGCATTTCAAACCTCTTACTTTTTCCAAAGTTACTGGAGTACCAGCCAAAAGAGACTTGTTATCATCTTTTTCCTTTATCGTTTTTCACCTAATTATGCAGATGAATGCATTTTTCTGCGACTATAACTGCATCACTGCTTCTGTGGCAACAAATACATCGAGTGAGATTGTAGGTTTTGAAGGAGAGCATCGTGGTGTGTGAGCAGTGTGCGCCCAGTTATGAAAGCTCTTCCATCAAGATGAGAGACAGCCCACACAGCTCCAAATTGCTGATGAGCTTATTTTTAGTCGAGGGGCTGCCCCGGTGTCTGGATTACATGTGGGACTGACAGAATATGTAGAGCAGATTTCCCAGTTAATACTTGTAAAGCAAGCCTTCCTGCTCCGTAATTAACCAATTAACAAGCATCATGCCCACCAACACCATACCTGATTCAGTTTGCAATCAAGAATGCTCGTCTGCAAAGTTTTAATTGTGCCCGAGGCAATAACTTACTGTTTGTAATCACATTCTCTCTCTCCCTATATTGCACCATGGTGCGTTTGGGAGGGAAAAACTTACTGGCGCAAGCTAATTCGGCAAACCTCCATGTTGGAGGTGAGCACAGTGCACATTACCAGCAGTGCTTAGGGTTTTGCTGAACAACAGAATGAGAGTTAATATGCTCCCCGAATTATTAACACATTGTGCATTTATAGCCTCCAATGAGGGGTGAGAGGCAGGCAGGGGAGCTTTCACTCAACATGTCCCCCTTCAGATGAGGTCGTGTTGAGACCGCAGAATGCGAACACATGCAAAGCAGAAATTCCCTGCCTCCATATTTCAAAATGAGATATTGGGTTAATAGTTGCTTTAGTGCAGAGCAAAGAAGACAACATTGCATGTTTTGACTCGGGAACCCGCGCGCCGCTTGCACGGTGCAGCCGAGCCTCGTGCCAGAGCCAATCATCGTTCAGGAGGCAGACGAGGTGCACGTACTAGATGAATCACTAAGCTGTCATGTGTGTGTTGCACATTCTGACTGTGGGAAAGCAAATTATAGGTGACTTAATGTTCCTTTTTTCTCTGCTTTCTGGTGCACTGCCAGGCCATACACTGAGCTAAAAGGCAGAAATGTGGTCTGTCAGATGCAAGCTGCCACTAATTGTTCAGCTCAAATCCCTCCATTTTTCTTTAGGAGACTGCAGCCACCCACCGCATTTTTAAAAAAGACATGGTTGACGCTGGTGGCTACAATAGACTTCAAGCAATTACAAGAGTCATGCATTTCAATATGACGGACAGAGGAGAGACTGGGATTATCTTTGCACTCTTGATATTGCATACACACACCCTAACTGCAAAACACAAACAATCTAGGGCAGCTATTCCAAATCCAATTGTTGTGAACATGAAGCCAGCTAGTTTCAGGCGGTGGGGTGAGTTTGGCGCACACATACCAATTAGGCCTGTTTCCAAAGCAATACTGCACAATGCTGCCCAGAGGACTGCAGCAGAACAAGACTTTGATTTCCCTCAATGTGATAGTAATTTCATATTCCTCTGAAAAGCAACATGGCTACAGAGGCTTGAATCTCGACACGAGCAATGAAGAGCAATCCACAACGAGATGCTTGTTTGGTCATTTACATACAATTTCTCAAACAAACACTCAAATGCTGTTGTGACTAGTTTTGTTCTGGAGGAGTTGGGAGACTTGTGTAAACACGGCAGCCTCAGTCCATTGGATGAGGCCTCCTTTATTGACCTGTAGCATCCCTGGATGGCTTCGTTAACTGCTGGCATTTGATCAGTTGTCTCTCGCGGGGGGGGGGGGGGGGGGG
>JAQLOL010000013.1:12275189-12289510 GCA_029783665.1 Naso thynnoides
CCCCCCCCCCCCCCCCCCCCCCCCCCCCCCCCCCCCCCCCCCCCCCCCCCCCCCCCCCCCCCCCCCCCCCAAAAAGAGAGGTAGGAAATCAAGAGGGGCAATGAGAGAGCATAAGAGATAAGAGGAGGAGAGCTGGCGGAAGATAAGAGACGTAGGAGGAGGTGGTGGAGAGAAAAAGCGAGAGGGAGAGGGGTTGTCGCGTGAAGCAGACGAGCAAAAACTTAGCGGAGGAAGAGGAATGAGTAAGGGGTAAGGAGGAGTAAGAGAGACAAATGAGGTAATGATTTAGCAAAAAGCAGTGTGAGGGCAGAGCTTCGGCAAAGTGTTTATGTCATTTTTTTTTTAAACTCTGCTCTGTTGAATATCAGAGTTTGAGATTTCTTTTTTAATAATACCACGGCGAATTGGAATGCTTCTTTGCAAAAGACTCAGTAATGAAGAGCTTAGTCTAGTATCTCTCTAATCCAAATCAGAGCTGTCAGTAATTGTTTTCATTACAGTATCATTAAGAGGTTGCTATACCATACTTTGTGCATATTACAGAAAGAGATTAACTCAATTTTTTTTCTTTTTTGATGCTACATCTGCCAGTAGAAACCTCTGCTCATTAAACTGACTTTGCTGGCAAACTGCTAGTGGTTCAGAGTAGAGATATGATGGCAATCGAAAATGATGACACCATGGACCCCTAGGCACAAATGCCTGAAAGATCTGTTCTGTTTCCCTAAATATGAGAACTAAATGTCTGATACATACACCAAAGGGACAATATAGAGAAGAGACAGTATATTGAGAGATAGGAGGGAAATAGATAGACTGTCACCAGGTCACTGTGGACTGATAATGAATACTAAAGAGGCCATAGGGGATTGCACCTCAATACACGGAATTCGCCTCATGGTGTCCAAGAATGTGTGCTTTGTGCATAATTCTATTCCAGCTTGCAGAGCAATTCACCAACATTTCCAACTCGTTGTCTACGTATTTCTCAAATCTATTCCTCAAGTCTGCATGAACAACAAAAGCCTCATACTTTGAAGGACTGATTTTGGCCTGTAGCTCATCAAGATTTCCAAAACCTCTTTCGAACACAGTTGCTGGTCAAGGACATCCTCCACACCAATCCACCACACAATATCAAAACTCAACTTCCATTGTCAACCATGACGCAACTCTCTATGCTGACCCCCCCTTTTTAAAGTACTGTCCTCTAGAGGCCACGAAGGACAGTTTATGCCCAGCAACAGTGAAAAGCACCTTCTTCCTCAAAGGTGACGAGCTCTCTCTGACTGAATGCTCTACTGTGTAAGTACTTAATTTTATGCTGCTAATTGTTCACTGTAGTGTTGCAGTCAAGACCACACTGACCAAGACCAAGACTTGACCGAGACCAGAGTGTGCCAAGGCAAGACCAAGACCTGAAGGGGCTGACACCGAGTCAAAACCAAGACCAAAGGTAGAGCTTAGACGAACTGGCAGGCATCTCTGCTCCCAAACATTCACACCATTTCTCATCATGTTGTCTCTATGAATCTGCTCCCACTTGAGTGAAGAGGGTGGGGAGGGCCAGTAGTCATCAACAGTGACCAAAAAAAAAAAGAAAAAAAAGTCAAAGTACAAATGATTTAAGCTATTGGCTGCATTTGAAGACGGAATTTTTACATTCAGTCACAGTAATTATATTAACAAATAAATCTGTTGTGGTCTTGACCGGTCTTGATTAATAAAGGCCCCTTAAAAAGTTGTCTTGAGAGCTCAAGAACAACAACATTAGCTAATTGTTTGTTTATTTGCACACCTGTTGCACTTTGAGCACTGCTCTCATTTTCATATTGTTTTCTATATCATTTATTTTGTATCAAGAAATGACAATGTAATTTTGTTGCGTTGTAGTCTTGCCCAGCAGCAAAAAGACAAATTTTCTTGATTTGACATCTTAAGCTCAAATTAAAGGCAATTCTGTCAGTTTATCTAACAAGATTTTGGATTTCCAACCCAACCATCTTCTCAGGCATTGTTAGGCAATTCTTTTTTTTAATTAAATTTTCTGATTGTAAACACACATTGACTATAAGCAAAACTTTTATTCTGACCAAAAGGACAATCTCTTACTTGCTTTTGCTGAACTCATGATGTAAACCGCAGTCTCCAGTGTCCAAGTTCTGGTCTTTGTACACCCATTTGCTTGACAAATACATGTAATATAAAAATGTGTTGCTATTTTCAACTTGAACAATTTTTCCCAACCAGACAGGGTAATAAACAAGCATATTGCAAAAGCTCTGGCTGAGGTCCCCTTAATTCTTGAGCACCACTTGGTAATCCATCCATGTGATAAATTCTAAAGTTGTCCTAAGACAAAGATAGGTTGATTTTTTTGATCATGTAAGATTAAATATAGGTTTTTAGATTTTATGCCTGACGGTGATGACCCCTCAGAAAAACTGAAATTGCATGAGGCTACAAACACTACAGCCTTTCATGTTGTTGCTTTTTATTTTGTCAGACACCTCCTTTAAGTGGAAGCACAGCAGATTTTTGTCTCTTTGGTGTGTGCTAGGTTAGATACCTTTTGATTACACTGTAGCAGCATCAAACACACATCAGGGGGTAAATTGAAGTGAATATAGAGGAAATATTTCTTTGAAGCTCGCTATTGCATGGATAAAGGCAAAGTGATTTAGCTGACACATGTCCAAAATGTTTCCTGTTTTTAAAATCCCCACATCATTAACAATTAGCTTCCTCTGCGTGATTTGTAAGGGTGTATACGGCATCACCATCATTTTTCGGAGAGAAAAAACAGAGCACAAGGAAGTAAACAAGAGTCATTTCAATGTGTATGCTATGATTTTGCACTGTTGCTTTAAGATCATTTTTTGCCATAACTGTAGCGCTCTCTTGTCCATCAGCTAGGACAGCTGTGCCACCCCTTGTCATCTTTGTTCTGCGTCTCTGCCCATTGAATCTTAAGCAACCAATAATAAGCATCTGGCTCCAACCCTTTATCAGGCCTTTTAGTCTTAAATGTGTGTGGGTGCCAGCCACGAGTGCTATTAGCAGGGAGAGGGACAGGAGGGAGAAAATAAATATATAATATTGCCACCCACCAAGCAAAGATATTCAGTGTTTGCATTTCAGGGGACAATAAAGAAGGCCATCTGTTCCTGTCATTCGTGCTTTATTGTTTTCCTCGGCGGGCCACTCACTTTGGAACGCCACATCAAGCCCTCCCCACCTCACATTCTCTGAACCCCACGATATCCGCGAACGACAACCAAACTGTACGTATGTACACAAGCTCACATAAATGCACACAAGCATTGCTCTCACTCTGAGCCTTGTACAGCTGTAAGACAAGGAATGGACTTAAGGGTTTTCTTTTTCTCTTTTTTCGCATTTTGGATCTTTACTAGAAAAATGATGGCAAAAAAAGAAGACAAGATGCTGAAGGGGCATGGCTTTGAATAAATTCTCTGTCCTTGTCTCTCATGTTGGCACCAGTGGTACTATGGAAAACACTGCCAAATGTTTTTCTTCCATTCCCACTGCAGGATCATGTGAGGGGAGGAGGACAGAAAATAAACCTCACTTTTCGTCTCCTGGCTTAGGGTTTACCAAGGAGAACGTCTGCAATATTGGATTAGGAAATGAAAGGCTCCTAGGGGACATATCTGCCGAGTTACCAGTTCCCTTCACATAACACAAAAGGCCTGGCAGATGGATGTAGTATGACTCAGGGTCTGTGGTGACATCCTGTGGTGGTACTGCACAGGGGTGAATCAATAGAGAGGGCATGATGGAGGCCATTTTATACCCAGTTGTATTATAGAAGACATAGGCCCACTCCACACATTCACTAGTAGTATGGGTTTTCCTCATTAGTTCTCAAGCACTATTTAACTAAAAACGCAAACAAAACTGAAGCACTGTTATGAGTGTATGCTAAGAAAACGGGCAATGATACAACTCTAAAGCATAAGTGGTTAATCAGAAGTCTGGAAAAAAAAGCTATTACCATTAGGCTAACTGCAGCCAAAGGTTTGATCGGTTCTTATCCATAACCTGCAACTCTGGCAGTGAGGCTGCATTATGGGAATGATAATGTAGTGACTTATATACCACGTTCTGATGCCTTCCCCTAACGACAGTGAAAGACTAACAGAACATTAAGAGTGAATATGGAAAGAGATTTTTTAGCAGGGCTCCAGCAGCTCTGTATCTCCTGATGTGAAAAAATGGAGATAACATTGCACAGTCACTCCTCACATAACAAAACTCTGCTTTCCCTTTCTAATCAACAAAGCTGCAAGCCGAGTGAATTTTGCCCACAATTTTTTTTAGAAAGATCAGTTTTTAGTGATTTAAAGCAACATTTCAATCAGATATCTCACGTTGAGATGTTTAGTGAAGCAGCAAATATACATATTATAGGTTTGGTGTCCAGGTTCTGACTTCATCACTCAAAACGTAATGAACCCCAGTCGCAGCCTGCAGATGGATGCTGGGGTGGCAGTGGAGCCAAAAGGACATGCAGTGATACTGATGCAGGGCAGCAGTAGCAATGAGAGGCAGAGGGAGAGTTAGGAATTTCTTGCAGATTAAATACTCCGCCAAAATGAGAGGGCACAATGGGTAGATGTGGAGAGTGGGGCATGTGACGTGCACAGCAGTGCAGCTAGAGCTGTCTGCCTGAACTGGCTCGCAGGCGTCGCTCCTTTGGGTGCAGACTCATGTCTGTGGAGTGAAATTTGTAGATTGTTACCTTAGCATAGCATAAGACTAAAAACAGGGAAATAGTCTCACTGTCTTCATCTGAAGTTCGATCCGCCCGCCAACATCAGTGGGGTCATGTGCTGTGCTGGACAACTTCCTGGCTATTTCTTGCCCTTTTTTCAGTCTTTGTTCTGCTAACTAGCTGCGGGCAGCAGCTTCATATTTGCAATACAGACATGAAAGTGATATTAATTTTCTCATCTATTCTTCTGAAAGAAAGTGAATAACCAGGTGCCTCATAGCGGCAGCCAGTGGGACTACCAAAAATCTTGGGGTGGTGCATTGCATGAGGTGGGTGTAGTAGTAGGATGACATATCATATTGTAAATTATATTGTATAAAACTGCTGTAGATAACTTGCAGCTGCTGCAGGAAAACAACACTTACAAGCGATGTTTTCTCACCAGTGATCTGACTGAATGCAAGATTTGCAGGTGCTTTTCCATCACAGTCAGCAAGGTTAAACTCCAGAGAAATTAAACAAATTGCTCCTCTAATGCAAAGTAAAACAAATGGAGAACTTTAGTGCACATGTGGAACCCTCTTGGGTTCTAATTATGTAAAACTATAGACATCAGAAGGCACTGAATTCTTTAATGAGCACTTGAGAGAACAAAGGGAATTTAAGTGCATGTTAATAAGAGAGGCGAGACAACAGGAGGAGGCAAAATGCCACAGAAAGAATCACTACACATTAAATGGGGGCATTTGCTAACTTACCAACAGCCAGCATCTTCGACAGTTACACTGGGTACCACAAGTCAGTTGAGAGGAATCTATTTCACACTGTGGTTTGTGGCAGTTAGAATGAGCACACAGCTAAAGTGCTAATAGGTTCTCCATGGAAACAATATACAATAAATTGAGATGAATTGAGTGTCAGGGAATTGAGATTTAGCTATTAGTGGAGGAGAGGATGAGCTGGTTGGAGATTTCTCTCTCTACAACCTGAAATCAACGAACTGTCCACTTCTGCCACAACCTTTGTGCCACATGTACGTACCAAATTATAGGTTAAAGTCCGATGTTAGATCCCGGGGCTGCCCATGGCTTCCGTGGGGCCACAGGCACAGTACCATTTGGATTCACTCAATAACAAACAAGGCCTGATTTGTTTGGGAAGCTGTGTTCCACATCACTGATCCGGAGGCTGGCCAATTAGCTTTGACAAAGACTCCCGTGTGTATAGACAGGCAGAACACCGCCCAGATAGCACATTTCTGTTCAGGAGCCAAAATGGATCGTACTGTAGGAGGTCCTTTAATCCCCTGTTCCACTGAATAATGATTTAAATCAAGAAACACTGGTGCAGGATAGCAACCTTCAAACTCATATGCCTGCTGTCACCATAGCACACCTTACTAAATAACCATGCTTGCATAAGTACATCAGGTTTCTGTGGACTAATGGCAGACATGCATTTAAGAACATAAGCTTATGAGCATGAGTGCGTAGATTTGATATATCATTTTAATGTGTTATGCCATTAATGAATGAGAAGTAGTTTCTAATTACCTCAAAATTGAGGATAATAACATGTCATATCAGTGAAACAGTGTGTAATGATCAGAATGATATCTTCTGCATGATTGAACGTTGTTACACATGAATACTGGCACAATGTTGGCAGCTTGCGATCCTCGCAAAAGAAAATACTAAAGAAAAAATATATGGTGTTCAAAGCACAGCTGCTGCTCAGGAAGTGATCTGTTCTTCATTAGCTTTGTTTGTGTTTCGTGTAGTGGCTTAAAAGGTGGGCAGAGTAGTATGAGTAGGTGAGCCAGTACTCACCAGAGCACAGTGCCAGTACTTCTGCCTTTCGCTCTTTGGGATACCGTGACTTTATCCTGCACACCACCACTTCTCACAAGCTAGTTCTCTTTTCTCCCCTCTCAGTGTGTTGCTCTCTGGGCAATACATAATTGCCTTATATAAACAGCATTTTCATTGGGCAATACATAGCACTTGCCTGTGCCCAGTCTCACTTATAGCTTTTTTCTGTTGGTGCTTCAGTTGCTTTGTTTACGTGATGCACTCAAGTAGAGCAAAGAGAAAGTAACACACACTAGTTACTCACACAGCCAGACTGGCCATCAGTAGCACCTGGAAAGGCTGGTCACTCTGTGGGTTGCTGTTCAGGCATCCAGCTCTTCACTACCCCTCCACTAAAAGAAGGCAAAAGAGAAAAAGAAGTTGCTTGAAAATAAACATGAAAACCAGTTTATTCAAAATAAAAGGTATTCACAGGTGAAGCAATGTGATAGTCATTAATAGCATCAATTACCTCGCAGTAAGCCATGTGTGCATGAATGAAGTGTTACTGACATATCATGCTAGCAACAAAGCCTTGTTAAAGTACGCTATGTGCTGTAGCTATGCAGTTAAAGGACCATACCAGCATTGCTGTAGCCTATGTCATCGTCCATTGTCAACATTGCTAAGGTTTTATCTATTAGATATGGTGTTTGTTTACATTATGTCCATACTCAATAAACGTCTCAGAAAGCACCTGAAAATGTCAGTAAAAAAGAACGTCTTTTTCAAAATCCTTCTTTGTGCTAATATTCGAGCTAGGAGGGAAGCACTTGTGAGGAACTATTTTTCCAGGTTTAATAATTTTTGTGTCAACGGCTCCCCTCTCTCTCATTCAGCAATTTTTGACCAAATAAATGCAGACGTTCTCTTTAAAAGGGTGAATAACCCATACCTAGGAAATTTCACGCATCCTATTGTGTTTCTATATTCTGTTTCAACATAAATGGCAGTGAATGGGGTTTAAAATGCAGTCTAAGATCTACTCAAGTATACCCATGGTCAAAATTTGACAACATTTGTAGAAAATAGGGATGATCCCTGTTAATGATGAGAGGTCTAAAATAGATTGGTATGGTCCTTTAATGTATTTTCATATCGAGGTCTTATTCTAGATTTTACTTTTTGTCAACCAAGTCCATGAAAACACCAAAACCGACTATTTCTTAATTTGCCTCTCCAACTTTCCAACTTTTTGAGCATCTCTGTGGTACTCAGGCCCATTTGTTCCTGTTGCAGGTGTACTGCAAATCTGTAGATCAAAAAGGAACCATAAATGCAAACTGTTATTATGAAAAAGATTAGTAATCTCCTCAAACAGCCAGGCACGAGAATTTAAGCAAACATTAGTCTGAGAGGAGCAATTAGAGTATGTGTTTATTTATTTATTTTCAGATCCTGATTAATATATATTTGGTTCACTGGCGGGTAGCCTATTTACGGGAGCAGGGCGGTGTGTAGGGGGGCTGGCTCCAGATAAACTACAGCGCCAACGTTCATTGTAATGAAAGAACGTGTCACACAGTGCAATAGATTGGCTCCTGATTTGTTTTCAGTAGTTTTTCAGGCTTTTGCTAAACAGGCAACACTTATTACAATGATCAGTTCATAATATCACCAGACATATAAGCCACCTGGCTATGTGAGCAACTAACAGTTGCTAGGAAGACAACATGTATAATTAGGCATTACAAATCACATAAAGAAGGACCCAGACCTTTTTTTCTTTATAGAAGTACTTGATATTTTGTTTGAAGTGGTACATCATACTGAAATTGATAGAAATGTATGGTTACAGCAAGATTTCCTCACCATTACTTACGATTTATGTGAGTGTTCATGTTAATCAGTGCATCATCTTATCAAACTGTCATGCAGCTTGAGTTGTAACTGTGAACGCCCCATTAGTTGATAAATTGCACAAATCAGAGACTGCAGAAAGAGAAAACTCATTCCAGTCGCATTTACACTGATATGAACATCCATGTTTTGTATCATTTCCTAAGCTAAATATTAAGGGATTTGTGCACCTTTATTGCAAAATGCTACCAGTACATGCGCTTACATTCTCATATACCATATAGTTGCATATGTATGAACCTCTCCTGTAAGTGCTTTGAGTAATTGGACTGAAGGGAGTTGTACAATAGCAAAGTGATTCAAGGTCTCCAAACATGCGCTCTCTGTGGAGTCGCAGTTCAGTCTTAAATGAGGGTCTTTGTTTGGAATGATCAGCGGCAGATCAGAACTGTACCGCACAGAAGTTTGAGCAAAACTACAGGAGTGACAGAACAAGGTTACCACAGAGACAGAAAGATGCTCAAGTGCGCTAACTCAATGAAATCCTCAAAGAGGGATTCAAAAGGTTTGCTGATCTCCCATGGAGAAGCCATCCTCTGTGACATATGGAGGAATCTTACAGTCTGTAGAGTTAAAGGTTTTGTAAATTATCAATATATTCGCTCCTGTTTAGCCACATTGGGCCAAAAGTGGCAAAAGCATTTCCCTCATTTACTCAAATTTCATTTATTTGCTCACCTCAAAAGCACACTTTGGCTGTGAAGTGGTCTGGCCTTCCCTCAATGATCATTATCACTTCAAAATGCTCTGAGCTTTTTTTTTTCACCTCTTCTCCAACAGCAGAATTAATACCACACGAGGTAAAAAAAAATATGAGTATTTCATCCTATTGTATTCAAATTTCTCAGCACCATCTTTGATTTTCATAGTCCAAAGTAAGGTAAGCCCCAGGGCGGTGACGGACTGTCATCCCTCCCCTGGGGGCAGGAACTGCACTCTTCAGCTCCCTAATGATGTGCCTGTCTTTTGAGCGAACAAGCCCCTGTCATAGCCGATCACTTAGCAAGCTTAACTAAGCAGGCAGTGGTGGGTTCGACAGAGAGGGAGACAAAGACAGAAACATAGGGAGACAGAGGTGGGTTGGTGTAGGTTTGGCTTCTGGCAGATGAAAGCTGTCCTTTCAGGATTCAGGCGGAAATGAGGCAGGTTGAAAGCACAAAAACCACAACAGATACAATATAAAACCTTGACTTGCTGCAACAGTGTAGCACACAGGTCAATTAACTGGCCATTCGGAAAATATAAGTCAACATCTTACTCATTGAACTGAACACAATGTGATGACTGACATCAACACTCCTGAAAAGTCCACAATCTATTAGCTTCTACATTCAGGATTCACTGTATCGTGCTCCATATAAGAGTGAGGTAATTGGAGACATGCTGCTATGAAATACATATTGCATGAATGACAGGCAGTAATACAGCTGTTGTTGTCCCAGTGCCACACTGTAAATATGAACATTCTCAATCTGGACTTGGCATAATCACTGTTTATCCATTATTTCCTCTTCTCTCCTGCTGAATGGAGGCGCACACAGTCAGATTGCCCTCAATCATTCAGTAATTGATGCTGTGGCATTTCACACTCATATTACCCGAAACAGCCTTGGTTTACTCTCACCCTCCCTCCCTCCACCGCCACCACCACCACCACCACCACCACCACCCTCCCTGTCTGGATCTTCCTTCTTCCCACAAATATCCCAAAGGCTTCTTTCTCTGCAATTTTAACTTTAGATTGATTTAAGCTCTCCTGGAAGCCAATTTGGTCTGTTTGAATGTTCTTATAATCTCCTGATTTGATTCACCAGGGGACTGTTGTTAGTTGAGCAGAAACAGCCTATACAGCAGAGAAGTGAAGAATAGCATCACACACATTGTGGAGCAAAGGAAGTACAATACGAGATAAAAGAAGAGCAGCCTGAGGGTACGGGGAGTGGCCACGAGGACTCCTTTTCTTCCCCTGCACTTTTTTCTAAATTATTAAATCACATAAATGCAGGAACACCTGGGACAACCCATGAAGGAGGATACACAGTGGAGGAAGAAAGGGGGTGGGCTGGGTTGAAGCACCACCCTAAAAATCCTGCTATTTTTAAGAATATAACAAGATTCTTGTATAGTCTGTGGCAAGGATTAAATACAGCCCACACTGCCGAACATGGATCAAGCGCTCTTTTTATTCCTTTCTGCCCACCGCTAACTTAACAGTTTCACTCTGTTCTGAGAATCTAAGGGGTTCAAGGCAGAACAGAACGGATCTTTTGATGTAGGACATGTTTCAGGGTTCATGTGTGGTGCGCCATCACCCCCCGTCCCTTCTGTTCCTCAGCATACGAGGCTTGAAGGAGGCTAGAAGTGACTAAAGAAAAGCTGGCTTCCCTTCTCTTTAGATGCATAAAGGCGGTGGCAAAGAACGCCAGAAATAAGCTGCTGGAGAAGCTTTTGATTGTCTTTGCACACATGTATGTTCTGTGCATGTGCAGATTCGACAGCTGTGTATTGCAGGGTCTTTTTTGCTGTTTTAGTGTACAGACGTTCAGTCTGAGCAGCTGGCTTTATCCTCCTCATGCACACTCAGATGAAAGACAGGAAAAGGTAGAACCACTTGCCTTAAAACCTCTTTGAAGTGAAGTCAGAACTCGAAAAAATTATATGTGCAGAGATGGTAAGGAGGGAAGAAAAGAATGTCAAGGCAGTGGTATCATCTGGTGAACCTGTGGGAGATAGAAAATCAAGAAGTGTGGGGTGAAAGAGAGAGATAGAGACATGGAGGGGGGGGAGACAGGTACAGAAAGTGTTCTGGGATGGGAATGCACTTGGGGAGTAGAAAAAGCACACCACCTTTGCATTTAAAAACACTCCAAAACTTTGCAATATAAAAGGCAGGAGTAGGAAAGCAGGACACAAAAGAATATTCACAATGCTTCTGCAAAAAAAAAGACGCTGTTTCTTCTGCTTCCTCGCCTCTCTCTGCCTGGGTAGAGTCTCTCCACGTTGATCACGATTTACCGTCTGAAGATGCATTGGCAGTTGTTGACAAAGACAGAGTTTGTGATGGTAGTCACAGTTATTCCATGGAGATAGACGAGGGAGGGGCGATGAGGGGGAGTCGACTCCCCTCTCTTGTTTTCTTGCTTACTCTCTTAACTGTGTTTACTCTTTCAACACTGACATCCAAAGGTATCCGGCACTGAAAAAACTTTCCTGCTAGCTGAAATGTTACACTGTTTATGGTGAATTAACGTGTAGTTTAACCTGTATATTCCCCCAGCAATCATAGTTTAAATCCAAACAGCTGCATCACAACTTAATCCTGTGTTTCTAATTCATGGCTCTGTTCTTCAAATAAGAAAGGATTTAAACTGACCCTCTTTTTTATAAGATAACTTGTCGCAAACTTAATTATTCAAGGGAACAATATAGATCTTTATTACAGAGAAACTGACATAAAAGAGATAAAATAAAGCACATTATCCAGCTCTTATGAGGGTTTACAAGATTTTTTTTTTAAAAGATGAATAAGATCAAACAGTCTGTAAAACAAGAAAATCAAGATTTTGAAATTAACAGATGGTAAGAAAGCCTCTTTTTACAGTGGCACAGAGACTTAACACTTACATTTCCATTCCAATAATCTCTCAGCCCTATTTTAGGTGAAATTTAAGGCATCCTATTTTGCAAGGCCTTACTCCCACTGGGTAGGCGAGCATTGAGAGGCGCTGGTGGTGACGCAGGAGAGGCTGTGATCATGCCCAAGTTTCATCTGAAGCGTCTGAGCCGTGATCGCAGGGAAACTTCAAGTGAAAACCACAAGAGCAAGAGCAGAGAATGGAGATGAGAGACCAAAAAAAAAAAAAAAAAAGGGAAAAAAAAGAAAAGAAAAAACAACTGATTTCCATCAAAACAGATTGTCAAACCAGATGGGGACTATTCGAGAACTGGGGCAGAGTGGATAGGGAGGGACTCTGATTGGGCAAATCTCAACACACAAACGAGACAAGAGCATCAGAACAAACTGGGTTTCCTATGCACACTGCTGCTCCACTGCCATGTAATTCTAAATGGTTTTAAATTATTCTGAATTTAGTTTTTATTCATATCCTGGACATTTAAATGTTCAAAATGATTAAATTCAGCATGGAATTGAACACTCTATTGGGAGCATCGTGTTTGTGCTTCAAGTGGGGGATTCATCCCTCTGGAATGGCATCATTGGGTTCAGTTGGGATGGCTGGGTTTAATTTCCTGGAAGGAGAAAGAGGCTTTGACCTGTCATTTTTGAGTATGATGTCACTGTGTTACCAGCGATGACCCTGTGTACTGCATGAGTGAGCGCGTTTTGGTGTGTGTTTCATTAATTCCTCCTGAACCATCAGTGATCCTGAAATGATTCTGCATGCTCTGACCATTATCACGGTGCCTCTGGCAACACCTGAGCAAAGCTCATCAGCATGCCGGCATTGATCCCACACAAGGTTCTCCCCGAAGTGGATTGGCTCTAACGCATCCTTCAAACATGTTATCTGAGCCAACGTACGCTCGAGCCTCCAACAAGAGGCTCTTCCTGTCAGCCCAAGAGCACGCAGAGTAAACACAAACCCTATTTGCAGGCCAGGAGAGTGACATTATCACAGTGTTGAAACAGAAAACCTGTGATTTTTTAATCAGTTGCATTAAGAAAAGAAGTGAACGCATTGAACACAAAGTCACCACTCAAGTTGTTTGAACCCTATGTTAATGAATCAAAGCAATAGTATGAAACTATTGATTAGTTTTTATGCTTAATCATTTTCTGACTGAGAGTTACATGGTATCGTAATATATCAGGCAGGATGTAGAACCATGTGTTTTCTTGACTGCACTCAGTTGAAATGTATTGTGAAAACACGTTTTTAATTTTTTATTTGTTTATTTATTTAAAAGGTACTTTGAATACTTAAATATTTTTAAAAACAGGTATATTTGACCAGAAGTGTCTGTACTTGGACTTATTTAATGAAATTGTGTACTTTGTCCATCACTGATATTTGGTGAACTTCAGAGTTCATGGGAAGATTTTAACTCTGGACCAGTTTTAGATAGTTTTTTCCCCCCCTGTATCCAATTTTGATGCACAGCTAAGCTAACTAGCTGTTAGCTGTAGCTTCACATCATGCAGCCATGAAAGCAGCATAAGTGTTCATATCTAACACTTAAAATCTAATTATGGACCCTTTCAGTTGTCAGCCTCATTGAACCAATGTACAGAGTTTTGTTCTACATGTACAAAGTTCTAAGAAACGTGGCAAACCCTTCATTTATTAAACATTCATTCCGCAACCTAACAGCAAGAAAGACCATTCAGAAATGTAAAGTATTGCACTTAACTGTCTTGGTGTGCCAAATCAAGAATTTGTGGCAAGTGATTCCAACCTTTTAAACTTCAATATCAAGTAGATTTGGAGGCAAAGAAATAAATGAAAGATGTTTCTAATTTTGAATGTTCCCATGAATAATGAGATTTAAAGCAGGTGTTCTAACATTAAAATGGCCTTCATTTTCCTTCATATTCCCTCCTTGAGCTTCTTATGTCAAGTGGGAGAAAATGAAGGTGATTATTGACAGTGAGAGGAATTTTCATCCTCACTGCAGTGGACTTGCTGCGGACCAACCTCAGCTCTCCATCTTACAGAGAGACTTTTTTTCACCCTTAAACATGCCTGTAGCATTCCTCAAGGTACCTTCTGATGCCTGAGGCTGTAGAGAAACGCGGATGATCGTGTGCAATTCAGTCCCTCCACCAAGGCTCTCCACCCGTATGTTTATAACATGATGAGCCTGACATGCTTCAGCTTTTATACCTCCATGGAGACACTGATCGAACAAGC
>JAQLOL010000013.1:12305003-12316559 GCA_029783665.1 Naso thynnoides
GGAGCTGGCATTAAAGGGGAGTAAGTAATATATATATATATATATATATATATATCTTTAACTGCATTAGCTCAAGTAAATAGTGGAGGGAAAAGTCTGCATTCCTTCAGCATAATTCACAAATACTGTAATCTGTGTTTTGAATGCAGGCAAGCAAACAGATAAGAGGAGAGGACAAAACAAAATCTTTTCCTTAAAGGTACTGAATGTCACCATGAATAAGCATTAAAAGCCTTGACAGGAATACAGAATATGTACAACAGCAGCTTCTATAATGTTGCATCCTTGTATAATGATCCGACACTTGCAGTCCACAGAAAGCCATTATTTTAGACTTAATCATGGGGATCTTTCTCCCTTTTCCCACCCTCTTTTGACAAACACTGCACAGTCAGAGCTGACTGACAAACCATGCGGAAGAGTGACATCAGGTATCCAGGAGCCACATCTGACCCCGGGCCCGCAGAAGGACACGTAGCTACAGAAAACATCAAATGTCAAGTACGGGGGAACATGCAAGGGGAAGGAATGTGGCCTACATGGCATTACCATACTGGGGGCTGCCATTGCCCTAAAAGGGACTTCTCTTCCATCGGGCAAGCTGATCGGCTGGACTGACAACAGCGTTATGGTTATTTTCCCTGACAGCTAGTGGAGCCTACTGGCTTCAAGGAAAGGGGAGGTCGATTATGTGATGGGTCTTACAGCGAGCCATCTGCTTTTGCAAAGGAAAAGAACTAACATCAGTCTCTCTCTCTCTCTGTTCTCTTTTTTCCCCCCTCTACAAATCAAAGTATTTTTAGATTTAGCACAATTCAGCTTACAACCTCATTTGTTATTAATGTTGCTGTCACAAAGAAGCAAATCCATAATGAATACGTTTCCTCCTATACTTAATGCATCTGTTACAAATGTTGTGCATTAAGTCCCTCCCTGTGTGCTCACGCCACCATATGCTTCACAAGATCTAAAATATCCACTTTAAAATAGATGTCTCCGTGTCCATCTGTCTGCCTGTCCATCTGTTTGTACATGGCCAGAAATGAGTCTGTATCTTCATATCTGAAATAAGGTCAGACTCACAAACAAGTTTATTTGAGCTCTTTCTCTCTCTCACTGCAACCCTGACGGGAACCTTTGAGTGAGAGGGAGGGAGATTGTGTTATGTCTCTCTTGTCTCACATCCGTAAGATGTGACCTCTATCTTAGCATGTGTGAGGAGGCAAATAACATCAATCTTGCCTGTTCCTCCCCTGCTAGTGCTGCACTAACACCCTGATGAGGAGTTATATTGCTAACACAGAGAAAGGTTACAGCAGACCGTACTGTGCCTGCCAGAGCTTACAGTGACTGGTATTACTTTGTGTGTGTGTGTGTAAAAAAGCAGGTTCCCTCAAGGTAAACCATCACATTTTAAGGATAGGCCTTGAATTGGGGTAAGGGTTAAATCTACAAGCAATGAAGGCAAGTCAGTGCAATGTATGTTTGTGTGTGTGTGTGTGTGTGTGTGTGTGTGTGTGTGTGTATGCTCGTGTGTT
Organism: Naso thynnoides; assembly: GCA_029783665.1. Taxonomy (NCBI): domain Eukaryota; kingdom Metazoa; phylum Chordata; class Actinopteri; order Acanthuriformes; family Acanthuridae; genus Naso; species Naso thynnoides. Next base: position 12,306,542 of record JAQLOL010000013.1, read on the forward strand.
AATATATATCTACTCAATCTCTCTTTCAAATCTCATGTGGAAATTATGTTTTCTTTTTACCTACAGTCAATTGTAATCAAAAGTATCTTCTTTGGTGAGTAAAAATCATGTTACACTCTTGCGACAGGAATGGTGGAGTGAAAATGTGTGTGTATGAGTGTGTGTGTGTGTGTGTGTGCTTGTGTGTAGTTGTGAATAAGCACATGGAACCTACAAATAAATGTGACACAAAGTAAAATTCTGACATATTATTCCAGATATTCTTTTGTTCTTGGTTCCTGTAGTCTACTTCTTTTTCAGCTTTTACCATTTGTGCTACACTGAAACCACTAAGTATACTTGGTCACTACTTGACTGTAATTAATATGCAGGACTATAACTTATTTTTCTTTTTTACGTGAGGATGATTTCCTTTTTTATTGAGGCTACATAAGGTAAAAACCTTCTCCCCCCAGTGTGCACAGTAGTTCTTTAAAATACAAAGAATTGCATTCATTAACAGTTAATACATTGTGTTGTGTTGTGGACATTTATGCATGATTTCAACTTTCTAATATGCACCTAATTTAATTTAAGTTTAACATGTCTGAGGCTAAAGGTGAACTATGCAACTTTTTTATTTTTTATTTTTTTATTACAGGCCTTTAAAACAGACAGGAAACAGAGCTCTTAATATGAGGAATAGCAGTTTGCAAGAGCTAATGTGACTTTTAGACATAGTACATCCACATGTTCACATTCTCAATGACTAGAGCATAAAGAACAAAATGAGCACTTTGGTCATTTATTGTGCATTTTATAATCAAAATAAGGAAGACTAACAAGTTGCATGGTAAACCTTAAAGGAACAGGCAATGATTCAACACATGGAGAGCAGTTTAGTGGGATAGTAGCCTACTACTCAGCCGTACAGTGATTTTAGAGGACAAGGAGGATTTTTGTCAAGTCTGAGACAAAATACATCCAGACGATGTCAGCAGAGCTATGTCAGTTTGGGATTGAGCCTTTAGATTTCAAACAGAAAGCCTGGATTAAAAACTTGGAGTTGGGAGTTTTGAACGTGTGGGTGTTTACAAGGGGGTGGGGTGGGGGGGGGGTCTGATGGAGGACAAATCGAGACGCTTCAGGGAATATACGGAAAGGAAATGTGACCTAGTAACTTTAAGATAGTGGAGTAACAAATCTCCAATAACGTTGGATTTTAACGGTTCATTTAAATATCAGTTTATAGAAATAACAGTTTCTCGATTTTATTTTGAAAGTCACGACCATTACTTCCACCGGATGATGTCTTTCTGCATTTGGAAGTATCTCTGACCGCGTCACCATGGCGACTGAACGCGCTCAGCTAAGAAATGTAACGTTAACTTTAATATCACAGTTACGGTTAAAGGCGAGTGGCTACAAAAAAGGAGAAGAAAAACTGTTCGTGACTGTTTTCTTTTCTAACTAAATCTCGGCTGCCTGTCGGCTAACAGGGATCTAATCTGTCAAATGTTGATTGGTTTGTAGTTTTTCTTTCTTAAAGTGGTCGAGACCATTGAAACTTCGCGTTAATGGCGACATCGAAAGCCGTCACTCACCGGATGAGGACGTCCGAAGGAGCTGAAAAGTCATCTCGAGCGTCCTCTCTGAACTTTTTGGAAAGGTAACTTTAATCCATCAAAACATTCTCATTTTTTCTATCTACGTGGCAACACTCGAGTCTTCCAGTTTTCACAAACTGTTGCAAGTCAAGGCTTTATTTTCCCTGTAAAAGGACCATGTATGGACAATGTTTGCAGGAAAATACATAAAGGCAGAGCCAAAAATCAGTACAGGTGGAAGACATTTCACTGTATGTTCAAATTAAGCAGCCTGGTTGTTGTAATAAATAACATTACATCATTATAAGAGCAGTTCACAGTAACAAGTCAGTATGCCTTTGTAAGCTGGCACGACTTTGTCAGGTAATCATGTGAACTGACATACAAGGACAATTTTTTGTATTAACTTATTGTTTTACCTCACACACTTAAAGTTTTGTTTGTTTGTTTGTTTTAAATTTAAACGAATGGTTTCAGGGCTCCATCAGCACAAATGACTCAGATATCTCTCTCTTTTTAAAAATTAGTCAAAATCTGCTGGAATATTAGCCTGTATTCGCAGCCATGCAAAGGCAAAGCTTGGATGACCAAAAACAACAGGGAACAACTGTAAATAAATTGTTTAGATCAGGAGTGCAACTCACAATGAATGACATTTCTCTATTATTAGGCCTATTTTTTTTTTCAATCAATCGATTCACCGTTGAGTCCACAACACCAGCGTGCACTCTTAAACCAATAAATATTCCATTTTCAATGACATACACATGCATAGAGTAGCCTAACAGAAAAAGATTTGACAAATCCTCACACCTGAGGCCCTGAAACTAGAGAAGTTTGGTATTTTTCAGCGCTGCAGGTGGCATGGCCTAAGGATCTTTCAGGATCAATCCACCACCTTTGTCCAGACGAAAATGTCCAAAATCCACTGATCATTAGTTTTAGCTGTAGCAGTACCTATGTCATTATGGTGCAGTGGTTTATTTGACTTATGGGCCGCATCCCTCTTTTCCAAACTCTTAGAAATGCTAAAAAATGACTTAAAACAGAGCCTCTGCATGTTGACAGCCCCAAACGTCAGTGAGAAGTAAACTGTTTAAGTATTGGAATTTTAAAGCTAATAAATATGTAACATTCCCCATGTTTAACCTAGACCAAAGATGATTTATTCATTTAGTGTTGCATTTTAGAGGTTGTTTCATGTGGCTGTTGGCATGCAGTTGGTATGGGATGTCAGTGATGGACCAGGCAGGTAATGTGAACGTGTCATGAATGTATAACTTACTGAAGTGATTTCATTAGCCCACAGTTAGTATCATTAACCGGGGCTGGTGCAACCAGACAGACATACTTAATATTTCAAAATAACACACGAAGTACATCAGGAAAGGAAAAATGTGCAATTCTTAGAGTTCAAGCAGATTAAAAAGGAGATTGATGTATTAAAAATACTACAATTACATAATTTGGTTTTATTATCTGTGTTTACGCAATCGAGATGAGAGATCTAGCATTGGTGACTTGAGATTTCACACAAATAAATGCTTGTAGCTCTGCTTGCTTAGTTTTAATTTGGATATCACTCATCACTTCCTGCAGCTTGAGAAGGGTCTTGCTCGGACACCACCATTCTACTTGAGTCTGTTGCGTGTCAGTGAAGAAGGATGTTACACTTAGTCTGATGTTTTGTGATATTCTGATAACATAGATGTGAAGTTTTACAAAACAGTGAATCCTGAAGTTATACCAAACCTGCTTAGTGAGAACATCATCATGGTTCATTTAATTTTGCTGCCAGAAGTGTACGGTAAGACGTCCAAGTACTCTGTCAGAGCATATTTGCCTCATTCACTTTTGCCTATAAGAAGTTAACGTAAAACAACAGGTGGCAGGAAAAACACTGCTGCCACTTCCTTGTAGTGATGTTTAATTGTCTTTTCTGTAGACTGCCATCTCCGATCCTGATTAAGATTCTGTCGTACCTGGATGCCTTCGCTCTTTTCAACATCAGTCACGTCAACAAGCTCCTCTATCAGCTTGCCAGTGATAAGTAAGTAGCAGCCTGATCTCCTTCGTGCAACACACATAACATTAAATAGATAGGAAGTGAAGTCACCTCACAAATTGGAGAATTTCCGAGCACTGTACTGCAGAAATTATTTTGTCTACTTAAGTCTCTGAAGCTTTCTTTCTCTAAACAAATAGTAGAATTGCAATGTGTGCTTTTCGGTCCTGTCGCTGGGTCTGTCATGTAGCCTATGTTTTTTATGTGTGTCTGTATTCAGCACTTTCAGCTCAAGACAAATTTACTTCCGAACTTAAGATAAATTAAGTTTATCTTATCTTACGTAGGGCTGCAACTAATCATTATTTTTAATTAAAAGTTGACTGACAGGCATTTTTATGTTCAATCAATGACAACCTAGTGTAAATTTCTGTTCTTTTTAATCTCAAAAAATTATGTTAAAATGTCGGATTGTTGTCCTAAACAACGCAAAAGCATCAAATAATGAGATACGCACATTTGGAAGTACGTCGTGTAGGCTGTCTTGCCCTGCTCTGTTTACAGAGTTTCTGAAGGGTTTTGAACACTGTGTTCTTACTGTGATGTAACAAGAAGCTGGACTTCTAGAATGGCCAAGTCCCGCCCCTTCTGGAGAACCCCATTGCACCTTACTTTGGGAAAAATTGTACAGAAGTCAGTGGAGAGGCACATCATTTTTCAATTCTGTTTAAATTGTGCTCCCATTCATAAATGTGACATTTGTTTGTCATTTTAGTCGATAATTTATAGAATTTTACAAATCAGTAAGGTTGCAGTTTGTCTCAAAGATAGCACAGTATAACTTAGTTTTTGTGAAACTGCTCAGTGAGCGTCTTGCACAATATACGTCACCACGGTAACATGGCTGTAACGGTAGCACAGTTTCTTTCGTTCCTTCAGAACAAGGGAACACGGATTAAAGAGGGTAAAAATCACTGCAAGGTTGCTGTCACATGGCCTACTCCAGTGCAGGGCTTCAGGTCCTGGCCGTGCTGCATGCACATCCTGTCAGGGGTTTTCCGACCTCCTGGGCTCCGTTTTAGGGTGCTCTATTCAGGAGATCTGCTCTGCAGCTAGCTCGTCATCCCTCACTTTTGCAAGGTTTTATAAAGTGGATGTGACATCTCCGAGCCTGGCTCATGCTGTCTTGAGTGTAGGCGCCTCAGTGGACTTGCTGTGTCCACAGACTTCTGCATGAGGGCGGCTGACAGTCAGTCATAGTGATAAACTTGTCCAGCATTGTGGGAGTCTCCATATCCCATAGTGAGACATTGAAACGAATGCCTGGAAAGAGAACTTTCGGTCACTTCTGTAACCCCGGTTTCTCTGAGTAGAATGTTTGAGATGTCTCAGCAGACTGCCCTCATGCTGTTAGGGTGAAGCGAGAAGAGGTGTGCTGGCTTTGAATGGCAAGTGACACTGCGTCCGTTGTTTATAAGGCATGGGGCTCTGACCCAGATGTCATGACTGACATCGGCTCAGGGCTGGTGTAATGATAGGCTATTGGTGATTCTTTAAATAAGCAAGAGGGCGTATCCTGTAGTGAGACAACTCACTCATGCTACCCTGATAACCGGGGTTACAGGAGTAACCTAGTTAGTCGGCTCCATAAGAGATCATTGTTGAGACGTCACTTAAGCGACGGTTGGGTGTGTGGTCTTTCTAAATGCGTATTTTCATGGTCTTATAGACCAATTATATGTGAGTAAACACTGGATGTGCACACACCTTGGTTGCAGACAGCCCGGAGAGACGAGGACGGCTGTTGGACGAGAGTATTCCTATGTTATGCCTTTGTGGATTTTAGTTTTAAACTGTTGTCCATATCACAAGAGACTGCCTGACTGAATGGTAACTCACGTGATATAAAATGAGAATCGCAAAGTGGGGCATTTTTAATTTGGTTATCAATCCAGTCATCTTTTCCGAGAGCTTTTAATCAAAAATGTCTGGCATTAGCATGAAAAGGAGTGTGATTTGATGGTATTATGTAATTGAACTGTGATTTTTTGAACTGTTTGGCAATTCTGGCATCTCAACGCACAGCACGACACGTTCACCATGACTGGCTTTTTCTGCAACTGTAATGTGTAGCCGCGTGACATTAGTGTGACATAGTCTGATAATGTACCTATACTTGAGCAGTTGTGTGATTAACTGTGACTTTCTTGACTTGCAAAATTATCTCTCTTTTTTTGTAACATATTTAAGATTGGTGGTACAATAAAAACGGAACCAAGAAAATTCTCTTTTTATTGACTCTTGTTCATATTTTGGGGGGATAACATGCTACTTCCGGTCCATGGGACTACTTCCGTAGGGCGGGACTTAGGCGTTCCTGCTTTGCCTCGGCTAGTTATTGACAGTTACACCGATGTGCTTTGCTTTACTGTTTACAGAAACATTCACGGTACAAGCCCTCAGAGGCAATGGCTCCACGAAAGTGTTTTTTCGGCTGTGAGGGGAAATCAACTCTGTTCAGCTTTTCTAAAGAGCTAAGCGTCCGGCAGAAGTGGATAGAGTTCGTGTTTCCCGGCCAACAAAAGAAGAGTCATGTTAGCGTTAGCTCCGTGTGCGTCTGCTCGCGGCACTTCACTCAGGACTGTTTTGTCAACATTGGCCAGTTCGAAGCTGGACTAGCGGCCAAACTGCTGCTGAAGGACGGCGCCGTGCCGACGATACTTGGCCCTGTGAAGGAGTCGGAAGCGCACGCAGTAAGTGACATGCTCTGTCAGTGTCCTACCTGTTTGTTTTGTGTCAGAAATCGGACAGTAGAGGTTGTGAGCACGGTGGCAGTGTACAGAGTGTGCTTAAGTTTTAAAACGAGCTGTGTGATTATACCTACGACGTAACAATACAGATCTGGATCTAGTTTTTCCAATCCAGCTAACCGTGACATGCGCATAATAATACAGACGTGCACAATTCAGTTAGATATGCTATGAATTTTATTTTTAAACATGCCTTTTTAAAGTAACATTAGGTTAGGGTTGGTGTTCGTCTTATAGGTCATGTGACCATCCCTTAAATGTGTTAACTGCATGCATGTAAATTACAAGCAGTGTGTGAACTTGCTAAACACAGTTTTGCATAGTGTGGGAGCACCAGTGTGTTCAAATCAAACACACCACCGTGTTAGAGAACTAAAGTCAATGTTACCATTGTCTCTTCCCAATCAGAGTACATCACAACAGATCCCAATACTTGCACCACCCAGACACATGGGATGCCAGACAGACCCTGCATCTGCTGTGTCTCGAGAAACGCAGATCTGCCCCCATATGGTATCTGTTGGCACAAAGATGACGTTGTGTCCGTCTACAAAATCTGTCGCCACACAGTTGTCCTATGGCACACTGAGACAACATGTGAGAAGCAAAGGTGTGTATGTAATGTGTAAAACAAATGATTTTTTTTATGTGCAGGAGTCAGACATAGCATTCCTATTCCTTTCAGAAGCAGAAACAAACACGTTATCACTTTTATCACAGCATCATAAACTAAAAAAACTTGTTTCTTTCTAATCAGGGACACAGACAACTGTTCCGAGTGTCAGACCAGCAAAGAGACCCCGGCTTGAATTGCTAGAGGACGAGGAAGAGGAGCAGGAAGAAACTATTTTTCCATACCCACACAACTTTACATACGAGCCCAGTGACTCCATTACAGATCCATTTGAAACTAGGTAAGATGCTATTAAAGCTAACAATCTGCAACATTTAAGTCTGTCTGTCTATGTAAATAAATTATTTAGGAACTGCTATATTTTTGTGTTTTCCTGGTAGTTGGAGGGAGTCCACCACAGACTACAGTGACACAAAGTACATTGTGTTTGAGAGCTGTCTGAAAGAACTGTTCCAAACCTGTCCGGTGTGTAAATGGGAGTGTGCGGTGCAGCGTCGGAGACTGGGGACATACGTTGATTTTACTCAGCTTTGCCCTAACTGCCAATATACCAGAAAATGGCAGAGCCAGCCGCTGAGAGAAAACACCCCCGTAGGCAACCTCCAAATGTCTGCAGCTGTTTACTTTACTGGTGGATCCTTTGCTCAGGTGGACAAGGTACTGGAGAGACTGTAGCTGCACAAACAAGTATTGAGCTTATTTCATACCAGAAGAGAGATAATTGTTTATTTTCTATGTTTTCCAGATATTCAAAGCCATGAATGTCCAGATGGTTAAATATAACACATTCAAGAGGCATGCCAGGAATCTTCTGGAACCTGCAATAAACCACAAATGGAAAAATGATCAGCAGATCCTATTTCAGCGTCTGAGACAGAGAAGCGATATCGCAGTGGGTGGAGATATGAAGGCAGACGCGCCAGGTGAGGAGTCATCGTGCTTGGTAGTTGTTAATAATGTAAAAGTATATCTAATATTTACTGCTACCTTTTTAAAGAGTCATTGTACTTAATCATACTTTTCTCACACATCTAAGGACACAATGCAAAATTCAGCAGCTACACCCTGATGCACCTGGATAGCACCAACGTTATTGACATCCAGCTTGTACAGGTAACCTTCCCTTCACATGGACTGAACGTCAACAAGATCTGTGGGCATTTTCGTATTTGTAATGTTCATGATTGCATAAATGTTTTGCAAAAGCAGAGCAGTGAGGTGGGTGGCAGTCTACACATGGAGAGAGAAGGACTGAAAAGAGGCCTAGATCATCTGGAAGAAAACAACGTAAATGTGAAGTACATTGTGACCAAGCGCCACACGCAGGTGCAGAAATTTCTGAGGGAGCGCGGGGTCACCCAGTACTACGATGTTTGTCACCTTGAGAAAGGTAAGTACTAGAACAATAATTTTTTGTGGAAAAAAAATGATTCAAAGTTGTGCATATGTTTAAATATATTGTACAATTTTGTCTTGTCAGCCTTGTCCAAGAAGTTGCGAGCACTGGCAAAAAACAAGGACTGCACAGTTCTGCGGAAGTGGTTGCCTGCAATTCAAAACCACATGTACTGGACAGCCATGTCTTCAAAGTCTGGACAAGAGAAGGTTGCAAAATGGAAGTCCATCATAAATCACATTCAGGATGTCCACACACATGATGATCCGCTGTACCCCAAATGTCTTCATGCTGACAAAGTCTCCAGAGACCCCAGCAAGTGGTTTCAGCCGTGTATGTTTCAAGTATTTTTGATCTAATAACTTCTTCTACAAAACATGATAATGAAAATATTAATGATTTGCAGTAACTACAAAATAAATGTTTTTGTAATGAGCACTTTGACCAATTCAGTTTGATCTTTTTGATCTTCCAGGTACAAAGCCCCTGTACAGAGTTAGAAGAATATTAGTTAACCCACGGGTTCTCCGTGATGTGGAAAAACTCAGTGAAGACCATCAGACTTCCTCACTCGAGTCCTTCCACAGTGTTATCCTGCGCTTTGCACCAAAGGATGTTGTTCACACGTACATTGGCAAGTTGTGCAGGTAATTATTTTTTGGATAAATAGCATTATTTGAGTTATTTGCATCTGCTAACTGACATATAAAATAAAAAAACTCTGGTTTTATTATTTCATATAGCTGTAAACTTGTTTTCTCCCTCTTAAGCCTTATTAGACGTGTGTATTTAAAAGTAATTTGCAATTCACAGACTCTGGCTCACCTTCGTCAAACACTCAGGCTTCATCTTTTTTTTTTTTCTTTTTTTTTAAGGCTGTACCTGGCTGCCATGTATTTTAATGAAAATGCACAGCATGAACAAGTAAAGTATAAGAGGGGACAGGTGAAAACAAAGCCAACATTCAGTGAGTACAAAACACAATTTTTATCATACATTTTCAAGTGCAGAAATATCAAAAGCTGAAAACTACTGTACCATAAAATAACTAGGACACAGCATTCACAATTAAAAGATATAGCAATGAATAACTGTAACCCCTGGTTCAGACATACCGCGTGAGCAGCGTGTGTGCATGGCCTTACGGAACTGCTGCGTCTCAGGCACGAGTGTCCGTTCACACATAGTGCATCTCTGCAGCCTGGAGCTTCAGTGCGGCACCACAGCCCTACTGTGAAATACCATAATCATTTTTGAAACCCTCAAACATACTGATTTCAGAAAAAAAATAGTCCGGAAATAGGTCATAAACGGTGTTGTGCTAGTTACTGAAAAATAGTAACTAGTTACAGTTAATAGTTACTTCATGAAAAAGTAACTCAGTTAGTAACTCAGTTACTTAAACCAAAAAAGTAATGCGTTACTGAAAAAGTAACTTTTTAGTTACTTTTAAACATTTTTCCAATGCTCTCATTAAATAAAGGTTGACTGAGTGAACTCCCCTCTAGCTCTTATTTCAGTCTGTACTGATGCTATATTACAAACTGTTGATGAAACCGACCATTTCAGTTCATTTGCATCCACATC
>JAQLOL010000013.1:12316659-12340521 GCA_029783665.1 Naso thynnoides
TTATTATTATTCCAACTTTGAGTTGTTTTTTTAAAATCAAGCAGGCTGTTGGATTTTTTTAATTACAATGTCAGCTTATTCACTTACTGCACATTTAACACACTCTATTAATACTCACTCAATGATCACATGCTGTGAACACCTGTGTACCATTAATATGATGCATTATTTATATCAAAATCAGAAATTAAATACACAAAGTATTTAAGGTTTAGAAAATAACGTAGTAAGGAATAGTGTTCCTGTTTTTAGATGTAAAACTCACAGTCTGTGGACACACAGAGAACATTCATTTGGGTAAGTGATGCCATTACTGCCACACACTGGGGAGTAGTTCAGTGGACATGCATGGGTCAAGCTCGTCCCCACACAGGAGGGCTGCAGAAACAACACAAAAAAGAGACAGTGAAGATTAAATGTGTTTGAAGTCCAGTCTCCACACTAAACATGTAAAAATCACACTTGTGGTGCACTGGCACAACATTCAATTAAAAAGTCTTCTCGTAACAAAAACAAAATTCTTTCATTACCATTTTTAAGATAATGTTTCAAAGATGCCAGTTCGGCTCATGTTTATGGAATCAAAACAATAATGTTCAGGTTTTATGTTCTCTCTCATGCAGTCTCCTCTCCAGGCTGTGATCAGCTTCTAGCCACTGTGCTCAGGTTTTATATAAGTCTTGATAAATTGCTTTTGAACTGCTGGTCCTTTCCCTTCTGCAGTACTTATCCTTGACTCCTAGTGTTTTCCTGTGTTTGTTACCTCTCTTCTGTGTATCCTTGTTTCTCTGTTTCTCTCTGTTTCTCTCTCTCTCTCTCTCTCTCACTCGCTCTCTCGCTCTCTTGCGCTCTCTCTCTTTATACACAGCCTGTTCAGTGCGGGTTGAATGCGCCTGTAACGCGCCTCGCTGGTCTGCTTGAACAGCAAGACAAGGGCTGGGGGCTCCGAGCTGTACCGCCAACAACAGTATCAGAGGTGGGTCAGAGGTGGAGCCGTAGTTGTGCAACGTCTGTGTAAATGGGAGAGCCAGTAGGGCAGGTCAGAGGTGAGTATTTATCTAGACAGGGACTAAATAAACTTGAGGGATTAAACAGAATTATGAAAGACTTGACATTTATCACTGTTTTACATTGTTTTCTGATTTTTTTTTACCGTTTTGAAGCAGTGTAATCACCTCTTTCATCATTGGTGGTCAGGTTAAGGAATCATAATTGCATAAATATAAAAGAAAACATTTTTTCTCTATACAAACCTTTTTCTTAAACTTCGGTGTCGAGTTAAACTCCACTGTGTTTAAGAAATAAAGGACTGAGCGGTCAGACTTAAGTTTCACTTTTACAAGCACACCGCTGTGAAGAGAGGAAAAGACTCTGGTGAGCAGCAGCTGCTGATCTGTGAAAAACTCACTGTCTTTTTTTTCCCTTTTTTTCTATAAATCATAAAATGTGTACAAGGCAAAGGACAGCCAAGCCAAGCAAGCCCAGAACATCATCAGGACACAGCTGCCGCCCATTGAGGACATTAGTCTGTCAAGGTGTAGCAGTAGGGCTTCAAAGATCATCCGGGATCCTAGCCATCCTGCACACCATCTCTTTGATCCATTACCCTCTGGCAGGTGATTTAGGACCTTACACTCACACACAACCTGAATGTAAATTATTTTTTCCCCCAGAGCTGTTAGACTGCTGAACATCCCATCTGTAATAGCCTCCGACCGCAAGCCCTCACCTCATGCACTTTAATATTTTTTTCTCAACACTTTTGATATATTTTTATCATAGCTTTCCATTGCAGTTTTTATTACACTATTAATTAGGATATACTATTCTCACAACACTGTACCTAATTTAGAGGCACTTATTAATATCATGTGCCTGTCTGTTGTGTTTCTGTATTGTGATGTTGAATTAATTTCAAATTCAATTTATTTAATTGAAAAGGGACAGTGTACATTAATAAACATCAGAAAAAACATGTAAATGTGCTTGAGTTAGCCAAAGGCTAATTTCCATTGATAGACCTTTGCCATGGTGGTAAAAAGGAAGCCTGGAATAAAAAATATACGTGTAAAAAAAAAAAAATCTATATTGGGGTACCTCTTAATCTCATAATAATGACCTGCAGTACATGGACAATAAAACTGAGTTCAGGACACTATACCAGCTCAAAATGTCTCTATTTGATATTTTGGAAATGAGACTCAACAATCAACTGATTTTCTGGTGCATTTAGGAACAGCTCGGACAACTGAAGAAGCCTCTTGGATGAGAGAGAAAACATCTTCAGGAACTTCAAGCAGGTCCAGCTATTTCCACTTAGTAATTATAGAAAACTCCTAAAAAGACTTTTTAGGATGTTTTACTGATTGTTTCTTACCCTCCTGTACAGCATGGACTTATCCTCAGCATCTAAAAAAGAGACAGAAAGGCTTATCAGCTTTGTATTTATATTCATAGTTTGTAATATGACCATGATTCTGTTCTGTCTCTCAAGTGCACTGTATTTTCAGTTTTCAGCAACTAATAACTTGTAAGCTACTTTTGGTAAACAGAAGTCATATTTGATCAGGAAAACACTTTTGGGGAGGGTGAGACAGAGTTCTGAGGAGACGTTACTTTTCAAATCTTGCTAGCTTTCCAGAAATACCAACCCTACTATAATTACTTTAAATATATATTTTTTAATGATCTCATTAAAGCTTACTTTTTGTTACAAATCTTTTTTTATTTAAGTGTATTGTTGTTTGATCCTCTTTTTGTATGTGACAGTAAAGACACTGGGCTGTTAACTGGTTGCAACTGGACTTACTGTTTGCAAAGTTCATTCTCACATGCTATCACAACAATGGTGCATTCTTCTATTGTGTTAACCATAAGCTTTGAAAACACAAAACACAGAATATAACGCATACATACAATCAACAATTAACAAACAAGCTACAGAAACAAAGATACAGACAGCTTGCTTACCATCTCCTGCCAGCAAGTATACAAGGATACAAGAGATATTAGAAGTGACCAAACAGTTCCTGTAAACAAGTTGTTAAAATCACTCAGACCCTACCTAAAAGAGACCGTAAAACAATATAAATTAAAAGCAGTGTTGAAAATAAAAGGCAATGTTCAAATAAAATTAAACTGGACAAAAGTCCAATAAAACAATTAAAATATAACACAATGCTAAAATGCCAGTGACTTTGTCATTTTACACTAAAGCAAAGCAGTATTGTAGCTTTTGCTATTTTTTTCGGCCTTCTTCTTTTCTTTGGAAGCAAATGTGCTGCTGTCAGGCAGTTCACGGTCCACTCGAGAGGGAAAAGTCAGGGCTGTATTGCAAAGTCATCATCCCGTGAGTAGCTGAGCAGGGCATTTTCACAAAACATTTTAACTTTCCACCAGGAGGACTTCTAACTGTCGACTCCAAGTGGACTGAAAAATAGGGGTTACTGGTTGAGAAAATACAGGATAGCACTCGCCCTGGTGTGTCGGTAAGAACATACTAGACAGGAGACATGATGGAGCTTTAACTGTTCAGTGAGAGTTATTCTTATACAGCACAGCAGTTATGGTGTGCCTCAAGTAGGTGTGTGGTCTGAAACACATCAAATAACATATAGACATAAGGTCAGAATTTACAAATATAAACACTTTTAGAAACAAAAAAACACTAGCTTTAATAATCATTAACACACCTTAATAGTAATGGTGATCTGACTGAAGAATTATTAACAATATGAACACAAGAAGGAAGACAATCAGTAAACAATAATCATTAATACTGAAATAATGTCAAAGATGCTATCAGTATGAGGCATAATAATAATCATATCACACTAGCCATCATGCTAGCTCCAGCCACGCACTGCCTGTCTTCACTGGAGCTCATTAAACTTGCATACCAGTTACGTTCTTCTCACCCAGGTGGACCTTCTCCACTCCAAATTTTTCTCACAGAGTTCTGACACCATGCCAACTTTTTAGTCAAGTTCACTTTTTCTTTTTAGAGATTTCATGCATGTGTCAATACAATGTGCTTTACAAAACAGAACATACACAAAGAAAACACATTCACTCATGAAAGTGCAAGTACAGAAGGTAAATGTGAGTCAGTAGTGCAACCAATCAGGAAAAGTACATGACACAGTATACAATATAAAGCATCACAAAAAATGCAAAGTGCATGAGCATACACATATCGCACAGAGAACTTAACCATATGCTGTTGACAAAGGGAACAAGGTTTTAAAAGTTTTCATTGTTGGGGCCTCTCTCAGGCCTATAGGCAGGAGATTCCATCTCACTGGAGTATAAATACAGCAAGCAGCTTCACCTGCTTTGGAATAAGTGATATAACTCAGTTACCGCTGCCTGTGATCTCACTGGTGTTTAACTGATTAGCATGTCAGATATACTGAGGTGCAAGGCTGTTTAAAGCTTTTGTATACAACCAGTAGGATTTTAATTAATTAGACTTTTAATATTTAGCTGGTGTAAAGACCTAAAGACAGGTGTGAATGTTCCGATTTTTTAGTTCCAGTGAGAATGCCTGCAGACACATTTTGAATCAATTGTAGTCTGTGCACAGCAGACTTTGGCAAAACCGTGAAAAGACCATTGCAGTAATCTAACCTACTTGTTATAAAGATGTGAATTAATTTCTCAGTCAGATTTTTGTTAGAAATCCTTTGCTTTTCATTTGTTTCCTGAGTGATAGAAGTCTGTTCCCTATCCGCAAAAAATCTTAAGGCTAAAAGTAGCTCCTGACTTGCTGATTTGGGATCAACTCTTTAACAAAACAGGAATTTGAGTCAAAATTTTAGGACACTTAGAATTTTTGTTTTAAGAGTAATTTTATTAAGCATTTCAGGACTAAAACTAGCTCCTAACCCTGTAAAAAGTCAGAAGTACTCAAGAGGACTCCTAAGTAACTAAGAGCAAAAAACAAAAGATCAATCATGATATGATTAATATGGCTTTTAAAATTCGGATAACTGTTTGTGATTACACCCAGTTCTCTTTCTCTTAAGAAAAATAAAACAAGAAATCCGAGATGAGCTGCAATTCTGTCTCTGAATCACAAAGGTGAGTATCAGTTTTGTCATTCTTTAGTTGTAAGAGGTTCTCTGAAATCCCTATCTTAACATCACTGATACACTGAATTAGGAAGGTTATGGGATCTAAAATAAGATAAGATAAGATCAATTTTATTGTCCCGAAGAAAATTTGTCCTGGGCAGAAAGTGCTGAACAAAACTGCAAACATGTAATGTACACACAATACTTTGTAAAGCAGAGCAATCTAAAATGACCAAAAAGAAAACCAAAACAAACAAACCATAACACACTTTCTACCCTTAACTTGGTAGAAGCAAAATCACAAGATGCAGAAGATTGCACAACACAGAAGATTGCAAATGCCTCTGAGGTTGCACTCCCTAATGATTTAAAGGGGTTGCACCTGCACCCAGGAACGTTGCACTGGCCCCTAAATAAATAGTTACACCGTCTAAAAATTAGAGATGAGCAGACGTCAATGTCAAATTAAAATTACACCTTCACTAATATTAGAGATAGGAATTAGTTAAAATACATACATAATACAATAAGAAATCATTTAATTACGAAGGAGACTGTGACCACAAATTCTAATAGTTATTTATAAAATCAGCTTTGTAGAAGTGTTGAGCCAGTATCTAGAGTGCTGAGCACTACGTTGAAGAGGACTGTTTGTTGAGCAGTGCTATGGATGCTGGGACAAAGAAGAGCTTATATCTGTTGCTCCTGCACCTACTTGCTCTGTACTGTCTTCCTGATGACAGGAGTCTGTGTTCATGGTATAAGATGTGAGTTGGGTCCTTCAGAATCCTGTGTGCATGTCTGACCACAACAATTTCATAAATGCTCTGAAGGGATGGATAGTCTTTCTTCCCTATCACCTTCATTGTGGTTTTGATAATGCTTGTGATTTTGGCTTTAAGCTGGACTGAGAGTGTGCCGTGCGGAGATTTTAGGCCATATCTAATAATACTGTTGAGCACAGACTTTCAGAATATTACCCCTGGTTCACACATACTGCGTGAGCAGCGCGTATGCATGGTGTTGCGGCTTGGTTTTCATTTCAGCATCCATAGAAACAAGTTAGAGCAGTCACACTGCCAGGTGAGCAGCGCAAGACCTGTGTAGCGGCTGGTGTCATCTAGAGATTCAGGTCTTGTTTACAAATACTGTGTGAGTAGCGTGTGTGTGTGGCCAAACCAAGCTGCTGCGTCTGGCGTTCATAGGTCTGTTCACACATTTTGTATGTCTGCAGCCTGCAGCTCCAGTGTGGCACCATTTTCTCTTTTATACATGCCATAATCATATTTGAAACCCTCAAACATACCGATTTCAGAAAAAAAAAAAAGGTCAGGAAATAGGTCATAAAAGCAGATGAACAGGGTTTAGTTCGGTCCGTATTCGCAAGGGCTTTTAATGTGAAAGCATACCGGAAGTGGTTTTCATGTCTGTAAACAAGGATAAACACTTTCATTGTAGTGCCATGCTTGTAAATATGTAAATGTGATTATATTCAGGTCGTCTCTTTGTCTCTTTTTGCCGAGAAACACGTGTGTTGCAGTAAAAATAGGCGAGCCGCCACGCAGGACTCGCGTGTGAGACACGCTGCTCATGCCGGCAGTGTTGCTGCTCTAACTTGTTTATATGGACGCTGAAATGAAACCAAGCAGTAATGCCACGCACACACGCTGCTCACGCAGTATGTCCGAACCGGGGGTAAAATAAATATGAAAGTATATATGTCAACATTTTTTAGGCTATGTCAGTGAGCTGATGAAGCTGGTGTTTGAGGAAGTGTTAGAGGACCCCAGAAAGTACACAGAGGAACTCAAAGAAATTCCCATCCCAGAGGACCTCTGCGCACAGTTAGAGAGACAAAGGAGGTGGTCATCACCAGTCATGTCTCTCAACTCAGTCGAAGGGCAGCTGGAACCCAACGTAGCAGGCAGATGGATCTGGGAACTCCAGGCGTATCCGGCACACTGCACAGGACAGAATATTGACCCTGATGTGTCCACCTAGGTATGCTCTCCACCAGCTTACAAAGCTGCAGTGTTTAAGATGCCCTGTCACATTTAAAGGACAGAGAAGAAGACCCACAGCATTACCCAGAGTAATTACTTTTGTGCTTTTTTTGTGTTCTACAGATTGAGCCGAATCTGCTGAGAACCTTTTATAAACAAGAAGTACGACTTGTGAAACCCAGGACAAATAAGATGACCTTGAGCACGCTTGTTTTTTTATTTAGCATATTGCTCGGTACTATTATTTTTCACATGGTTACTGTGCTGTGCACTTTATATTGGAAATAAATTTATTTACTTGTCTTGATGTGAGTGGTTGTGATTTGAACTTTGGAATAATGTTTGTGCAGAAAGAGGATTTTTTTTTAAAATTATTTTTGTAATAGCAACTTTTATAACAAGATAAAAAACTTAGTCTTCCACTGTTCTGCTCTTAGACTTCCATATTCTGCTCTGTTTATGCTATTTATGTTTTGTAAGGTGTATGGATTTAAAGAATTTGGTTTAAGGCCAGGATGTTTGGTCATGCATGTTATGGCTCTGTTATGGTCATGGCTCTTGATTCTCCTTACAACCTGTCTGGAAAAAGAAAAAGAAAAAAAAAACATTTTGTGAAAATGCTACATTCAGTCAGGAATTAAAGCAAAGCAAGCCGTTTATCTTCCTATCACTTTGTGTAACCGGATTAATTCAGATACTTTGTCAAATTAGTTTTTAACAGTAAGCTGACATTTTTCATACAAGTCACCACACAGTACATGTTAGTTTTCTTTTATCTACAACAAATCCTGTTTGTTCTATTTGAAATATATATGTTGAGATTTTATAATATTTAACATGTCGGAATAATTTTAGCCGTAGATGGAGCGTATTACTGAAAATATCAAGTAGAGATTAGTCCATCGATTCATCCACTATAATGGTGCCAACATGAATAACCTGTGAAAACCTAAATGACAGTGCCTGTCTTTCAACACACATTATTCAAGTAAGATGCAAAGAACTGCAGATTTTTTCTTTGAGACAAAGTTTAGTGATGCTCAAGAGATGACTTTCCAAACAACAACAACAAAAAAAGTCATTTTACAGTTTTCTTATAAAAGTTTGGATACAAAGAGGTCTAAAGCCTACTTCTGCAGCGTTTAATACACTCCTGCAAATAGTGCAGAAACATTTTCGGTTTGCTTGGTTAACTTTGTTTTTTCTCTACAGCAGACATTTTCCACTTCTGTCTGCATTTTTGCTTATTTCCCAAATGTGCACCTAATTACAGGAAAATAAATGTTGGAAATTTCATCATCATACAAATCAAGGTGCTTCTGAGCACTGCACTGCACAAGTTATTTTGTTGGTACTTGAATCTTGGAAGTCTTTTTTCTCTCTCTCTCTCTCTCTCTCTCTCTCTAAACAAATGTTAACACTGCGGTGTAGGGCTGCAACTAATGATTATTTTTAACTAATGGCTACTCTGACATTTTTATGTTCACTTATCATTATTGAACATAATTATTTATCAGTAAAAATGTCCCGGAATATCTCTTTAAGATATCATGAGCTTTGTTTTTAAGGGTTAGCTTACTTTTTCTATAAATTTCTGTTTTAATGGCTTTTAAATATAGAGATTCATTATGAAATTTTTGAAAGCATAAGGTCCATGAAGCTTAAGTTCTAAATGTAGTAAGAAATTCCACACATTAATAGCATTTTAAAATGTAGTCAAACATTTATCAGAATGCATAATTTGGCTCAACACATAAATTTCAGACCTGTAACAAAATAGCATACCAAACATTTAATGTCATTCAGTTTTTTTTGTCAGTAAGCATTTCCAAGTTGTTTTCACTCCCAGTGACCTCTCACCTCTCTGTACTTTCTGATGCCATCAAT
This sequence comes from Naso thynnoides, assembly GCA_029783665.1. NCBI lineage: Eukaryota > Metazoa > Chordata > Actinopteri > Acanthuriformes > Acanthuridae > Naso > Naso thynnoides. The sequence continues at coordinate 12,325,625 of JAQLOL010000013.1, forward strand.
GCAGCGCTCTGTGGAGAAAGATATGCACAGCAGAGTATGGTAAAGCTAAAAAGCTGAAGCCTTTACATTGCATGGATGACTTGAAACTGAAGATGGCTGCGCTGAAGATTCAGGATCAGGCCGCAGGCTGCTGGAAGGAGCTGTACTTCAGGTGTCTGGCTGCATTCAAGACGAAGCGGAAAAGAAATCTTGGACTCATCAGCTCTCACACTGGGCTGCCCAGCAGAACGGAGAATGTCCTCAGGTAAGAGACGAAGCGAGGCAAGGACTGCCTTTTAGATGAGGTTCCTGAGGTTTATAGTTTGTCTAATGTACCAGGCATTTCATGTCACTTACCAAACACTTGAGTAGCCTGACAAATATTGCTTGCTAGTTAGGCTAATTGAGTGCTCACCATGTATTTTCAAGCATTTGAACCCCTTATGTATGAGTGAGAAGAATGTCCCATTATTTCTCCTAAAAGGTGTGTTTATCATTCTCTGTATCCTCTGCTATGATCTGCTGTTTGCCAACTGTTTGGTATGTTTAGCTATTTTACAATTGGATGCAGCTTTCTGAGGTGTCATGGGAGCCTGTGCACTGTTTGCGGTTAGCAAACAGAGAAACTTTGGAGATCCAGCATCCCTGTCAAGGAAGTTCAAGGGTAAAGAGACCAGAGGACAGGTTAAGCTGCTGGCAATCAAAAACAAAGCGCAGTTTGTTTTTCATATTGTACTTAATGACACTTTCTTATTAAAGGTGAGAAAGGAGGTCTCTGTCTGAATGCGGCGTCTGCTCAGTGGGAAGCCGGCACGCAGTGGAATGCTCCCTCACCGGCTCCACCGCGGTTTCTGCTGTGGTTTTATAACCTCTGATTAGAGGCTGTGCAGCACTCAATTTTGAGTTCTGTGGCAGTCGCTGTGGTACAGAGGGGAAGTAGAAATAATTGTGTTCCTTGCAGAGGCTGTCTGAATTGTTTAAATAAATTACTTAGCAACCCCAACCCCTCATCCACCACACACACACACATACGCATGCATGCGCATCTTCCCCCTCCTTCCTCCCTCCTCCCACCAGCTCAGACAGTTCCCTGTGGGGGTTTGTCTGTTAGAGATACTGAGGAGCATGTGTTATACCTTGGTAATAATCATTTTACAAGACATCACACATACTGACAACCCAGAGTGAAATCCCCTGGGTCATCTTAGGCCTCCTGGGCTGCTCCTGTTTTTAGCTTTGTTCCTCCACTTAATTGATATCGGATGGCACCTCAGCAAGACACCTCCTGCATCATAGCAGGGGCAGCCCTGAATCACAGTGTGGACAGAATTGGATCAAGAGATTTATCACAACAGCTGCAGTTTCACTTCATTTGTTTATCATTTCATTAAGATTAACATCTTAACTGGAGTCCTAGTATTCCCTGCTGCTGCTAAAAGAAACGTAATAGCCATTAAACTCATAGTTAGTGTGATTGAAAGAGCAATAGTCATGTTTACCCAATGCTATTTGTTTGCATTGTATTTAATTCAAATAAATGTTTGGAACATTTGATTTGTGCACAGCAATTTCACTTCAATTGTGTGGCTGTTAGGGAAGCTGAAGTAAGTTATTTTGAACTTTTTAAAAGTGAGAATCTGTTATTTCAGTTTTGTCAAGCCCCTCCCCATCACCGCTGTACGTATGAATAATTATACATTTTACAACCCTTTCATAATGCATTACAACAACCTTATTCCAGAAACTTGGGCGTCACCTGGGAGCTGACAGTCTTTGGTAAGTCGGGGTGTGAGAGCACACATGAGCTGAGCTGGTCCCGGTTCTGCAAGACTTGTGTGACTCTGTGCTGGAGCGGAGGCGGCTGCTTGCCCAACTACCAGCAGATTTCCTCCCTTCAACTCTGCGGTGTCAGGAGGATAGCACTCAACAACCCAGGCCTAAAGAAGTAAGACAGCCTGGCATCCGTCTCCACGCACACTCGTTCTCTATGTCTCTGTTTCCTCTTTTCTCTCACTGAAACCAACTGTTCTCTTCCCTCGCTCTGTCATACCTGGCTGGAGGTCCCTCATGTTGAGGTTAGACATGCAGAGTCTGACTAAAAACATGCAGATCATTGGCAAGGACAGACTGGTGGAACTGAAGCTGCTACAGCCTGGTGTCATCATTGGTGTCTGGAGGGTAATTACTTTATTGCCATCTTATTTGGTTTAAAAAAAAAAAAGGGATTGATCGTTTTTTAATTTTAAAACATGATAATAGCAGGAGGAATTGAAGTGATGGCTGTCTTTGCAGGACCACGGCTCTGTTGCCTTTGTCATGATCACCCTCCACTTCCACAGGCTGGTGGAAAGAAGCATTGACGGATCTCCTGTTTGGTAGGCTACACCTGAACAGGCAACTCTTATGCACATGCTCACATTGCGTTAAGTGTGTCACCATCAGCTGGCTAGGGCTCGGTGAGGACTCCAGGATTCATTTATGCCTCTGATGTGGTGCAGAGCAGGGTGGGGTTTGAAACGTCAGCATCACTGACACATGCCTGGTACCGCCACAGAGAATAATGAGGCTGTACCAGGTGAACAACTGTGAATTCGTCATCTCATAGCTTTGAACTCATTACGACACCTTAACCTTAAAACATCCAGTTGATGTCTATGCTGTCTAATTAAAAAATTTCCTTCTGTTGTTGCTTTAACGCTTACTTAAGTTCCTGTCCCTGCATGTTACAATAGACATGAAAATGTGACCTAATTGTCCCTGGGTGAGTGTAATCATCCTCATTTCTAAAGGTGTTGTGTGACTCAGCGTCTTGCCTCCTGGCAACTAGTTCTGTCCAACCAGGCGAGGTGTTATCAGCTTTCCTCAGGAGCCCCGTCCTTCGGCTCAGTAGTCCAGCACGTGCTCAGACAGTCATATTTAGTTTAAAAGTTAAATTTTTAGAGTTTGTGGTGATGAGTAAAATAAAATTCCTTTTTAAAAACTCTGGTGTCTCCAAAAGTGCCTCATGGTGTTGCATCTTTCATTTTTTTCACATCCTCTTTGACTTTGAAACCTGGAAATCCTTCTTTATAAATCCCCTTTCAGGTAAAGCTTCTGTAGTCAAATAAATTAGAGCCAAACAATGCTCCTTAATGAAATGTCAGGATCTGTTCTCTTAGCCTGACTTAGCCATCATAACACTTGTTTTTAGTTTTCCTGAATTATTTGAATTTTGGTTTATTGAAAAACGGTAGATCAGATTAGCGGTTCCCAAGCAACGAATCAAAACCCCTCAAAGCACCCAAGGGTAAAAAAAAAAGGGGGGGGGGGGGTAATATTGATTATAAAAAATATAAATATATATATATATATATATTCTTATTGTTAATTATGGTTACAGTCACCTGTAAGACAAAACTGTCTGGAAAGAATTATCCTCTGGTTGAACTCTTTAAAGCTCTTGTCCACACTCAGAACATGACTTTTGAGAAGGGGTCACATGTAGACATTATTTCATTGGATCACAAGCCAAAAGATGGCGAAACTGTACAATATGTTGTGAACCATACAACGTTCACATTTCATTCCAAATGCTTGTGAAAATGTGGAAAGTGCTGAAGATGCTGTGTGGTGTTAAAGGTGGAGGTGGGAGTCCTGCACTCTGGCGTGGTGTGGTCATAGCCCCCTCTTCTGGTTTCCAGTGAGAGCATCAGCACATTATGATTACAGTCCACAAAAGTAATAAGGCTCTAAAATGTCTTCTGAATAATAAAAAAAAACCCCTCCATCTTACTATTCTCTTCACTCTCTGCAGTCCTTTACCTCTGCTTTTTTCTTTCTCCAGCCCCTATGTGGAGCCCATGGTTAAACCCCCTTTTGATGACGTGGACCCTGAATACGGTCTCCATGGTTACCAACTACACATTGTTCTCCACAACACTGCATGCGAGATCATGTGCAGACGCTTTTCCCACCTCTTCTGCCGGAGAAGTAATTTATTTATACTCATATTCTGATTGCAGAGTAGTTGTTTGTCACATGTGTGGTAACTTTTAGAGAAACACAGATCCAGGTTGTGTAAAATATCAGTTCGCTCAGCCTCATCTTTTATCAACTGGTATGCTTATAGTTGTAATGTAATTTGTAGCCACAAGTCTAAGCAGATAGACTAAAAATAGGCTCAGTTGCTTTACAACTGCCTTTACAATTCATGTGCACATTTTCCATTTTTACATACTGCTAAATTGCACAGCCCAACAAATGCCGGTGTACTCTTAAGTATTATATATTTTAACTTTATTATCTTTATTCTTTCATAATTCTATTTTTCGTATATTTCTCTCACTTAAAATATTGCATACAAGACTTATTAGGGGTCTCGAGAAAGTGTCGCCCTTTGTTTTCTGCACATAATCTATGTACATGTGACAAATAAATGTTTGCTTTTAGATGTTTCAAATAACCTGTGGTTGCAATTTTTAAATTAAATTGTTTTCTATTTAGATTATGAATTCATTGCAAAGATTAAATAAAAGTAACTTTAACCAAACATTGTTTTAATTATTTAATGTGATTTTTTTGAGAGTTGCAAGGTACTGTGTTTGTAAAAAAGCATGGATACTTTTTTTTATGTTGATGCTTTTAGAACTGACTGATCAAGAGCCCTAATGCTAAAATGTTAATTATAGTAAAGTACTTGTTGTTGTCTTTGTCCAGCTCAGATCTGTGACGGCCTTATCCAGCTGACTGCCATTAGCAGGACAGACTTGTCGCAGCACACACCTCTGTCAGGCAGTATCACCTTGCCCTGGAGGTGTGAAGCCCTGCAGGGCACAGTGCAGGTATTACATGTGTCTTGGCTGCTTCCACACTGTTTCATTATGTGTTATAGAGAGAAAGAAATGCATACCATTTGATTTGACAGCTTTGACGTCTTGGGTAATAGATGTCTTCTTGGAAAAACACTTTTTCAGGAAGTTGGCACACTAATAATTTGAACTAATTGAACCCCTCTGAAATCAAAACAACTTAAATGGAGTTGTCATGACTTCTAGAATTGCTGCGTCATGAGTGTGACTTTGCTGGATGAATTCAAGAAACCCTTCTGGTGTGTCTGCTCTCCTGTCTCCATGACGCCTGAGGAGAAGACATCCGTCTCCTATGACTATGACAGTGACCACTTCCTGATCCACTGTCAGGACCCAGATGGTCAGGTGAAGATGACACTGGCATGGATGAAGGAACAGAAGCAGTTTTTCCTCATAAGCTTAGTCGTCTATTTGACTGTTTGCAAAGTCAACAGGCATTTCAGTCGAGCGTACTAAAGCTATTGTATTTCTGGAAAAAGTTTTGAGGATTTGTAACCATCATGGTTGAATACTATGATATGCTAAAATTAAATCTACAACAACTTGTTTATTCTGAGAATAGAGTGCCACCTTAAGAGGTTAGTAATAATTTCCAGCTGAATTAATATTTTTAAAACAGCAACATCTAATTAAATTTATTTTGAATACATGGAAAATGTTTACAGTTCATTGTGTCTGAAAGGGTTTATTTTGTATTCAAATGCTAAATAAGGGAATGCAATTTTGAATTGATCTATGAAATGTTTTATTATCTGCTTTGAAATTTCTCAAACTTCATATTTCAGCTTGGATATTTTCCCTTTTGTTATATTTTATCCTATCATTTATTTGTCTCTTGGTTTTTACAGTTGAGGTTCACTGAGATTGTTAACTAATTAATGTATAAATGAGTAGAATTGTCAACTAGAACATTTAATGATAGTTTAATAACTTAATAATTCTGTAAATGATGAAGCTCCTCTTGACCTTATTTAGATTTAAAGAACAATTTGGGTTTAAACAACAGTTTGGGTTCAGATAATATAATGATAAAATTATAATTTAATTGTAATAAATGTGTATATAATTATACTGGTAGCACACTCTGTAAGAATTATAAAATTAAAAAAACAAACTTGAGACCACTGATTAACTTGTTGTGACTCAACAAAAGTTATCAGTGCAAGTGCTCAAATGTGCTTCTTTAAGATAATAAACTATTTATTAAATTTTGATTGTGATTCCAAAAAAGTTTTGTTGCTCGTTAAGTAATTTGTTACAATTGTAGATATATGATTTCATATCTACTGTATTAAGTACATTGAAATGTAGCTATGCACAGTATTTAATACATCTGAAAGAGACTGCTGCATTAAATGACAGCATCATGTTCATGCAGATGTGGATTTTTTTATTGTGAAGACTGAATGGAGCTTTTATATCCACAGTGGAATGCACACTGAGTTAAGTGTAATTTATTTTATTCTTCATATATGGATAAAACTTAGAGGTGATTCAGATCATGTGCAGAATGTGATTTTGCTGAGCCGTATACTTTATTACCCTTCCACTAATAACTTAAAAATGTTTTATAAATGCAGTGTAAGAGGTTATTTATTACCAGGGGAGGGAATGTTTGGCTTCATTTACACTCAGTCTCACTTTGCATAGTAACATTATGCAAACGTTGGAGAACAGTAACTGCAGGAATAGGCTGTTGAGAATGTGCATCTATCACAGATGCTTTCTTAAATTTCGCCCCTAACACCCTAAGAAGGCTTCAGAGTAGCTTTGTGATCTTGTTTTATAGTTAAACATTAAGGGCTCTTGATTGTGTGGACATGTGTTGCTGTGCTTATACACAGTAAGAATGTGCTTCACATGCGTAAATGCAAGGGAAGTTTTGTTGCTTTTTAATAATTCAAACAAATTGAGTTATGTTTACTCTTCTCATGGCATTTATACCTAAACACCCACATTATCTCAATTGCATTGTCCACCATTATGCAATCACTTTTAGATGAAAATCGAGTTTAATGTCACCACCCTGGGCAAGTCTGGCTACTGCGATAGAATTAGCGCGGGAGCGATTGTTGGAAACAGTTGCCACGCTGCTGCTGGGCCAGCAATGCTGATGGCAATAAAATAAGCCAGGCCTCTGGGTAATAGGATTTCAGAGGCTTCCCTTCCTTTTCTTGGTTGAGGTCATCATCACCTTGAAAAGATGCTTATTTTTCCAAACACATCACCAACAGCATTGGCACTATATCCAAAATCATTTGGGGAAATTAGCTAAAGGGGAAAAAAAAAGTCAACAGTGTGTGTGATGAATTGTTATTTTGTTTGTTTTTTTTTGCCATTTTTGGCTCAAGCTTCATAATTGAAAAACTGTGTTGAGGAGAAGGACACTTTCTGAATCATTAGGACATGTGTCATTTATTATTTTGATCATTTTTCAAGCCTTGTCCTCTTCATCCCCATCCATGTCAGGGCTTGTGAGGGGCCATGTGGCTGCTGAATGGCTGTATGGATGAAAGCCATACAGCAGTACATTGGATTGCTGACTTGGCCACTTACTACACTGACAAACTACAGGAAATTGGCTATTACAGGGACTGAATGATGTGCAGCATGTATGACTTTCAGATTACAAGTGGGCTACAACACATTTCCATCACAGTGACCTTCGTACTACTGTTTGCTGTCACATCAGCTGCTGCAAAGTGCCAATCCTTCATTCCTCATTTTATTAGAAAAACCAGGCACCAAGGGTATTGTGGTTGAGATAATGGACTCGCAAGAACATAAAGTCAGTTATCCAAACATGTGAGTCAGTGTAATGGCTCAACAAAGAGTACAGATCTAGGGGGCAAGGACCATGTGAGGCCTGACCATGATGTTGAAGAAAGTATTTGACTTTATGCTGCGACAGTGATTTTTCCTGGAAAAGAAAATAACCAGAAACACACACACAAAAAAAACTATTTATAAAGGCATGCAAATTTAGATTTTTGAAATATAGTTTAATATTGGTCATTCTCCAGTAGATGGCTCTCTTTAGTAAACAATGGGAGAATCTTAAAGGCAGAGTGCTTCACATTTTTCCAACCTTTCAGTCTGTCAGAAAGTTTCACATAAATGACTTCTACCAGTATTACCATCAGCAGATTATTAATGTCATGTCATAGAACATTTTTGCACTCCTGCACTTTTTCTTCCTTATGATGCTTTTTTTCTCTTCCCTTCTCTGCATTTTTGCTCAGTAATTACACAATTGCAAGCCTGCATGTTAATCAAAACTTAAAAGACCTAAAAACAATTAAGAGAGTCCACAGCCAAACCACTGAATGGGTAAATTTAGTGACATAAAGCTTCATTAAACTCATCTTTCTTAGTTTCCTCACTGACTAATCTTGGAAGAAAATTGCTTCCATTTTTAGACTTTAATTCTCTCCCTCGTGAGTGGCCAGCTGTGTCCGCAAACTATTCAGCCTCGGAAGCCAGTGACACAGTCCGTCTTTGCCCCCTCATTGGAGGAAAACGGTCAGCTAATGATGCTGCATCTTTATATTTGTGTGACACAATCAAATTACATGCTTCTCACATCTACAGAGACATTCTGTCTTGAAAGATACAAAAACACAATTTACCAAAATTAAAGTTCATTACAGGGAGCAAAGCCTCAATCTCTGACTCTTATACAGTAAATTTATTACCCATTTAGTGCCTGCCTTAGCCAGAGATGTTAATTTTGCTTGTCCTGATCATAAAAACATCTTTTTCAACACCTAAGCCAAAGCAAAACCCACTAAAAACTGCAATCTAGGAAAATCTAAGAAAATATGTTTTGTTGAAGCTACGTTAAAACAGATGATAAGTCATTTACTTTGCTGTAAGTACTGTAAACCATGCCATTCGGCAACTGGAGGTTAATATCTGATAATTTCATAATTTCATTGTAGTGAAAATTATTATTCGACACAAACAAGAAAGACTGACAACAATGACATGTTTCCCCATTTCGAATTACCCACACACCATGAATTTAGCTAAAAGTTAACTTGCTTTTATTATTGGCAGTCATGATGATGAGTTAGTGTTTTCTCCTTTCAGCAGCAGTTTTCTCTCGGCACATTCTGCACACAGTTCCCCTCAGTATTCCTACAAAAACCAAAATATAGCCACACCACCTCTGCCATGTTTTGATTTAGACAAAACAAACCCCTGTTACATGCTGAGCCTGCATGCTTGCGTTCAGGTGATGATTCATCATTATACTGCTAACCTCTTTATCCCTAACTACCATTGACCAGCAGTCATCCTCCTCTTGTCTATTCTCCTCCCTTACCTCCTCCAGTCTTTTGAACTCTGTAGGGAAACTGGATGGTAGGGAAGCTTCAAGGGGTTACAGTATTATAACAGGCTCATGATGTCCAGTGAGGCCCCCACTTTATTCTCCCCTTTAGATTGGTGCATCACAACCAGATTAGTGCAGAAAAATCCATTTATTTCAAAGCTGCAGCTCATCCTGTGGCTCCAAGAGCTCAATGAGCGATATGTCTGCAGCTCCAGTGCTGCATATGTCTGCACTGATATATGTACAGCAGAACAAATCTAATATTCCTGCATTTTCTTGAAGTCCAGGTAGTGATTATCAACTTCAGCACACCTGTTTTGTAAGTCAGTCATAGCTAAATAATAATATAGTACTGCATGGTATTGCTGGCAGGTGAAAAAATACAATAAAATGCTTAAGTTAAAAGTTGATTGATCCCCTGATTTCCCATATTACCACTCACAGCACATTTATTTTGAAGCCTTCAACCATACAGCCTTGAACAGTGTCGGCTCTCAGGGGTCTTCTTCTTTACAAAATTTTTAATTTTGGATAATTGGATGATAAACATTTGTTTGTGTCATTAAATAGATTACTATCATTAAAAATGTTTCTAACACTTCCTCAGTGTGTGTGCCAGAGAGTGAGAGGGCGGCATGAGTCAGCACTTTATCCAGTATACTGTAGAAGCACTTTCCACAATTTCACACGGATCACTAGTTTGTATTACTCGCACAGTAACGTCCTGTGGCTGTCTGGTCTCAGAGCAGATGTTTGGTAGGCAGGTACAGTCCAAACTGTTTTCTGATCCTGCTGCAGATCACTGTGGGTTCTAAAACGGTTGACTGGTTATCTGAGCACCAAGCTTTACACTCTGGGCCAGATTTGAAAGGAAATGTTTGACATCTTGGGAAATGCACTCATTTTCTTTCTTGCTGACTCTAGACTCAGACTCTAAGATTGATCCCATGCTTGTGTGTGTAAGGAAAGTTGGAGCAAGAAGCAGGTTAGCTTAGCTTAACATGAAGTGTGGAAACAGTGAAAAACTCGCCTGGTTTTGTCCAAAAGTTAACTATGAGGCAGCTGGACTCACAAGATCTGGATATTATGCAAATCCATCTTGCTAGGCTTCAAGCTATCCATCTCAGGCTAGTAGATTGGTGACCGGACCAATCAGCATCCTTTGAGCAAGTACTGGCGTAAGCTTCCGACAGGGTTTTTGTGTGTGATGCTCGCAAAACAACAATGGCGGCTTCTGACCTGGTTAGCGTAGATGCTGCTTTAGCATCAGTTATATCAGAACTGGAGAGAATTTTTTCACTATAAGAGGAGCAAAGACAGTTAGTGACAGCTGGTTTATACAAGCACTTGCCAAGTACTTTTTCAGTGTCTGCACTTTTCCAAACAGTTTCCAGTGGAGCCTTCCCGGATGGTTGTGTGTTCAAAACCATCAAATGCAGTCACATTATCCAAAACTAGAAAAATTTACCTTTCAGCACCTGTAAAGATCTCAAATTAGCATATTTTATCTCATAAAAACAGAGTTCTAAGATGGCAAAGGTGACCAGCCTGAGCCATCCAGGCCTTTATTTGGAAGGATTAATGACTAAGACTGATATTTGTCACCTTGTGTCTACATGTTGTCTACTTTACAGATGTTAGAATGGTGTTGACCTTCTCATCTACATGTAAATCTTGGCAAGAAAGTAAGGCTAAGCTAAGTCTTTTTCCTAAAGATCGACTAGCTATATTTATCTTCCTGTTATATCTAACTAGCTTGTTGTTATTGTAGACCTTCTGCAGCTGTGACTTTAAGCAAAATAAACATGTTTTCTTTCTAATTTAAGCAAATGTCAATTCAAGCACATTTTATAGGATACAAAAATCAGACAGGCTTCGCAGAAAACAGCCGGGCTCTGCTTGTACAGAATTCCTGGAACAATTGCTTTCAGTGCAAAGGTCTGTGCCTGAGGCTAACTCTATTGATCTGAACAGCCATTAAGAGGGATAGACAGAAGGAGAGAAAGAGGCGGCAAACCAAAGAGGGAGAGCAACAGGGAGAATTTTGAGACACACAAAGAAAGCTTCTCTCATTATGTGTAAACAGGCGCACTCAGGTTTCCATAGATATCACGGGAACAAACAGCAAACACCTGCAACTGTGTGTTTTGCTTGCAGATCTAGCGTTGTGGTGCTTAATCCATGTCCTTATCGTTTGTGATATTTTTTGGTCAAATACACCCAACCATGCGCTGTTTATCATTCCTCTGTAAACTCTCTACAAAGCTATGAATTATTAAAAAACCAAGAGGTTGGTTGTTTATGTCATAGCAGTTTGTTGTTGAGACTTTTTGACATTAGACTCTCAGTGGACCATTACACATCGATTGTGTCTGCCTTGTTACTGTGAAGTGCCACATTGAGCTTTTTCATTGGCAGCTTACAGCTCCGATAGAAATGAAAAAATTAAACAGAGGTTGTTTATGGTCATTTAAGGCCACTGCTGTAGATTTGTGCAGCAGCAGTGTTGCTTGGAAAAGCAGAAATGCACTCAATTGTTACACTGGAAAACCACATTAAAATATAAACTCTCCAACGCTATTCCTGTCGTTCAACATCTGACTGATGTTCTGCTTTATTTATCCCTATTTGTCCCTCAGCTTTTGTGTTTTCTGTTTTTCTCATTTCATGTCGCGTACCACAATCCACAAGGAAAATGAAATTGCTTCTACTATTATACACACATTCAACAGAGCCAGCCTTCTGGTCGGGTATGATTGCCTTTTAATCACATCTCTGTTGTGGGGCCACCTGTGTATGACATCCATTAAAGATGATGGCAGCCATTGTGGCCAGGATAACATTTCCACATACTTGCACCTGTCGCAAAAGCAAATGAAGACAGATATGTGGGCAGCTTGCCACATTGATACTTGGGCCTTCAGTCGGAAACCTGCCAAATCATCTGAATGTCGCTGAGTCATAACATTTTGATTGAGCTTAACTGCTATACCGCACAGGCTGCAAGCTTTCATCACTATTGTCTATGTACAGTGTGAAAATTCCATCATCTCTCAGGGCACCATAATGTTTGCTTTTTTGTAGTCTCTATTTCTTTTACTCAGCCTCTCTGCATCTGTCGGCATGTTTTATGTTGCTGCCAGGATCTGGCTTTGTAAACATTAAGTAATGAGATTTACCACTGCTGTTACTATTGCAAAAACCCTTGAGTAAATAATTCTGACCTCAGAGGTCACTGGCTTTTCGATTTGACCTTTGAATGGAAAAAGGTGAACAACATGTACAGTTCTCTTACAAGCTAGCGTGATGGCATTGTTTGTCTGTCATTCAGTCGGTCTGCCATTTGCTCCCAACTAAAATAGCTCAACAATATAATATTTTTCATTGAATTTTGTACAGACGTTCACGGAGGATAAATTCTCATGACTCTGGTGATCTGCTGGACTTTCATTTAGCCCCACTCACACTAGATCTACCACTGAATGGGTTGGTACAATTTGCAAAGACATTCATGGTTCCCAAAGGACAATAAAAACCTCAGTGCTCACATTTTGGGTTTTGGGTGAAATATCTTCATTATTCTTGCATAAGCTGGCATGAAATTTGGTTCCAGTTACCTTTTGTGAACAAATGCCTGCACCAGATGCTTGTGCGTTGCACCTGCGCTCCGTTACAGGAGCAGAGCTGATTCGTTTCAATTCTAGTCAATGTGTGCTTCCACCGTCTGCGGTTGCATTGCGTTCCGTATCCGTCACAGATACGAAGGACTTCTATTTTTGCCAGATGGCAGAGCACAACGCAGCAATTCAGCACAGAGCAGATTGTGCAGGACAGACCACTAAGTACACAAACAAAATTAAACATCTGGTTTGGTTTTTAAAATAAAAAAACTTGGTGTTGATGGAAGATCATTTTTCATGGTGCTACACTAAAAAAACATCATAATGGTTGGAACCAGGCCTGAAGTCAACAGATCAGTGGTTTTCAGAGACTGTGGTCGCAAGTGATATTTTAATTGCTGCAAAATTTTGTAGTCTCGCGTCTCAAGCTGTTTGCCGTGCTGCGCTCTAAAATGCAGCAGGTGGGTGTTGACGGACGGCGGAGCACAGAGTGGACATGCAACATGCGTTCCGCAACGCATACGCATCCAGTGAACTCCCGGGGTTACACTTGTGTTTTGTGCTAATTTGCAAATTCTAATCAGAGGCACATTTGCTCAACATCAGCATGCCAACATTGTCATTGTGAGTATGTTAGCATGCTGATGTTAGCATTAAGCTAAAAACAAACACTGCGCATAAGTAGCCGCTCAGGAGGTAGAACGTGTTGTCTATGAATTTGATGGTCGGTGGTTCAATCCCCATCCCCTCCAGTCTGCATGTCGAGGTGTCCATTGGGCAAGATGCTGAACCTGAAGGTTTCTCCTGATGGCCGTTCCATTTGTGTCTGAATAAGTGTGTACGAGTTCCTGATGAGCAGGTTGGCACTCTGATGAGAAGTCATCTTGCTGTTAGTGTGTGAATGCCGACTTATGTTGTCAAGTATTTGAAAGGCAAGAAAAATGCATACACATTACCTTACACAGCAGCTAGCCTGACAATAGTCAAGTCTTGTTATGTAAAATGAGGATGAAACCAATATTGTCATGTAGGAAAGCAAAGTCAGCAGTTTGTCATCATACATACGTGGTGACCAGATTAAATCAGTCCCAACTCAGACCCTTCAACAAAGTGGAATGAATGTGAAAGGTCAAGTATGGTGCACCTCACTTCATCATGCGGCCATGTTAATCAAATGCAACGCCCTTTACTCAGTCGTCCACTCCATGACTGAATTTGTCACATATGGAGGGCATTGATGAATGTTAGTGTGCCACTGCAACAGTCCTCGAGATGCTGTGTTAAATAATGACCAACGCATCTGACTAATGAGTGCAGTTAGCGGAAGCTGAGGTGAGAGCTTTCGTTTGTCTCTCCTACTTTGTGTGGTGTGTGATGAGAGATCTCCATTTGCAGGCATGATTATGATTGATACTGTTAGGTCCCATTTTTTTCACAGGAGTCTCCACACTTCATGGTCACACACCTCTGGTATTAGTAAGATGAATGATCTCCCCTTGACTGAAACCGGAGAGGTAATTTTCTCTTACGCTCACGTGAAAGCAAAAAAGAAAAATATGACACAGAGGAAACACAGCTTAATAGTGCCTGCTAGAGATGGTAGAGATCATTTTTCATGTTTGCATAACTTGTCATGCTTTAAACATCCTCTAGCTCACGAAGCTGTGTGGAGACTTTACGTTGCTTTTATCAGCGCAAGTGAGGGGAATTTTAGAAAAAAAAATAACTTCGGTTTACCTAGAGTATTTCTCTACATATTTAATTATCAATGTTTTGTGGCTATGTTCTGACAATGACATACCAGTGATCAGGAAGCCTGGAACAAACTAAAGAAATGAAGAGTGGCCACAAGAAGGCACTGAAGCACCTTGTGCCTCTCATCCTTAAAGAAAGCAGCCACAGAAAGAGGGCTTTCTATTGTCTATCGCCTGGTTATACACTTATTTATTACAGTGTATGCACTGGATATGTTCTTATTAAGTGCTCAACTTGATCATTTATCTTTTTCCAAAAACTGATAGTTATTGAAGTAATTTTTGAGGATTTTACAGGCCATACCTGCTTCTTTTGGCAGAAATGTAGAAAATCTTTTTATTTTTTTTTTTTTTTTTTTTT
>JAQLOL010000013.1:12340621-12350755 GCA_029783665.1 Naso thynnoides
TAATTGTTTAAAATTTTTTTTTTTTTTTTTTTTTTTTTTTGCTCTATGAGCATTTGCTTTATAATTGTTTTAGTTGTATTCCCTCAAAGCCTGTTTTGAGGGATTGGCTGGTCACGCTCAATAAAACCATTCTGATATTGACCCAGTGCTTGAGATGGACATTCAAACAGCAGTTCTTTCAGAAAATTGCTTTGCTTGCCGGGCAAGTTAAGGACAGCACATGAGCACAACAATAACAACTCACAAAGATCCTACTCAGATTTTATTTGCTAGGGGGAAAAAAAGCACGATTTCACCATCTGCAAAATATTCCTTTGTATTTTTGTTGTAGCCAAAAATTTTGCTGTTGTTCTGACATTGTGTTTGTCAAAATGCTTATTGTCCCTGGTTGTTTTAATCAGTTCATTAAACCCAACACAAAAGGGTTTGACAAATTTTTCTGGCACAAACTCCAAAAAAGGCAGAACAGTGGATTAATTAAGCAACACTGCTGCAAGAATTCATGAGGGAATTCAACCACACTGCAGAGTATAAGTAGCTTATCTTACTGTTTGTTGTCTAATTTTTTCCAGATAACATCAACATTAATGGTAGAAAATGTGCCAGAGTTGCGGCACACTACTACTGAAAGTACTTTTGGTTTGTTTACTCACCCAAAAACATGTTCAAATGGGTAAAGAATGAAGTTCAGTGGAGGAGAAATGCCCATAATGGATCAATTCAAAGAGAAAGAATCATGAGGTGACTGTTTTATAATGTCTGATGTCCAGGTGTGATGGCATAAATCATTTCTTCCACTGCTCTTGTGACTCGTCCATCCTCCTCCTGTGGCCCAGCTGTACCAACTCCCACACCCTCACGTCATCACTTTTTGCTGTATTTGCAACCTTGTGGGCCGGAGCACACCCGGCATCTCATCAGAGAGTGTTACCTAACACTCAGAGGACAACATTCATCAACGTCACGGAGCTTTTGCCAACAGTGCATTTCTTTGTGTTGGTGCCCCAAGTCCATTTCAGTTGTTCCAGCAGCATCGCAGAGTACCTTGTGTGACCTGTGCCACCTCAGCAGTACATTCTCAGTATCTCTTTCAAGGTTTTTCAGTCTTAAGTTTCTGCTGATGTGAACTATGTACAGTTCTGTGTCTGTTTCCTGCTACCAGTTTTACTAGGCTAATATTCTTTCAATGTATGGCCATCTATTGCGTGAATGTAGCTGAATGAAATTTAAAAAAAAATCAACAACAATAATGATACTTTTTACCTGTTTTTATCTGCTTATTAGTGGAAATTAATTGCAAGCAATTCTATGTAAACCAAGCTCTTTTTAAGGGAATTTTTACCCTATGCCGTGTTCTGTAACTATGAAAGAATGCAAAATATTTAACACTAAAACATCTCGAACATTATGCTGGCAGTATGTCAGTATTTATTGAACTGGTGGGTCAATGTAAAGTCATAAGGGAACTACTGGGCACTAATGGTTGCTAAGCTGCAGGCTCCCTTTACTGACAAGATTTGTTTGACATTTGTTGCCTGTATATCTTTTTTTTCCCTTCCTTTTTAAAGCACCTGAGTGCACATGTAGAGCTGCTGGTCCAATTAGCATGGAAATGCAAGAAAAGATGATTTTTGAGTCATTTAGTAGACCAGAATACTAAAGAGGCAGGAAGTCAAAACATTCATCACAATTTTGAACTCCCCCAGTCTAATAGACACTGTGGGTCCACTGAACATTTACTCCAAACTAACTGACCCCATGTAACAGAAGCTGAGTGGATGGAGTTTATTTTTGATGGCAAGGTGCGTGTATGTTTCTCTCGACAGGAGGCCTTTAGCTTCAGCCTCCATGACTGTTTATTTTGTATGTTAGCCTGCTGAACTTGGTCTTAGCATGCTGTACAACCAGCGTGGTGTTTGCTGGACTTATGTTGTAAAATGAAGACACAGCCAAGATAAACTATGTGAATGTTCAACTTCATTTAAAGCTTTCTAAATGACGAGTGTAGTAGGTTAAATGCAATTTTTCCCTGTTTTGTGGAACTTATTTAAATACAAAAACACCAGCATTATTTCAGCAAATGTTAGTGTAGTTGTTAGGGAATCCTGCTTGACTTGATCCTCTTGGTTCGTGTGTGTGTGTGTGTGTGTGTGTGTGTGTTGCTGCTGTATGTAAATTTGTTGCCCTGTAGGTCACGTGATAGTTGCATGTGAATAAGAAATGGCCAAACTACAGGAATTAATTTGCTTGGCAATGTCTTGTTACTGTGATTAGAGCACTTTAGGCTACCAGATTAAGAGCCCTGTAGCCAGATTAATTAATTTTAGGATAGTGTGCAGATTTTCTTTTTTGCTTACATTAACCAATCAGTTGGCTAAAGAACAGGTAAAATTTCAGTCAACCAAAACTAATTACAGCCTTAGTAATTAGTCCTAGATCCTAAAATATGTGAAGGGAATAATTCCTCGAGGACACACTTTCCACCAAACCTCAGCCAAATTTGAAATATTCAAAGATCTCAAGCTATCGTACCCTTCCAGATGGGAAATCTTCTATGAAACACACCTTGTGTCAGTGTTTTCTAAGCCTCTTTTTTTGCAATATGCATAACACACCACCAAACACGCCTGAAAGCAGGTTGCACATTAAACTTTCATGAGAAGATCGAGTTAAAACTCCATCATTTTGAGTGGCACGTCCACTTAGTTTATGAGCATTGCATCACTTATAATATAAGTACACAGGCAGGCACGGCATAAGCACAGCTCTGGGGACTGTATGTTATTTAGAGCCTCTTAAGAACAACAGTTGTCCAAAAACACCCTCGGGAATTTACAATGATCCCACTATCTGAGAGAGTCACGTAAGAGTTACAGCCAACACACAAATGCAGGGAAAATCACATTAGCCACTAGAAAGCCTTTTGATTTAAGAAGTACAAACACGTACACCCTGTCGAGGAGGAAAGCATGAATGCGTAAATCATGGCATCTGATTTATTGTTTGAAATTTAACTAGTGAGCTTCGTCCTTGGCATTTTGCACACTGTAGGTGTAAATCTCGAACCAAAGTGTTTTGTCAAAAGGGAAAGAAAGTGTTTGGACCATGATAAACGGAGGGAGATTAAGTATGACTACGATTTTCAAGAAAGCCTTCTAGCATATGCAAATGAGTTACATGGTGTTTTTTTTGAAAGCACATGAATGATGCAGATGGGAGATTGTAAAAATTTACATGTATATAAAAAAAGGATGTACCCATTTCCATGTGAAAATCAGAAGATGAACAAAGCAGCTATTAAAAGGGGTTGCACGGGGATTATAATTTCCTTTGATTCTTTTAATTCTAACATTAATGTTACATGAAACAAATATGACATTGTTTTCTGCTACAAATCATCTCCCTTTCTGTCCTTTCCTTTGCCCTTGCTGATCAGAGCAGCAAAAGGTTAACGTGGATCCCGGCATATACACACAGGTAGAGCAAAGCCAATTTCAGATGTGTCAGTGGAGCTGATGCTGCCGGCTTCCTGTGACAGCTTGGGTGGAAAAGTCTGAGAATTCATCTTAAAATCACCTCTGTTTACTGAGCGGAAACCTTTGGTCACATATGCCTGAGATGTTCATTCAAACCCTGTCAGCACACATCTAGCATTATTCTTATTATATCATGGTTACTGTTACAGCTTTATACCAAATCACGTGCATGCTTCTATGTGATTTCATTGGTCATCTTCTAAGCTGCCAAAGTAAATATTTTTTTTATGTCCTATTTGTATCTTTTAATTGTGTTTATTTGTATTTTTTAATTATTATGTTTTGATCATGAACAGATGAAAATGCTAACATTCTTTAACTTGGCTTCGCCAGATGGCTTGTCACAGACAACCGTCTTGGAAAAGGGCAAGCACTTTGGGGAAAAAAAAAACTTACTTGGCAGGTGATTGAATAAACCATCTGCCTGTCACCGTCAATCACAAACTTACTCCGACTTACTCAGATCAACAAACCATATGACCAGCGGCTCCACGTTGTAAATCAAACTCTTACTGGAGCCAGTCAGGAGAAGAGGAATTTTTTTTTTTTTCCAATCAAGAAAAGCCTTCTGTTTTGTTCATTGCTCTTCTTCCAATTAAGATATATCCTGCAGTTCTGATAGAACTGATGCAATATCAGCATTTATGCTAACCAGGTCTGTAGCCACCATTGTTGTTTCCTGAGCAAACAGTCACTTCTTGCTGCATCACACACATAAACCACAGCTGTAGCTCATGTAAGTACTTCCTCAAAGGAAACTGATTGGTCTGTTCACCAGTCTAACCCCCTGAAACGGACAGCTTGGAGCCTGGCGAGTTGAATTTACGTGATATTGTGACCTCGCAATCTCGCCAGTCCAGCTGCCTTGCAAAGTTAAACATTCTCAGTCAATCAATCAAATTTATTTCTGTACAGCCAAAAATCACAAATTACAGTTTGTCTCAGAGGGCTCCACAAACTGCACAGGTGTGACATCCTCTGTCCTTAGACCCTCTAGAATCGATGGGAAGAATCAGGGAAAAATAAGAAACCTCAGAGAGAACCGCAGAGGAGGGATCCCTCTCCCTAGGATGGACGGACGTGCAATAGATGTCACCTGTACAGAACACAACAACAAAACAATCACAATGTAGCTGCTACATTTTGAATTATAAGATATATGAGAGTCTACAGATGCAGAAGGAGGTGAACTCCATGAGTCCAGGAGCACAGTCTATGGGTCACATAAAGTCTGTGCCTCACATGAAGTCTAATCTTTTGTCCTTTAGCTCATAATCATGTGTCATCATCATCAATGCTTCTTTGCTTTGGAAATAACAAGGTTAAGCCTGTATCATATAAAGCCAGTTAGCGGAACATTCCTCTGATTGCAGCTTACTTTGAGCAGATAAATCTCCTGTTTACTACATTATTTGTACTTACGCTGTTATGTTTTGTGTTTAGCAGATGGCTAAAAAACAAAAATGTGCATCCAAACTTGTTAAATGCAGGGTATTGTTCTAAGTGCAGTACAACCCTAATGCACATGAGGAGAAGCCCAAAGCTTGACAGACCTGCCATCCCTGGCTATGCAGCTAAGCTGTGATTGGACGATGGCTCAATGGAGGTAGGGTTTAGTGAACGTCATTTAACCTCGTTTAATAAAGCAGTGAATCATTTTATACTAATTGGTTTGTCTTATTTTTGTCCCTTTCCCTTTCTTAGATTCTGACTGTATTCATTAGCTTCACTTCCTCCACCAAAGCGTGACAACATTTTGCATCTGCTTTCCCTCCTTATTTCCTTTCTGCGTTCGGGGATCATTGAAATAAAACTTGTCAATGTAATTGGAGCCTAACAGCAGCCCCCAAACCCCAGGCTGAGTGTGTAGGCCTATCTGTACTGAAGTCATTCCCCTGACTTGAAAGAAGAGGGTTAGCGAGACAAGTACAAAGTAAACTTTAAAGCGTGCGGTAATGTATGCGAGCCCCTCTGTATTTGATGCTGCTCTGTTGCATTAAGATCCATCCCTCAATGCCCATATTTAATGTGTCGAGTCGGAGCTTTTCTGTGGCGGAGGGTTGCTGCAGAGCAGGGCGGGTGTCACCGGGGAGCTGCGATCACACAGTCGCACTACAGAAAGCATTCTGCGTCGTCCCCTGAGGAGCTCATTCAGCGTATTCCTGCATAATTACCTCAAAGTGATTACAGAAATCAATGGAGTACTTTCACCACCGAAGGCACTTCCCAAAGCCTTGGATAATCACAGTAAACATACCTGTCCAGCTTGCTTGCACAAGATTTTGTAAACACTCAACAACATACTCAACACCCTACAAATCACTCACACATTTGTAGTCCTCTAACCTGTTACCCTGAGGACTTCTTGTGCCTCATACAGTTATTGAAAGTGTAAGACTGAGAGTCTTTGCAGCTTTTTATGAAGCCCTGGAGAGTGTCAGGATGTATCCCTCTGTGAGACCAACAGCATTTTATATGAGATTTGGTGTTGGAGATAATGGCTGAGAGCGGAGAGTCTAATAAATCACCCATCCTGGGGCCCACTTGGTAAAAACTGCTTGTGTAGGTGATTTCTCCAGAGCACATCAGACATGACAACTACCAAACGCACCTGATGGTTCTTTAATGTTTAGTGCTGTTGGCGGTAAACTAAAAGTAAACCCAGGAGCAAAGTGTGACCTTAACAGAATATGAACAGTGCACTCTGCAAGTGAGTGAAAAAAACAAAGTATGCCTGTGAGTATAGGCCCATATGTGCGGATGCAAATGCATATAAATCTCCTGCATGCAGTAATACCAGTTGGATTCAGACATGCGACATAATAACTTACAAACCTTTGCTTGCTGGCTTGTATGTGCCACCTGTCCCTGTCAAATAAACCACTTCAAGGATTAAAACACTGAAGCGAATCTGTGATCACAAGTTTAGTTAGTGTTTAGAAAGTGAGTCAGAGATGTTTATTCTGTAGTTTCTCACATATTCACTGGTTTTTCAATTATTTATGGGATTTTAATATTCTTTGTACATATAAAGAAACAGATCAAAAATGCAATCCTTTTAACCTGAGCTCGTACTTATATCGTATGTCCAGATGTGCTTGTGTCTGTGTGTGAGTGACTCATTACCCTACATTTATGTAGCTTTCACTTGCTCTACCTATTCCGTCCTTGAAAATGTGAGTTATGCTGTATCAAAGCACATGCATCACGATGACAAAAGAACTGGGCAAAAAAATAAAATAAAAATAATAAATATATCTGTCATCAAATATAGCCCAAGGTGCCTTTTAGCTACTACTTGGTTTATGAAAAGAGCTACATGCAGTTAACACTGTGAAATGGTTGCATTTGTGCAGAGGTGGCAATATGGTGAAGTTGGTTAAAGTTAATAAACCGCACTTAACGTTTCACTTTTGGTTTTGTGCAGGTCTTGAATGCTGATCTTCAGGTTAGAGTCCCATCCACAACTCTGCCCCAACCTCCCCCACCTATCTTGTAACTTAGCTGGTCATCTTACTATGTCAGCTTGAGCAGTTGCTATGTACAGAGCCCAGGAGGTGACATGGACATGTTTATATTTTCTGAAACATACACACGTTTTGTATTTCGTGTGCATTTTTCATAAATCGCACGTGCATTTTAATTAAATTGGCATGCAAAATAAGAATAAAACTCATATTCAATTTATAAAACGCGTGTCCAGTTCTAAAATGTGTTTGTGTAATAATAAATGCACGTGTTTTAAAAAAAAACAAACACATCCATGTCACCTCCAAGGCTCCGTAGCTATATGTGCCTTGAGTAAAAGTAAAAAAAGTAAAGCCTGGTGTATCTTTTGCCTGCTAATTCATACTGTGTGCCTCAGTAAGAAATGCAGAGAGGTATAGCGCAGCACTGGTTTTTAAAGACCCAAAAGGCTGGTATACAACTCAAGGAAATCTTTTTTTTTTTTTTTTTTAATACCAGCATCAACAAACATTAAACTTTAATGTACATTAAATAATGGCTGTTTTGTATATTATGTATGTATATATATTATTAATGTATATTAAAAGTAGTTTTGCGGGTTGACCCTGACCCCCTAATCATAATCCTTGCATGCTATAATCAGTAGTCCTAAAGACCTGAGCTGCTCTTGTCCCAGCTTGGCATCAACAGTGTCTGGCTACAGGCTCTGTCCCTGTCAAGCCATTTTCTCCTGCCACACACACCACCAGAGGCTCTTGGCATCCCATAAACTTTTTACATGCCTTGCTCCATGTTGAGTACACTTCACCTTGCTGTTAGCATGGTGCCACGCAGGCTAAAATATCCGTCTGCAGGACATCAAGGTGAGACCCGTCCTTAACTCTAGTTTCAGAACCATTCACACAACATGGGACACGAAACATTTAAATAATCAGTAAAAAAAAAAAAAAAGAAACAAACAAACAAAAAAAAACCCCTCTTTTTTCTGCTGTTCACTTGCTCAAGGTCTGCAAATCATTCAAAAAGCTCAACTGCACGGGGATTTTTTTGTTTGTTTGTTTGTTTTAAATTAGGCTCACTAATCAGACACTACAGCCAAAAAGTGTTAAATTCTTTATGAGGAACCTGTTACTGCATGAAGTATCTTACCTACATCTGTCAATGAGAGCCTCTGCCATGAGATTGGTGAATACGCTCCTGTCTTTTACAGTGGCTTTCACCCACTCCGCTCAGTCAGCAGAAATCCTAGCAGAAATCCTACGAAATGCCTTACAGCACACAGGCCAGAAGAGATGATTTGTTGTGTTTGGGCCTGATTGATTCAATTTTCCCTTTATAACTGTCTATGGTTGAAAGTAGGGGGGATTTTTTTCTTTCATAATAATTTGTATTTCTATTTTTTATTTTTATATCCAAACTGATGCACTCTTCCAAGACAAATGCTCTTGCTAGACAAAATCTTTACAACAGTTAGCTGTACCATTTTTCCTTCTTAAAGGGGCTTTAAGAAAGAAAACAGCCAGGACCTCCATGCAGAGCGAATTTCTCTCCCTTCTCTCCTTATGACCCCATTTTACATCAAGCTATTAATGAATATAGAAACAAAGGTGTCCCAGCCCACTGATAGCTAGAGGAATTCATTGCAGTGTCTTTACATTCACACATCTTTGTGAAATTGGATCATTCATTTATGAGTGTATCATTCGCCAGCAAAATTGTTTTTAAGAAGACATAACGTGGTTTTGTCTCCCATAATGCTTTACCATTATTCTAGCACAAGCCATTTGCAAACACCTATTCATTTGGTAGATATGACTAAATCTATATTCTCTTTAATGTGACACTCGTCGGGGCGGCCATTCATAAAATGAAGCATTCACCTCGAGCACTAACACTGTCACTAATGCTGCGACGTGTTTGATATACGATAATGACGCCCTGGTTGATTAGGTTGGGCCTGTCAAGGACTCCTCACAACACACTCAGAGCACAGGTCAAAATCATAATTGGAATTTAGAAAGCTGTCAGGCTTGTTGTAATACACTGACCTTGGAAAAACCTGAGACATGCAGGGAAAAGGGTCAGTGATTGCAAAGAGGGAAGAAACACAATGTGAGACAATACTACTTTGCATTAGAAAACATCAGATTTTTTAAAAATAATTTAGATGATCCCTGTTTTTTTCTGTGATCTTAGCTGTTTTATTTTTTATGAAGTACTTTTCTTAAAGTTGTTCTTGTTCTGCCTTAATGGGCAGCGCTACAGGCATTTAAAGGTAGATGTGCATTTTTATGTCGAATTCAATATTTTCATTCTTTTGTTAAGCAGGAGCCATTGGATGCTTTTACATTTGATTAATTACTTACAGTATTTTTAATTCTTAGAGGTTGAGTCCTTTGTCCAGTGGACTCACAGGTAACAATTTGTGCATGTAAACTAATGATGCCAATGAAATTCTATGCAGCATAATTGATATCAGCCTCAGTGTTTACCCTTCAATGCCACATCATAGTTGTATTAATTTGCTGTTTTTAAAATTGGATTAATTTTGGGCTGCTGTTGCTTTACATTACATTACCTACAGGCAGTTTGGGACTTACGCTGAAGGTGAGCAAAGTGAGGAAAAAAGAAGGACTTCCTGGTTTGATTTGAATTTGAGAGGATGCATGAGAACACAGGTTAACATTCTGCAAAGAGAGTTGCCCATTAGAACAAAAACGTAACATGGCCAAGCTGGTGTGCTATCCACACACACATGCTTAGGAAGAGAATATAAAATGCAACTAGAGAAGATTAGGACATACATTCATATCTTATTTAACACAGACAGGTAGAGGCATTTTGTTTGGTGGGTAATAAGTTAAGACTAATCACGAGTCCAGGTTAGTATAGCAACGAAACAGACTGTTGCTTTCCAAATTCAAAATTTCAAAATAGCTGCTGTTGTAGAATTGAACCCCACTTCTTACCTAGATGTTGCCAAATCAAGCTGAACCAAAAAAATCTTATGGATTATAACTTTAAAGTCACCTTGGAGCCAAATGAGAGACATTGGGCCCTAGTTTTGTAGACCAGGCGCAGTCTAGGCGCAGCGCAGGTGCGCCGCGCCAACAGGGTGTGTCCAGGCGCA
>JAQLOL010000013.1:12350855-12371492 GCA_029783665.1 Naso thynnoides
AAATTGAAATCCGCTTCAAAAGGCACAAGATTTAAAGTGAAGTACAACACCTGCAAATAATTTAGAAAAAGTAAGACCCAAAGGACAACAAGTAAATACATAACTTTAATAATGTGAAACTGAAAAACACAAAATCCATTTTATATATATCAAACATATTTGTTGTCTGTTAATCTTTTTTTTTGGCATGTCAGTCTGTTGAACATGAGGAAAGCTAAATCATTTTACATTTTTTTGTGATAATGTACTGAAAAATAAGATAAGATTGTCGTGTATTAGTGTATTAATCCAACAATGAAATAATTGCTGCAGTACAGCGAGAAAATGTGTAGCAAAAACCAGAAAGAAGCATCAATAAAAAGAAAAACTGAAAATTATAAATAAATACAATAATCAGATATAATGTTAGGAGATGTAAATAGAATGCTGACTCAGCAATAAAATTTACACCTGAGCACCCAACATTCATATCATTCAGTTAGGGGTTGAAAGTAACTAGTTATGTTTACCCAAGTTACTGAGTAGCTTTTTTTGAGTATTTGTGCTTTTTTGAACATTTTTTAAAATCAGTAAAATTATTAAAAAAAACTAAACCCAAAAAATTCTCCAAGTTTTCTATGAACTGGTGCCGCATCTTTGTGTCAGTAACTGTCCATCTCTGGCTGACTTACTGCGGGGCCAAAAGTTGAACAACAGTCAGTCGCACACACCCAGAAATGGAGACGGATGAAGATGGAGAGATATTATTATCATTTTTACACCAGTAGTTTTACTTCTACTTAAGTAAAATTTCATCAAGGTAATAATGCTTCTATTTAAGTTTTTTGTTTTGTTTTGTTTTAAATTTGTTCTCTTTCCACCTGATGATAATATACATGTTAGAGATAGTGATGTTAATACTCAAGTATTTTTCTGTAACTGTCAACAAATGAAAAGCTACACAGTGGCTTCAAAAATAATTTTGGATGTTTTGTATATGCTGAAGATGCTGTAGGTATGTAACAAGCACCAATGACAGTGTGATTTTTCACTGTAACTCTGATGGCTTTGTTCAAGTGTGGCTAAAAAATGTGATCATATCTGATCATTTGACCCTGACGTGCTTAGCCTGACCTCTCGCCACACTCTGTTAGTCTTGTGCTAGCTCAAAAAAAGTCAGTCTCAATTTGTTGTCATTTTGGAACAGGAGAAAAAAATGCCCTGGCTTGTTTGTACATCTTAAAAACCAACCACAATCATTTTGGGTCAGGGTTAAGAGCCCAGGATGCAGCAACCATGCCCTTGCAAAATAGTTGCTTGGTAATAATGGAAGAGGGACGAAAACGCCACCTGAAACAGTCGGCCAATGGGAGGCTTATGTCCAACTTCTGCCTCCTGTGACTCAGGAAACATGTGACCCAATCTGAAGTAATGGGTTGCAATGTTAAGTGCAGAGTTAAGAATTTGGGATTCCTGGTTTTCACAGAGGTGGCCCAAGGTCAACTTCTGGTATGAAAACAGTTCCATGTCTTCAGTCAGCATTTTTATGCTCAGTTTAAACCAGACATCAATCCTGCGCGTTACAGAGTGGCCTATGAATCTGACATTTGTAATGGACTTACACCAGCGTCAGTGCATTAAAGTGCAATGCAGCACCTTTAAAGATGGCTTTTCCTAACCTATATAGCTTTGTGAGCATTCTGCTCGAAGTGTCCTTCAAGCTTTAAGGAGACTGTCCTTTAGTTGAACTTTTCCTTAATCTCCTTCAAGAAATGAAAGGAAAAGCATGCCTGCATGGGTAAATAAAAGACACTAAAACATTAACATTACAAAAATCTCATCAAACCAAACCAGGGAACAGAAGACACCTTATTTATCAAGCTACTGGAGCAGGAACACAATCTCATTTACTAAATATTCCTTTTCGAGATACCTATTATTTGTCTAATTTTGTGGTAACAGCACACCTAAAGTTTGGATATCAACACTCAGTAAACTAACCAAAGTTTCACTTTACTCTAGGTAGTTTGTGGAAGCTTCAAGTTGTATAATCAATATTTTTTAGAGTAGAGAGGCTTAAATTGTTTTCCAAGGAAGGTGTTGTAAGTAGTGACAAACCCACTATCACAATTATTCTCACCATTTTCCAGTAAAAACAACTCTAAAAACCTGCTGTATGCTAAGCTACCTGCTGTGGGTTGATCTGCCCATACTCATAAGAACGTGAAATAAATGGGACTTCACTGTCGCCTCGTGTCGCACGCTGAACATGAACTACTAGATTAAATAAAAGACGAACATCAAGAGCTAGTCTGTTGGGATGAGAGCCAGGATCAAACATCTCGCTGTATGATTAAAAGCTGGTTGTGAATCACTTACAAGCTGTGCTTCCTACTTTGATTATAATTCCCTCAAATATGTCCTATTGCTAGAATCTATAAAGTCAAGAAAAGTCCACTGCTTCCTCTCCTGTGATAAAACAAGAGTGGGTATTAGTGTGTATTAGGCTGATTTTAAGGCTAACAAGTGTTGACAGGAAATAATAACACACTCAACTTAAATTAACAAAGTGGCTGCCAAGTGACACAAAATAAGCAACACATCAGCACTTGAGTGTGATATTCATACACAGATTAAAGTGTGATTCAGCTAATTAAACCTGAGGACTACAACTGGCTCTTGATAATGAAAAATAATGGTCTCGCAGAGCAAATGCACGACTCAACACCCACGATGACAGTTTATCTCTTTGTGCTCGTATGTGTTTGTTTTTGCGAGACAGTGAACTTAATGTTTTTCCAGCACCTCTCTGACAGCAGCAGGTTGGTAAAAGTGTGAGAATTACTGTCAGCAAATCACCGCAGACTCTGAATCCACCAGCCTCCGCCAGCCTCCTCTGGAGGATGGAGTTGGCAGATGTGCAAGACAGTCAAGATATTTAAAAGGCAGAGACAGAAGTTTAACGCTGCACATGCTCAGCGAAGTCCTGACACCAGGACGTCTGGCGAACTGAGCATGCCCAAGATTACTTGAATCAAAAGAGGTGTGTGCTGCCACTTGACTGATTATCTTAAACGCCTGGCTGAGCTCTGCGGCTGTGCTTACTGCAGGCCTGAAGCATTTTCCCAGCACCTCAGAGGCCTTCTTAAAATTTCAGCTGACAGTTAAACTGGACTGTTTTGAACATGAACAGGATTAGATGGTTTTCTTCCTCAAAAAGAGAAAAGATAACCCTCCTGTCTACTCCCTTCTGCTGGTTCTGCAGTGATAAAATGTGATTCACATTGATCATATGATAATTTAAAAATGTTACCACACTTGCATGCCATGATTAATTCGGAGTGTGTCACTCACATGCCTCGCAACATTAATAAACAAATGGAAGAGAAGATGACTAAACATTTCAATGTACATTTTATCCTTTTTAAATTATTATTCTCTTTGTGCATATTATGGGGGCTAAAATGGTTAATACTTTATTAGGTTGAATCCATAATAATATTTGATACTCTTTTGCTCATCTGTTTATCACTGATTAATTTGATATTGATGCAGACTAGCAATTTTAAAAAAATACATAAAATATGAATTGCGATGCATTCCATTGTGACATCTGAATGCAGTAACTATAGGTTTTAGTACTGCCCTTCTGAGCACTAAACGCAGTAAAATAACTGGTTGGGCATTTGATTTTATGCGTACCCGCCTCCACCCGACTCAACTCAGCCACCACCTGATCCAGCCTGCACAAACAGCCATGCTCATTTTCAATACGACACTGCATCAACATTATCATTGACATCATTTCTGCAGGTTAATTTTATGACCAGCTGCAGCACCAATGTCACATAATCCTTGTAACCACCCCGTGAAGCAAAGGCCTACACACACCATACAGAAATTGCACACATGCGCTTGCACAAAGCCCACGCACACACGTACACACGGTGACAGATGAAAGCAAGCCCTTTGCATAATGAGTTCACGTGCCATAAAGTCTAAATGGCCGCAATAAAAGGGAACAGTGATGTCCAGAAAACAAAACTCAACCTATAACACTAGCAAGTGATGCCAACATTTAGTCCACTCAAGTAAAACAATTTTGCACAAATAAATCAATAACCACAGGAATCAAAATTTGCTCCTAACATTAAAATCTCGTTTAACATCTGGCAAAGTCACTGATTTGATTAGTAAAGTCAACAATACAACAAAATATATAACAAAGATGAAGTCATTGTTGAAAACTTTTAAAGTGGAAATGTTACATATTGTAAGATTAAATTCTTTTGATAGTTATCCAGCATGCTAACCTCATTTAGCTGCTTTTAAATTTCACAATCAGATGTAACAAGCCAAGAAACTGCTGCCTGACAGATAAATCTTCAAAATAAAAGTTACTTCCTTCAGTGAACTGAAGCTCAAAGCTTCTCACAAACTGACAGCAAAGACAAAACAATTAAAAAAGAATGACATGACGACCTTTGAAGTGCAAAGATACTAAACACAAGAAGTGAGGACGGATATCTTACTTTTGCCCTAATTCCAGCCAGCACAAATGGATAAAACAAACAAACAAACAAACAAACAAGGCCCAAGATGTGTTTTTTTTTTTTTTTACACTGTGAATTTTATCCTAACTTTTTACCTCAAGCCTCATGGGTCCTTTCAAGTTGTCTGGCCTTCAAGCTCTTGGAAGCCTGTGCATTTAAACAGATGTTCATTTCTCATGATAAATTTTTTTCTCAGCTCTTAAAACACCTGCTTTAAGTAATACATATTTAATGCATGACTCATGATAATAACATGAATGAATTCATGCATAATTCATTATGAATTTTAGTTGCACACCACACGCAAATGTTTAAGACATTACTCTGACTAGTCCATGCTTAATGAATAATCCATTAATAAATGTCAATTCATAGTTACTTTATGTCTTAATTTAATGTCTTCAAACTAAGTGGAATCCAGTTAAATAATGTGTGGACGAGTAACTTATTTATAATTTATTCAACGATTAAAAAACATGTAGAACGCTGCACTGCTTTCATTACAACTATTAAAAAATACCAGAGGATAAAAACACAATAAAAGCTGAAGGCTTATGCACATTGCAGTTCTCTAGTAAAACACTTAACACACCACAAGATAAATGCAGAGCAACAAACAAGATACTCAGCCAAAACAGTAGAATCAACAAACACAAATAACAGAAAAAGCAGCTGGCGAGGCAGCTACATCAACTCACTCATGTTTTCTTGGTCATGAAAAGTTAAAATTAAGGTCGAAACTGTTACATAGTGCTTTGTATTTATGTCTTAAAAGCACTTAAAGCGTGCTCTGAGACACTCAATTTCAAATTTGTGGGCAAATTATTCCACTGTGCTGCTGCACTGTGGAGGAATGTTTTTGCAGTTTTGTGGCTCTGTTAGTCTGTGAAGCTGCAGTTAGACTCTCAAATCAAAAACAGCATGAAGTCTGTGACGCTACCTCTAAAATAATCGATTAAGTAGTTTGGTAACATATTTTGAACAATTTTATATGAATTGAATGGCATATAAATGGACCTTTTTTATCATCAACAATCAGTTCATCTTTTTAAATTGTGCATGATCAAGATGTGTGGATGCCGCCTATTCTTATGGAAATGTGATGCTATTGATCAAACTTGGAGTCAAATGCAAATATCAACAAGGTTGGATTCTACATGACAGTCTTTGTTTATGTTACATTTACAAGCTAAAAGGTTAGATGCTAATTTCCTTAAATTGGTAAATAAAGTAGGGACAGACACTGATTCTCTTAAACTAACAGGATCCAGCAGGCGGTTTGACAAATCTGAGTGTAATTGATGGTAGGAGTGAATGAATGAGCCTGAAAAAGACACATAGCACTCGTTGTTACTTCATCATTAATTCAGGCACAAGAGATCATCAACATTTCGTACACATTACCTGGTTTACTAATTTGAAAGATTCACCAAAACTTAAAGTATATATGAACCTCATACATATTCATACATATTTAACATATTTTTCTGCTACACAAATAAGTGCCTGTGTGTTTAAACTCATTAACTGATGATCTGTTTAGAGTTTAATGATAACTGATTTTATCATTTTAGCAATTCATGATACATGCTCCATTAATTCACTCACTTAATCATGAGGCACACTTATGTTAGGCTACCTGTTAATTAAGCATGTGATTTGTACCATAATTGCAACGTATTAGATCAAAGCTTCTACAACACAAAACATGCGCGATGCCAAAACTACTTTCATTTATCCACATTGCATCCTTTGACTCACAGGAAAATAGGCTAAGCCGCATTGAATAGCTAAGCCTTTTCTTGGTTCAGTGGAGCCGAATCTGTGGAGATGCTTCTGTCTTTAAAAAAAAAAAATTAAAAAATAGGCATACATATATAGAAGTATAACATTTGTTCTGACACATCATCTTTGTTTGTCAGCAAGCAAACATTGGCGGTGAGTCACTGATGTTTCCTCCCTTTAGTCTTTGGCTTCTTTTCTATAATTAAACAAGTTTCAGTCAGCGCTCACTAAAACAAAGACTGAAATCATTTTGTCACTCTGTTGTCTTAAAATATCACGGCTTTATCTTGTATTAAACTGCAAAATGTACCACAGTGGCATGTAGGATATAATGATTTTCCTCCTAAAGAACAGCCCTCCATTAAGATTGGATTCATACTTGCTGCATCTATCTCCTACAGAACAACATTCCCATTACAACACATGTAAAGTGCTCCACATGCCTCCTTCCTTATGCTTAAAATCCACTGATCTCTCTCCCGTGACCTCCCTGGTAGCATTTTGTGGATGCAATCTTAACTGACAAGCTCAACTGTTTTGCATGCAGGGTGGAAACATTAAAGACCGAGTTAATCCTCTCTGATTCCCTGCTGCTGTCACTCACACAGCCTGACTTAAAGCCACAACATGCTGCCCAAATCAAGCATCCCCGTCGTCACACCTTTGATATTGTGTCTAATATTAGACTGAAATACAGTAATACTCATTTCATCATTTAAAAGGATTTCAATTATTTTGCAGTATCAAAATCACTGGTAATCACCTGAGAGGTCCCATTTAGAGATAATAAAGGGGTCCTGATGATCCAGATTATTTACCAAAATTTTATTACAGGATTGATTATTTATTTTCTCTGCAAAAAATAAGGAGAAAAAGAAAAAGAGGAGGAAAAAATAAAATTCGAGCCGTTACTCAAACAGGCAGGCTTGCGTTCCTGCCCCTTTGCTGAACTCTGGATGTTATGTCAAGGTGCATATTTCAACGTTCCTGCTGATTACCGTGTAGATCATTAATCTGTTGATTAATCATTTCAAATCGTTAGGGGGCAACTTACAAATTAATTTCGCTGAGAGCGGTCTGCTGCGGCTCATTTGCATATCATGTTCTATTTCCTTGCCAGATAGATTTGTCCAATAGAAAGATAACAAGCCTGTGCGCATGTAAATACACCAGTGTGATTTTGGCAACTGTGGAGCTTTGATGGGACGACGTATTTACACAGGGAGTGTACATGACGAACCTGTTTACATGCTTTCAAAATATTAATTTCACAGTTGCAGTAGAATCTATACAATCAGGATGATTAAATGCTTTTTGCCACTAATCATAACTCTGTTGCACAAATGGAGATGAGACCATAAAATTGCTT
Source organism: Naso thynnoides (assembly GCA_029783665.1). Classification (NCBI taxonomy): domain Eukaryota; kingdom Metazoa; phylum Chordata; class Actinopteri; order Acanthuriformes; family Acanthuridae; genus Naso; species Naso thynnoides. The sequence goes on from JAQLOL010000013.1 coordinate 12,358,542, forward strand.
TCTTGCTACATTGTTTTTGTGACCCTGATTTAATTTACAGTGTGGAAATAAAAATGTTTTATGCTGAATAATGAAACACAATTTTTATACTTCTCTTTCGTGGTACTTTGCGTTTTATATGTGTGTGTAGTGTGTGTGTGTGTGTGTGTGTGTGTGTGTGTGTGTGTGTAATGCAGTTTGACATTATGCAAACAGAATCTCCAAACAAGTTATAAAAACTGAACTTGCAGCTGACATGTGAACAGCTCAAGGGTTTGGGCTAAACAATCTTCCTCGAAGTTCAGTGAAAATTTGACATCCTCTGTGAATGAGCAGACTGCAAAATATCAGCTGTGTAAATCTCTGGAATATTAAAAAGTCTTGCAATAAACATACAAGTGTGGACAAGGTCCATCCTCTTCTGTTATCATTTATTAATCTGTCCATAAACTGACTGCTGTGTGCAAATTCTTCTCAAAGTCATGCTTTTAATAATCTGTCAGATCAAAAGTCAGAACCCATGCAGGCTTCACTTGTTTACAAATTGTCTGTTTGTGGATGTGCAAATAAATCAAAGTGTGAGATAACGTCAAACTGATGTGCACAGGGCCGCTCCATATATCTTTCAAACTTCATTGTTCAGCATTAGATTAGACAAGGACACAGGCATCAGGAAAGTTAAAAGCAGAGTCAGTAACATTCTTTGTTGCAGCTTGTAAACACAACATTTAAAAATTGGGCCCTTCTTCTGGGCTCAACGCCACCAGAAGTATCACATTGTGTACGTATGCTACCACTACCTACACAGGAAAAAAAACATAGGAATATTATGTCTGTGTTAAAGGAGAAGTCGATAATTAAGCAAACTGGCACACGTTAATTGCTGGTGTTTGGCACCACCTGTCCGACAGAAAGCAGGCCAATCCAGCTTCTCCTTCAGTGCTCAAAAGTGGGTAAAAGCCAAAACCAAGATTTACTCTTTCTGGAGCAAGCTTGCGTTTCGCCTCAGTAGGGATATTTTTCCTTTTCTGCACCACTTCATCTGCATCTGTGTTATTAAGGCATAACATGTTTTTTGTTTTGGTCCAAATCTCTCTGCGGCCAAAATAACACTCCCAGCAGTGGTGCAGCGGTGTCTGGAAGAAGTGGGTATACTCCTAATTTATGCCCCCAATTTTTCTTCTTCTTCTTTTTTTTAAGCAGCCCGTCCAGCAAAGGATAAGCGCTCTTTTTTAACAGTGACATGTTATAAAGAGTGGCATGTAAGACTACTCTTGCATGTTCAGTTCATCCAAAAAAATGGGACAGTAGTTGGCCTACTTCCACATTGTCACTTAACCTCAGCTGCTTGACTTCAGGGAGTAAGGAGGATCATTATAAAATTAATATTAGCCACAAAAGAGGTGCATATTTTGCAATCAATACTGGCCCACAGTCAGACAATATGGTGAGACAGTTACATAATTAGGATTTTTTTTTAGTGAACTATCTATCTACTATCAAATCTTGGGAGGAGCTAAATTCCTGACTCAATTCCTGACTCAAGGCCCACTTACTTGAATTCTGATGGTGCTTTTGGCAGCAACTCATGGACTTCTTCAGTTCAAGTTTGTTCATGTTAATTGAAGATGAGGTATTTCAGTAAATAAATTAGTAAATACATCATTAAAATAAATAAATAAATAAATAAATAACTACCAAATAAATACTCACATTCCTGTCAAATTTAAAGACAATACATTTAGAATTGTGCTCTTATGATACTGTCAAATAACACTCTATTATTTGTCTTTACAGATGCATCACAGAAGGAGTTGAAATTGTTAACAGCTAAAATAATTTTAATCTCAATAGGATCTGTAAAGTATGAGGAGTGATGCATAAATTTTAAAGTCTTTTCACCAAGGTGTAAATTTTAATGTGTGACAAACTATATTTATGGAAAAAATATATATTTAAGTAGAAACAACAGGGAGTAAAATAAAAGTTTTATTTAAATTAGAAGCTCCCATTTTACTTGTTTTTGTGTATCAAGTCACTGAAAGATTCAAATTCAAATGTATTAAAAACATTGGCTGTGAAAAGCCTCTGCTCAGTGTGAACGTTTAGACGAAGAAGGACGAGGAAGAAAAACAAGCGTGCTCACTCAGCATCCCCGTGAGTCAACAATGAAATAACATTCGGTCACAGATTCAGTGTGCTGCCCAATTATCTCTCCACTCTCCTCTATAGCAACCTAACTTCCTCCCAGACCCTGCAAAGTTTGGAATAACTCTTCTAAATGTCTAAATGTGGACTCCACTGAGGATGCATCATCTTCATTGACCTTTAAAGACAAATCTCTCTGCATCTCAGACGCCTCGAAGTGGTTCAATAGTCCCTGCGAGAGTATGTCTCTTGATGGACAAAATCAATAACCAGTTTTCACACAACATTCATCTTGGTGTTAGCGTTTGCCTAATCAGCAGTAGCAAAAAAGCACTGACACTGTTCAGCTCATGCTAATCTGTTATCTCATGTGCTCTGGCATTTTCTGCTGCAGAGTGCCTGTTAATTGGCCGTGCTGCCCTGATGTTTGCTTATTAAAGCTCCAGCGCCGCTCCTCCATCTCTTCCTTATTTCTTTAATTCTCACAGACCTCTAACATAGCTTCATTAGCATATTTACACAGCATGGTTATGAGTGTGGAAAGGAATCAATTCAGGCTCTCTAAATGTCTTTAAATGGAAGCTGGGGATGCAGGGATTTCTTGAGCTCAGCTTTATCTTTCTGCAGTCACTCTGCCTTCATGTATATTCACACACATGCATTTTATATCTTTATGCTCATTTATGCTGTGGTACACATTTCATGTACTTGATAATTACATTGTGTAGTGTCTAAAATATTAGGGTTCTTTACTATTATTTTAGGTTCAAAAAATGTTCAGAAAGAAAATTTGCATTGCTCGCATAAAAACAGGAAAAATGCTCATGTTGTTAATTTTCTCCAGCGCATGTTTTTCATTAAAAGGTGCCACAGAATAAACAGAAGTGTCAGAAAAAACAACCCCAATGAGACTTGTTGATAACAGTTGAAATTGAACAAGGATGAAAACATGATTGGAAGCATCAATGCTGCAGACGGGTAAACAAAAACCATTATTGAGGATGATGCTGCAGAACTATCTGTGCATGCACCGGGGGATGGAAAGATCATTTAACTTAACAGAGTTGCAGCGACACTCCTGCACATTCTTACCTGCTGATCTACGCAAAAATGTGACACAATATCTGGTCCACATGTGCTCAGCCCAGTTTAAAAGCGTCATCTTTATCTCATTATCTGATTAGCCTCAGTGTTGTCAACATCAAGCCTTTCACAGATGTCAGCACAAAGGGGACACTATATTTCAGTTTTCAATCAGCTCCTAATCATTAAAGTTAGCAGTTATACCCCTGATCTTTCCCGCGAGCATCAGGAATGGCTCATGTGGTCGCAGAGCTACACATGATCGATGCCTCAGGCTCTATTACTGTCTCAGAGGCTGAGCACAGCTAATAACCAGATTGTGACCCTCTCAAAGACGTTTCCCTTTGTCCTGAACACCTCCTAATCCGCAAACACTTAGACCCCAACATATTGACAGCCACACAGACACACTAAACAAAAAAAAAAATAATACAGTAGGATTCACAAACATACATCCCTGTCCTCCAGCGAATCAGCTGCTGGAAACGTGGCAACCAAGGCAAGCACTTGATATGCAGGCATCTGCTTTGTGGCTTATCTCCACTGCTCAACTGTGCAGAGAAATTGCTGCTTGGCTGGCCTTGCAAAAAGCTTTCTCTTTTCTCTTTCTCTCCCTGCTCTGATCATTTTCTCCCAGTCTTCTCACTTCGGTCTTCTTTGCTATGCCCCTGGCTTCAGCGCTCTTAATTGCTATTTTGAAGGGACATTAACAGAGTTGTTTTCAATTATGTCAATTGCAATCAAACGGATGATTTAACCGGAATGTGCAAGACAGTCCAGCTTTGTTACAAACGACGTTTGCACTGCTGATTGGAGAATGAGGGTGAAGAACAGAAATGTCTTAATCTGTAGAAAAACAATCTGAAAACCAAATGACAATTCCTAATATGTCAAATTTTCATTTTGTGATCATCATCCATGACAGCATATTCAAACATTGGGTATGAGCTTTATATTTGTGGGTTTTTTCTCGAAGACACATCATTATTCTGTTTATGTAGTCAGCATATTTTTGCAGCAGTTTTAAGAGACACTTTTCTTGAAAGTTAGGGTCACACCACAGCAACACTGCACAATAAACCTGCTTCCAGTATGAAATGCCTGCATTTCAGCACCTGCAATGCCTTTTTGTTAGATTTTAGTAAACACAAATACAGTATGAGGCACTGTTTTGTGGTCTTAAGATGGAGTTATACGGTATAGAAATGTTTTCTTAACATAATTGTGTTTATCTTTTGATGGTGAGCTCCTACTGTCTGACAACAGAAATATGCAAATTTCCGGTTCAGCCACAGGTCAAACTTTGTTTACCACTTCACTTGAGAAAAATTCTCCTTACTACATTCTTACATACACACACACACCCGAAAAAGCACTTTTGCTCACGTTTCTGTAGTTTCCTGAAACCTTTTAGAGCCACATTTAACTGATTGTACCTTCAGTTTAACTAAGACTCATCCAGCAACACAGAATCAATCAAGACATAACATGTATTGGTGAAAAACTGTATACCAGCAAGTATGTTCAAATAACTTGGTTCATTCTGTGAAATCACTACTGATGAGCTGTGTGAACAACATCACATGTAAGATTAGAGGCCTAAACTTTAAATTGTATTTCTTGATTTGATGGTATTTGGTTACCATAGTAACAGCAAGAGAGGATTAATGTTGGAATAACTTTGTCAGAAATACGACTTACAGCCACTGATGTACCTCAGACCTACATCTGCTGTGATAATTAACAACAAAATGATTGTCATCTTATTGTGTGGCTTTTTTTACCGGCTTTTATTGTGAAGAAACAGCAGCAGGAAACGATTAGCAGAGACTGTGACACAGGTTAAGGTGAACTATGGCTGTCCTCAGTGAGATAAAATCACACTAGATGACTTGCATGCACCTTTTTTTCTGTTTCATCTCTCGTGTTTAGACAGGAAATCTGAATTCAGAATCCTGTATGAAGAGTTAGCCTGTAGCAACATTATGAAAACCAAATCAGAGGATTACATGAAATTGTTGAATTTAATGCTTTTAGTTGGTTTAAACTTTGCAAACTTTGTTAATTATAGTCTTATAGTCTTATAGTTTTATTATATCTTATCATAAAAGAAGTTTTGGAACTTGTAGATTTTGGTCGGCTTATTCTCCTTCTTTGACAGCAGAACCATTAAGGCACCATTTCTTTCATTCCATTTTGCATGAAGAGGATCTGAAATGTCACAAAGGGTGTAAGGCATGATCCAGCTCAGGCGGTGGCTCAAATGAGATATTAAAATATTTAAGTGAAGACAAAGTTTCCCTCACACGATGAGAAATGTGAAATTTCAGAAACTGTTGAAATACTCAAGAGTTTTATATAATGCATTCAAGTCACTAATTATTAAAAGGTCACAAGAATGGAAAGGACCCCCATACAGTGTTTGATCCTCACAAAGCAGAGGCATCTATCATCAAAACAATGGCCTCTCAATGTAATCAAGTTTTATTGAGCAAGATATAAAGCACATCAAGCAGGAATGGAACAAAATCACCTTGTAATTGTTCTGCATATTACCGTATTGTATAAAATGAGAGAAAAGCATAATGTTCATAATTGTCCTTTAGCACGAAGAACAAAGGGTGATTAAGGTGAGGGAGCTGCAGGGAAGAGCTGCCCATGACATTCTCTGTTAGGTCAAGCTCAAAACATTGCATTTCTGATAAATATAAACTGAAAAATACAATACGTTTCTTTATTTGAAATGTTTATGCATAGAGTTTCTTTAATCTGTTTCATCTTTGCTGTGGTTCATTTTATTCATTCTAAAGTTTGTCTAAAGTATAACAGCACAGTTCTGATTTTTATCATTAAATAGCATCGCTGAGTTATTTTGTTGCCACTCTTGTAGCTTAATTTCCAGCCTGCCTAAGGTGCATCTTACAAGGTGGAGTCATTTATTTTTGCCTGTGTACAGCTCTTTGTAACCTCTGAGTACCTTTCTTTTTTATTCCCAGGGCGGCATAACAAGGAGAAACTAGCCATCAAGTGATAAGGACTATTTGTCAGTTATTCCCAGTTCACAGCCATCCCATTACTTTTTTTATGAGGGCTTCTGACACCTTACCTGATGCCCACATCTATCACTTAAGTTTTCTTTATGCTCTCCTGCAAAAATCAGGTTGCTTGCACCGTCTATATTTAGTCCATACAATGTCATGTAAGGATGTGGCGAGATATCCTCAGTGTAAGCAATATTTTGAAGGGGTTGTTAAAGTTGGTGTCTTTATTGTGGCTCCATAAAGACGGCCAAGCATGTTGTCAAAACCATTTATAGGTTCATAATGTACTTCAAATTGTTCTTCCGGAGCCATCGCTACCTCTCAAATAATAAAGCCACACTCTCTCTCTATCTCATTCTGTCTCACTTGTTTGATGTCAGTTATACTTTGAGCCATTTGCTGTGCCACCTCTGATTGCTCCTTCTGGCTTCATTATGTATGTGTAATGAACAAATAGATTCACAAACACCATTAAGTTCTCATGCACACCCAAATGTAACTCTTCTAATTGAAATGAGGCTCAAATTACACTATCTGAGGGTTGCAATTCACCCCAAAGTATTCTCCCTTTCTGCTGCTTGTATAATACAGTTATCTGCTGGCTGTCAGACTTAACAGTTGGTCCAGGAAGACAAGTGACATTGAGTACCTCTCTGGAGTCAGATAGAGTGCCTTGAGGACACTTTTTAAGTGTGGGTCGAGTATAGTGGCTGGCTGATAAATTGTTTGGTGAGATGTGGTCAATATAACTGATGCTGTCATACTTAATGGATCACTGTCAGTGTCTCACATGACATTTGTTTAAAAGAAAGAGTGTCTTTTAAATGCAAATATTGCAACCACAGAGAGTCACTTCTGAGAATGAATAAGACAATAAACGCAGGTTTTTTACGGAGAATCAATCAGTCTGTGCGACATCCATCCCGTTTGACAATGGTGGCATGAAATATGAGCACGGTCCAACAGCGTGTGTGATTGATAATTGTTGTACTGTGGCAGCCTGCCTGCCATCTCCACTGTGGCCTGCCAATTCATCAGGCATCTGAGGCAGATCGGGCTGATGACTAATGTCTGCGTCTGTCTGTGACAAACCTCAGCTATGCAGCCAGACAGCTCCCCACTTGCAAGGCTTATTAGTGAAGTGACAGTCCAACTTTTGAACCTGGCTTCAAATAATGATACAAAAGAGGAAGAAACAGTTTGAAGTTTAGCACTCTGACACTTTAGAGGGGAAATGTCAAGCAGCTTTATTGTCTTTACAATGAGGGTCAGACACAATATGACGAAATTCAGACACAGTGGATTCAGGAAGCACCAAGCCGCTGCATCCGTGTGTGCCACCATCTTTGAAAAATTTGATAGATATTTCACCAGAGTAACTGCTAACTGTTGCTCACTATTCTCTCTACTGTATCTCTGGCTGTAGTTAATAGCTCCAGCTGGCTTGTTACCTCAGTTAGCTGTGTGGACATATTAGCTGTGGTAGTGTTAGTGTTTACACCGTGGGCAAGGCTCAGCAGACTCCCAGCAAACAGGAGATTGGCTGAGGTTTGTCTGATGACAGGGATCGCAATATCAAAGCAATGGAAAGCAGCTTCAACCAAAACTCTGACTCAAAGGATGATGAAGATTGAGCAGGCGGGAACAGCAAAGAGAGGGGTGAGAAGATGGTGAGTTCATCTACATATCTAACTCGGTGTTCCGTGGTGTATTTTGACCAAACTAGAACTGTTGATTGTTGGAACAGCGTAAAGACAAAACAATATGATTTTGGTTATATTTCCTTCTTTTTTCTTTTTGTCAAGTTTAAATGAAGTGTTCATGTCGATACAGGGCAGGCCGTGGCTGGCTGGTTAACATACTTATTTCATCATCTGCAACACGACACGTCATCATCTGCAATACAGTACATAGATATTTTTTACACAACTTCAGATCTGGTACTTTTTCACATTCTATTGATAATGTTTTTTTCCTTTTTAAAGTATATTCATGAGTCACGTGACTCACGCGGTGCTTCGGCGGGCAAAATATTCGCTTAACATGGCGGCTGACAGTGGACGCTAAATGGAGCTACAGATCAGAGCAGTGGATTTCCCCAAGACAGAATTTTTTAGATTACCTTTCAGCAGAGGAAATAAAAAGATATGTGAGCATACTGCAAGTTTTAGGCACATGGGACCCATATACAGCACCTGTCGGATTTTTTTCAACCATTAAAAATTGTGAAGTCCCTCCCAGAGCTCCATTTCTGCAAAACTTACATATATCTTGTAGAGAATCCCTTGCCAGGATGAAAGTGTACAAAATACTGAGTATTTTTGCTCTGGATGGGTCAGTAATGGTGCCATTCGAGAGGTGAAGGACAAGACATTTTTCTTTGTCACAGTTAAGGTAAGGGCTATATTAGCTGACATCACCTATCTACCTACCTAATGTTGATCTAGGGGTTGTCAATTTCAGGGTCACTAAAGTAAGTTTTTGGGACAGCCAGTATGACATAAATCTAATCAAAACTTCTTTTTTGTTTTTGTCAAAAGTCAGGTTTACCATTCCTACAGTTCGAATGACAAGCCACTGACAGCCTGGGTTGCCATGGAGGAGAAAGGATTGGTGCAATTTGGCCACTACACATGTATCACAAGGTTAGGAGATGTGTGTTCACATGTAGGTGCCGTACTCTGTGCACTGCTAGCAACTGTTAACAAACTGAGTGGTGCTACATGCACTGATGAGGCCTGTGTCTGGAACAACTGTCTGGTATTTTTGCTAAAAATACTGCTAAAACTCCTGTTGGGTGGCAAATCCAGCAAGGCATCAAGTGTGGAAGGACCTCTCTTTTGCCCGCCAGGTGGGTGTTCCTATAAGGCTCTGATGTTACATTAAAGCTACAAATTCTGGCCAAATTTCTCACATTAATCTGAGTTTTAGAGTTTTTGCTACCTTGTGTGCCGTATTTCAGCCTCACAAAGAGCAATAAAACAACCTTTTAAAAAACTATATTCTCAGAAGCTGTAAGGTAGCAGGTGCTGCCAGCTTCTCTCTGCAGACACCATCCAGTGTGTTAATGAGGCAAGGATACGCTCACTCTCTCTGTTCTTTACTGATTGACTTCCTATTTCCATCCCTCATTCTTAGATAGGGTCGTTATTAGGCAAATGAGTTGCTGCTCCAGTGGGCTTTGCCATCAGATAGCCGTGACTGAAGGTTAATGACAGAGTTGTTCAACGGGGACATTGAAGCCCAGCTTACTAAGCACAGCGCCCCTGCTATGTACATTACATGTGCCCTTTGACCTGCTGTCACCTGTCTCATGCTCTGGGTCTCGACTCCCACCGGAGAACAATCTGCACATGCAGGCTGCACCAGATGCTCCATGCTAAACAAAAACAACATCATTAATCAGAGCAGGTTAAGGTGTCCTTAGTTTTTCACTTCTGCTGTGCACATGGATTGTTTATTACAGTATTGCACACTCAAGCAGCCTGGCTGGTTACAATAAATTAGCTAGCAGTCAAGGCTAATGCACCCAAGAAGCAGAGGAGGAGGGCATTGATGTGGGTCTACTGTTGTTTCAAATTTAACATCTTGCTAGACTGTAATTTACGACACAATCTCTCTCTATGCAGCCAAGGGGGGAGTACGTCACATATGTGCAAACCACAAGCAAGCATCATGTCTTATCTCAAGTCTCAAGCCCCAAGTTACTGTGGTGAGAATCAAGCAAACACTGTCACAAGTTAAATCATGTGAAATTGTGATGTTTTCCCCCATTCTCCACAAAGTAAAAGTACAAAGAAAGCTGCGTGTTAGTTTTAACAGAGAAACTGCCGCAGCCTTCTTTCCCCTTTCAAATCCTGCTGACATTTGATATTTTATGGCAATCAATAACAAGCCTCCTAAATGAACAACAAGAGAGACTTAACACCCCATTAACACCTGGTATTACAATGCAATCTGCATCCAGATAAGTTATCCAGATAAGGGAAATCACATGTTAATGCAAGGCGTAAACATATTATGGTCAGAATGTGATCAGATCTCCCTGACCGCATCTGAAGGTAGTTGGGCTCACATTGTGTTTGGATCTTATGTAGCTGTAAATGCAAACCGTACAACATGCAGACATCCACACAAGCAATGTCAACATCCCACTTTGACCTCTGACCACTATTTCATGCTTTCATACTTTCATACTTAAGGTGTTATGACAACACAAGTCAGCATTCACCCATTCACACACTGTGGCATACACACACATTTACACACCCATGGAACAGTCAAAATAATAAAATAATAATATTGTTTTTAAAAAATGTACATTTTTAATGTTAAAAAAAGTTGAGTCATCTGTCTCAAGTCTAAATCAAGTCTCAAGTAATTACTTCCAAGTCACAGTCAAGTCAGTGTTAGGCCAGCAAGTCTTAATCGCTTATATTGGCGACTTGAGTCAGACTCAAGTGAAGTCCACCTCTGCCAGACAGCAGAGAACACCGAGACTGTACTTCCTGTAAACTTCTCTTATGGTAGCTGCAATAATCTTGGTTAAAGATGCTTTGCTGTTGGCATTATGGTAATCAAGTGATTTCTAAAGTCTTGACAGAATGGCATGACCTCAGGGCCGCACTTGAAATATCTTTAACACAGCTCAAATTAATTGCTTTCCCTGTTTGATTTACTGTTACCGCTCTGCAGAACTTTCCCATTTGTATCGATGTGTTGTTTAACTTCATTTAAGTCCTCTGAGTTGTAAAAGCTATTTGCATCTTCTACATAATTACTTTTTTCTTCTTCGTCAAAGCAAACCAACCAACAGCTAAGGCATTTAGCTTAGAGTTTGTTTTTTTGTTTTTTTGACAAATCCAAAATCCGCACCAAAAATCTTTTGCCGCAGGTTAATTGCCACGTTTGAAAAGTTGACCTCCTTTGCCGGTGTTGAATGAATCCTTTCTTTGTCTCCTGTGTGCCAAACATAAAAAGGAGAAAAATAAATAGCTACAATCCTTAGGGCTGGCAGTGCCAACAGACATCTTGCTTGGCTCGGTGCCTGGTTTCAGGAGAAGATTCTTTCATTTGCAGCGGGCTCTCCTACCTCTGCAGGGGGATAGAAGGGGGATAGAGGTGGATTTTCCTGTATTACACCGGGAAATCACCCTTTTCATTTCAAATCTTGGTATTTTTGTTGCTTTTGTCTTTAGTGAAAAAATATGGCATTCGCTCTGAGATGAGCAGCAGGATATACAGTATATTCAATTCAGTATCTTGTTTGCAAGGAAAGATATAGTATACTAGAAACAGCCACAACAAGTACGAGATAGCTGTGGGAGGCGGTATTGAATTTAGTTTATTTCTGGTGTAAAAACATCAAGAAAAAAAACAGTTTATGTTCCAATGTTGAGATTAGTGGTTGCACTCAGATAATCACTACAGAACAGTTCTCAAGGCAACATTTCCGATCACATCTAACGACATAATCCTTGCCTTAGGTAGGTCTATGCAAAGACCTGTAAGTAGATGAAGCAATTTCCAGGATGATTCCCCATTTTACTGATGTGTGAAAATGTGGATTACAAGACTCTCCCTCACACAAACTCTGATTTACTCTGATAAACATGAAAGAGTTTTGTGTTTAAGTCCGAGCCAATATCTAAAGGACAAAAACTAAGAGTTGGAAATATGCAGATGTGTAGTCTGTATCTATGGTTTACAGATAAATGATGCGATATCAGTTTCCTTACATATTGCCAGAGAAGAGGAGTTTTAGAAGAAGAAAATTCAGTTTGCGCTATGGCCATCAGCTGATTGATACAGTGAAATATTATGCAGACGTTCATGGTTCCCTGAGGATGAAGGTGCTGCACACTTGAGCATGTTTTTGAGCTTTAAACTAAATAAAATTAACGTGTTGAAACACATCAGTGATTGGTATTTGCAATGTAAGCAACAGTTCACCCAAAAATTATAAATCATGATATACTCAAGAGTCATTATCTACTCGACCCCATGCCGATGAAAATCAAGGTTAAGTTTCTTTGTCAACAAATTGTTTCTTGGCCTCCACAACAAAACATTCTTGCAACATTCTTCTCCACAGTCGAAGAAGTCGGGGATTCTTTAAAAGTTTTCAAATGTTAGAAAACAGCCATAAACATTTTGGAAAAAATGACCTGATACAACCCGAATGACTAAATCAAAGTCTCTGGATGGCCTACGATAATCCAAAGTTAAAGCACCAATGTAACTTGACTGTGGCTTTGAAAACAAAAGTTAACAATGCACATTAATCATCGCACAAAACAGCAATTTCAGTAAAACCGGGTCATATTTCAAAGAGAAAATATCCTCTGGTTTTCCCTCTGATGTCCAACGACTGCTCTGCCTCAACTCCGTGATTCACGGAGGTCCCTGAATACAACATGTAGGCTGCCTGCAGACTTAAGCTACGGCTGCAGCAGCGGGTAGTTGTTGGGGACAGCTCTGCTAAATAAAAAGCTGCAGATAAACAAAACAGTTGTTAGACCCAGAAGTAAAACCAAAAGGCGTTTCCTCCATAAAGTATAACCCAGATTTAGTAAAATTGCTTTTTTGTGCAACGTATTAACGTGCATCAGTACGTTTAGTTTCCGAAGCTGCGGCTCGAGGTCAAGTTACATACTGTGGCTTTAGTAAAAATAGTCTCTTTAGATGCACCCCATTAATT
>JAQLOL010000013.1:12379865-12401607 GCA_029783665.1 Naso thynnoides
ATGTAAAGTATGGACTTAAACAAAGTCTCCTGATAGTTTGCAGTGCATTCATTTACTAGGAGAGACAAGGACTTTGCACACATTGCATTTATGAAAGCATATTTTAAAGGTCGTTTAAGTGGAGCCATTCAGTAGCCAACTGTCAGTGGTACAAGATACCTTCTTATTTTCTTATATGTTTACATGATCGATCAAATAAATAATCAATATCACAAAAGCAGAGTTAAGGTACAATAAAGTATCATTTTTCAACATGAGGTTGTTCTTTGAAACTCAGTAATAGTCCCATTATGCTACCACCAAAAGCAGAAAATGATAATAAATGTATAATCAATAAGTTCATGAAACAAAAAGCTACATTTTACATTTGCAAGGGACAATGAAGCATTCAAAATTAATACAAGTCAGTATAAGCATGTTTAAAAGGCCCGTCCACATGTTACTCACTGTATTCACACATGCTTGTAGATTACGAGTGTGCCAACTGCAGATCTCTTGGCCCCAATAACTTGAGTTTGATTGTGTGGCTGTTTCACTCGACATGCAGGTCTGCAGAGGTAATAAATATGGGAGGGAAACAACGATGTGGACACTTTAACATGTGTAAAGGAGCAAGAACTCAGCAGCTCAATTTCAACTTTTAATTTTCTCCAACATGAGCATAATATTATAGCGTGCAAGCATTTTTATGCTCTTCTTGTCTCTTAGCACCTTAAGGATGCTAGTGTGTCAACTTGTTATTTGAAATGTATCGAGTCACAAATGAAGCCTCCTCGTTTTTCTGGGAAGACATGGACAATAAATTCAGATTGCTGCTTCAGCTTTAATATATCTGCTTTTCTATTCAGTCCCTTATGCTGCTTAGTGATACTTTTAATATGGGCTATCAGAGGACTTTCCTCCCTTTCTCCTTTTTCTTTTCATCTTACTCCAGTATAATCAGATATTTCACACTACACTGTAAAAGGCCAAGGGCTAAAGGAAGAATCCCTGACTGCAGATTTTGGTAGTGAATCACCCTCAGTCCTTTGTGGGTAATATGTGCAACCTTCTGGACATTAACAGTGGCTTATTGGCTGCAAGTGACAGCAGAGTGCTGTTTTTCAAGGCTGTGGATGCGGGGTGCTGTTTAATATGCATGGACTCACTAATTACAGCCCTCTTACTCTAATGATGTGGCCTTGAGACTGGCATGCAGAGGAATGGGCTCAAATATGCATGCGCACACACACTCTCTGTCTCTCTATTGCGTGCATACAGGAGTCACCAAAACACACAACACCCAAGCTGGATGAGTTTGAATCAATCTGCGGATTCCCTTGAGCAAATCTGCATGTTAGTGGAAATTCAAGATGTTGGTGCGTAGGTTGTCACAGCACATATGCCATGACAGATAAAGTACAACCAGCGTATAGACGAGAATGACAAAAAGTGACATTTAATGGAATAAACAGACTTTTTGTGCACCTGTGGAGAGATCCATACAGATGAGGCAAATTTATGCCTTACTGGAAGAAAATTACCGGACTACACAAGGGACAAATATGTCCACAGAAAATTGTAATGTCAATAGGAAGATCAAAAGGGTAATTTTGGTTTTCAGGTACATGAGGTTCTGGGTCTGTTAGTCCTCCAAAGCTGGCAGCATGACATCGACCTGGGAGGCTGCTCAGCACACCATCACCAAGCACCAGTGAGTAATCTGAAGTCTCCCCCCTGCCTCCCTAATCAACCATCTATTACACTGCTGTCTGCAGCTCTCCAGGAAAACACTTCCACAGCTTGCATGGACATCACATGCTTACTGCACACACACACACACACACACACACACAATTATTTATCTGCCCACGTTATTCCCCTCCAACACGTTCTCATTCACACACAAGCCTGAGCACAAAAGCTGCAAACTCCCCCGGTACTTTTGTTTCTGCTGCTGTCTCTCTCTCACACACATATGCACATACGGAGGAGTAAACACGCACGCCCTCTCTTGAGCACTCTCCAAAGGCACTGTGGGAGCTTGCTGTGGCGGAGACGTTAAACACATGGAAGCAAAATATCCTGTTTGAGCCAGGGCACACTGACACAAGACTGCAGTTATGCTCTTTGATGAACGCCCAGCTGAAATGTAGAAAATACGCTTCAGCAGAAAATACTGCGTATTCAGAGGCTGCCCTGTGTTGCAGGAGGTGATTGCATTGTGTTTGTGAAATACACAGCAAATTAATAATTCACACACGACAGAAGCATATTCCAATTTACACGCTGTGTTTGCGTAGCCATGAATTGTGCTGGATTAGTTCTTGATAGAACAAGCCTTTTTATTTTACTCCTTTTTTTATAGGGGTCTTGCACAAAGATGCACTGGTAATTCCCTTGAAAGAGCTCAGGCTGAAATTGAAAGCAAGGCATCCAAATTGTTCCTCAGCCCTCAGCAGGGCTTCCACTGCTACAAATTCCTCAGCTCCATGCTGCACGGTGGCAGGCGGAGGGGGAGATACGGCATTGTGCACGCTTTCTGAAGCCATATCTTCACCCCTGCTCTGCGGGTGGGTTTCACATCCACAAAATGGATCAATTATCCAGTCACAGACACCCGTCCACGCTGCTCTCACACAATTAACTCAGCCTGACACATGACAAGAGGACTGGGTGATTTGGGACCAGCTTCCACTGTTGTAATATCGATCTCCATTCAAACCCTCTCAGCATTCAACAAAACTAACAAATCTTTCGTTTTCCTGTTTTACTCTGACGCTTCTTCAGTCACCGCAGAGCCCATCTGTGATTGCCTCATGTTGGAACAGTAGAGGCGATGCTCCTTTTGCTCCAGCATATGTGAGAGTGTGACAACACCACTGCACGCATTTTATTAAATGTGAGTAAAGCTGGCAAAGCTGAGCTTCATAGTTGTTTATAGTTATCACAATTGTTGACCCAACTGGCAAGTCATTTTGGAGAAGCAACAACAACAATACACTCTAAATTTGAATGCCTCCCATTGTTCATTAACAGAAAACACAATGAAGCTTAAACTGCTGATATGTTCTGAGCTAAAAATTCAGAGAAAACAGAGGCAGGCAAGGAGACTTTTCATAGGCCAACGCTGTTGGAATATTTGACTTTGGTTGCCCTAAATTAAAACAAAATTGCATGACTGTCATTTTTGTCAAAACATTACAAAGTAAATCAAGGAAGTGTCTTTTTTTATCACACATTTTAGGATAACATGCATGGCATTCTGTGTGGGTCTCATAATATGAAATGCAGGACTCAACCACAACAAAGGGATTTTAAGGGTAATGCGACACAGTAATGTGATTACTTTTTTTTAGTAATGAGTAGTGTAAGAATAAGGTTTGCCACAAAAAAATGTCAGATTCATTGTATGGATGTCTGATGAAAGTGGGCTTCCTGTCAATGATGACAGCTAAGAAAACACAACAAGCTCTTCAAAGCTGGAGTAGGCAACATATGGAAATCAAGCTAGCTGTAGCATGAGACTCCCAAGGAAGCAACTCCGCTGCAGTCTCCCCTCAATGTTTTTGCTCCGTCTCTTGTTTGATTTTGTTTGTTGTTGCTTTCCCTTTTAAGTCCAGTTTACACCAAAGATTCACGATGAGACAGAACAGTTGCAGGGAAAGTTGCAGCAGAGAAAACTGGTTTGTCTCAGTTTTATTTTAAGCCGACCGACGGTGTCCATGCAACTCAGCTTGTCAAGTCAACAGAGGCCAGTTTTAGAACTTAGGGCACGTTACTTGTTTCACCCGCCAATCAGCTTGTAGCGACGTAGTTACATGCACTGAAAAAAAGCACAGCATAGAGCAGCCAATATGAATACACGTTCTCTGAAAATACCATGATTTGCCAAAAAGACCCTGTCATGATCTTCATTGTCTAAAGCCTGAACACAGAGTGAAGTCTCATGTTCTTTCAGACCACCAGAATTACAGTATGCTAACAGATTATTCTGGAATTTTTGCCAAATGACACGAAAGAATAACTGCCCACCTCAGCTTTAAATACAACAAATTTGATTGTAGCAGGAGTCATATTTTTCCACTTTTGGTCAGCTTTCTTTATTCCATGTCATTAGTTTCTGTGCCTCACTCACATGATCCAGCTTAGTCTGTTAACTAAAAGCAGAAAAACCAAACTGCGACCAACCATCTGTTAAGCTCCTAGTAAGACAGCAAACAAGCCAACCCCCAAAGTGTTGGAGTAACCACAGTCAAGGCATTACCGCAAAAAATTTTCAGGTACTGTTTGCCTAAAAAAATATATAATTAGGAGAAATCGTCCTTAAGCTTTTGGCTTTTATTTGAAAAAGGCACAATAACCAATGTTTTTGCTGAGCCACACATCAATGACAAAATGGACTGCACACAGAGATGAACCTGCAGAGAGCTACCAACAGAATCTGCAGCTGTATGGATCTTTATGGAGCTTTATAGGGAGTTTTACACAGCTTCCTTATTTTGGTTCACTCTCAGTTTCTGCTTTCATCAAATAAAGCTCTAAAAACAACCCTCTATACGCTACTCGCTCTACATCAGCAGACAGACACAGTTGGCGACTAGTTGGTAGAGAGGGGAGCATTTAGCAGCTAAAGAGCCAGATAATGAAATTCAGGAAACTAGGATATGCTGCATCAGTGGGCTTTTTTGAAGCCTAAAGGAAAGAGGAGTGAAAAGAAGTCTTTTTAATGTAGTGATTAAATGTAGCAAATGGCCCAAAATAAATAAGAATGACCTTGGAAATAAATGGCTTAAATGTAGAATGACTAAATATTAATATTCATATTTATCCAGGTAAATGCAGCACCTAGACTAAAATGATAGTAGAAAATGTGAAATATTCCTTTTCTGTGTTATTTTAATTAGCTTTTATTGATTTTTTTGCCTTTTTATGTCTTTATGCTGTTGTACTATTTTAGGCTAACATCTCCTATCTCAAAAAAAGGTGTAAACTGAAGAAACAGCTTCCATTTCGCTCTGCACAGACTCAGAGATTGTAGCACTTAAAGTCATTTTGACATTTGTGGGGGAAAAACAGTTCATTACCAGTCAAAAGAGACCAAGAGTATGCATAATCTCCAAATGGCTCAAATACAGCTTTCAGTTTACCTTTTGTTGTGCCTCTGGCAGATGTTTTAGTCTAATTTAGTTGGTTATAATTCAGGGATTGTTTAGAAGTTTTTTACTCAGTCAAACATCATGCTGCTCTAAAGGGTCCCTCCTCTAAACTGAAGGAAGCTGCGTGTGAACCTAATGAATTGTTTCTCTATTTCTACATTTGTTGAAAACTGCTGAATGTGTGGATGTGGAGAATTTTGAGTAGTTTAAAGTGATCAAAAATAAATCGCCATTCCCAGCCTTAAGTAATTATTTTGCTCATTGTTTAATCACTTCTTCAAATGAAATGAGTAGTTATTCTTTCCAGTAACTTTCACAGCACTGATAAGGATACACACAAGCCAGTCTGCACACATGCACACACCTCTGATAAATTGTTGTACCTTTCAACCCTGATTTTGCTGGTAAAGACTGTGCAGTCATCCATCGTGCAGCTCACGGTGAACTTGTGTGTGATTGTAAAAGTACCAAGAGGAATTGGAGGAGAAACGGAGAGAAAAAGACTCGGCGAAGGACAAAGCTTGCTCAGCACTGTGAAACTCAAACAAACCACGTTGTGGGGCTGATCATCACCCCGCAGAAACAGGAATAACAACATCAGCTTTGCTACATTGCAAATGATTATTATATGAATTCATAAATAACATAGTCACATTGTAGCGATTACTTTGGGACAAACTTTTTCCAGAACAACTCACATTTCCATTAGCATATGTTCCGCCAGACATTTTATTGCCTCCCTGGATTTTTTTTTATTGCTCCAGCAGATGTTCTAGTGGCTATCATCAAAGAGATTTATGCAAGCTGATTACAGCCAAAGAGTCTCCAGAACTGAATAAACATATTCAAGACGGAAATGGACCCAGGCTCCTTCTGTAGCTGAATAAGGTTTGCTGTCCTTTGGTCTGTACTTTAACCTGCATGTGGGAAGAGACTGGCTAAGGTCTGACATTAAGAAAGTCAAAAAGTCAAAAAGTCAAAAAGGAAAAGAAAAAAAAAGTGCAAGTGCTATGCTGTAAAACCAAAATCAACTCTAACACACAGGCACGATGAAGTGCAAGAAAAGTGGCTTTCCCTCTCAGTCTGTTTCCTTTTCTCCTATTTGAGTTGCCATTTTACAGCAAAACCAACCTATTCCTACAAAATTCCTGCAGAAAACTGTCACGCAGCTAGACTTCACCCATCACTGTCTCTGCTTCCAATTCAGCACCACGATTATGAGCAGAGGTCAAATAAAATCAGCTGTGACCTCAACAAATCCACTTTCCTACATTCTGTTAACTCACCAGACTCTATAATATCCCCCTGAAGCGGGCTTCTCATGCTGTGCTTACTCACTGAGTACAACTCCGAGCACGTTCCACCAATTAAGAAGACAGAAAACAAGATGTAAGCTGATACCTGCACGTCCAACCTCTACTAGAGCATCTAAAACTCCCCATTCACTTCAGGAGCTGATTAGCGGCTGTACAAGATCTGGAAATAGGAACAACCTCATAAGCTTAATTCAATACAGGGCAAAAAAGTTAAAAAATCCTTTCTCTGCAAAAAAAAATCTCCCATCCATCAATAATGAAAAGTGCTTATCCTTGACAGGGTCCCAGGGAGCTGGAGCCAATCCTAGCTGACATCGCCATGTGCAAGGGTGGAATACAGCCCCAGGTAGGTGCACTACAATCTTAATTTCAACTTTTGAAACTGATGGAAAATAAGATTATCTGATAACTCTTTTCTGCATGCCTTAGCATTTTTACTTGACAAATTTTTTGTCGTTGCAAGATAGCAAAAAAGCTCACAAACTGTAGCATTTTTCAAGAAAGCAGTGTAAATTCAGTCCTGGCTGGGCCAAAGTACTCCGAATTTTTGGTCATGGTGGGATTTTTTTGTGGGATTTTTCTGTCTGTATCCATCCTTATGACTGTGTGTTTTTTCCCACATGTTGCATTGTTTGCCTGCTGCCAAAGCTCGAGTCAATGACCGTTAACTGCCAGGCCAACAGTGGCAGCTGACAGTGTTTTGTGCTTGTTCCTTCTCTGCGCCCGCAACACATTACTGAAGGCAATAAATTAGGCTGTAAACAGGTTGTTTGTCCATGCCTAAACATTTAATTAGAAACTTCTAATGCATGCCTGCAAATAATAAATAAGAGTGTCTAACAGCCTGCGTAAACCTGTGGCCTGACCTGCCGATCAGTATTCCACTACAGGAAACATCCAGTCTAAAGTGACACCAATTCATTACAGACAGGCGGCACTGGGGACCACCAGCGCCGCTGCTGATGCCGACTCCCAGGCTCTGAGCTATCAATATAAGGATAGAAAAAATGCATTAGTCAGCCCAAATAAGCAATTAACAGATGACCTCTCACATTAATTTAAAGCTAGCCTCTAAATCAAACTGGAAGAGTAAATACTCTACACTGCATCGCTCTCATGGGTGTTGCAGCACCGGGACTTTGGGTGAACAAATTCTGCCTTGAAAATCCAAAGTAGAGTTTAGAGTAATGTGGTGAGAGAATGAGAAGACTTTTGTTAAAAGTTTTTTTCTTTTTTTAATTTCCTCATCATTAATGCTCAGGCTTACTATGAAAAGAAAACTTTGCCTCCTTTGAAAACTTTAATGTCACTTTGGTCAGGTTTGTATTTTTGGTGATACAGATTAAAAACCTTTCAGCATGTTGAAGGTTTCAGCCAGTTTTACAGACATAAAGGACCATACCTCCCTATCGTCTACAAATGTTCTTAAAATTCAACCATGTGTATACTTTAGTAGATTTTAGACTGCATTTTTAAACCCCATTCACCACCATTCATGTTGAAACAGGGTATAGGAACACAATAGGACACATGAAAGTTTTTAGGTATAGGTATTTCACCCTGCTAAAGAGAATAGGTGTGTTTATTTGGTCAAAAATTGCTGGGTGGGGGGGGTGCGGTGGGGGTGTTGAGACAATTATTACACCTGAAAAATAGTTCCTTCCAAATGCTGCCTTGAGTATGATTTTGACACAGACGTTCTCTTTGACTTTCTGTAACATTTATTGAATATGGACAAAATGGAAACAAACACACTATATCTCATAGTTAAAGCTATTTTGGGGGAAAATTGGTGGGGTTCATATAAACTATATGACTATATGGTCGATGCTGACAAAGGACGATGACATGGTACTAAAAACAAGATTGCAAATGTTCATTAGTAGTCTGATGTGTTAGTTTTACAATATAATCATTTTGTTCTAACATCAGAGTTCCCCGGAGCAATAATGTCTTCTATTAGCGAGCAAAAAATCTTATCTGTCACTGAAGCAGCACTTTTCCTCCTTCAGTCGAGGGGCTTTTTGCTGCCTCCACGATGAGTTTTTGTTGAAGGCTGAAAAGATTGATTAAAACACCAGAATTATGTCTCCCAGGACAATTAAATTCATTGATTTTCTAGAGGGCAGCTAAAAGGGGATTTTTGTCCTCATTGATTGTTTGTCCATTCCAATTTGTTGATTATTTCAAGTGATTTGAAGCTTTGGTGTGATGACACTTAACTGAGGTAAGTGCACTTTTTGCACAAGGCTCATTAAATCCTCTCATGGAAAGGCAAAAAACGGTCAGGCTCTGGAAATCTTCACGTCAAAACAGAGCATTATCCAAATGAGCTTAAGTATACTGAACAGATTAAACAATATAGGCCTACAGCCTGCTCTAACATGCTGTTACTCGCATTATCATACATCCGTATCCTAAAAATCACCTGCTCTCACTTTGATGTTTTTAACTTCTAAGCTGTAATTTTTCCTAACCTCTTTTACACCCTTACTTCCTCTCTGCTACTACAGATGCAGACGTGTCTGAAGTAACTGCTGCTCTTCACTCCCCTGCTGACTCACCTCCACTGTGGAGCTGTGAAGGTCACTTCATTGCATAAAACTTGTGTTTTTTTAAATGCTTGCTTTAGCCACTCTCGTTTAGTAGGAAGACGCAAAGTTCAGATTTTGTTGAAGGTTCAAAATAATTTTTTTAGTTTTTAACCAACTCATGGAGCTAATGATAACTAGCTAGATAGCTACTGCTAGCGCTGCCAAAATTCACAGTCACAGGCAATTTTACACACAGTCATGTCTATTTTTTTACTGCCATAGCACTGATGTCTGTATTTGCACATAGCTTGGTAATATCCAAACACAAGTGGAAATGGGCCTGTGAAGCGCCTTCTTACTCCCTGTGGTCCGCTGCTGGCTAAGCCTCTGTTAATTTCACTAACCACCTTGGCCATCTTCTCCACAGTCACTATTAATCATCTCTCTCCTCTCCTCTTCTCTCAGCCCTCCCCCCACATCCTCTCCTTTATGTTCCTCCTCTCCTGTATCGCTTCTGCTCGCTTCTGCTGCCTTGTGCTCCAGCGTTCGTGTAAGAGCTGCAGTGATGAGATAACACCAACAGGCCTGATGGCAAGAATGCAATAAAGTTGCCAAAGAACCTCGTCCATACAAATTACACAGATAATGTCCTGCTACACTGTTGTGGAACAGTGCTAAGCAGACAGTGCAATCAGCTACAGTATATAAACCAGGAATAATAATTTACATCTGTTTTTTTATGATGCAAGTCTGAAAACAAGAAAGTTGACCACCTCCTTCTTATTCGTTAGACTTGATAGTATACACTGATATAATGTCTTTTCTTACGTTCTTGAAGAGTGGAGGTCAGCTCTTGCAGGCAACAGTCTGGTATAAGTGAGAGTAGTACGTAAGCCTTAAACTAGACATTAAGACAAATTTACTATCATCCATTATCCCATTATACCGTCCATTTGGTCTATTGAGGTGACTATTTTATATATAATGGCAGATATTATTCATACTAATATGAGCAGATGTGCTTCAGCTCAGTAAATGGAGAAAGAATCAGTTAATTCTGATGAGAGCTAACAGAAAAAATCCTTTGCAGCATTCCATGAAGTGTACATGGTGATAGATTAGGGCAATATGGCAGGAGCCCCTTCTTTGATGAATTATTTAACTGCCATATTGCAACATTTTGGCAGGCCTGTGATTCACCCATGAATTCATATGCTGCCGTGTCCTGTCTTTCTCTTTCTTTTTCTTTCTTTCTTTCATTTTTTTTTGTTTGTTTGAAATAAATGCATTCAATGCTCAGTGGAGACATTTGTGTAAAATTTGTCAATCTGTTAACTGTTTATGCTATGATTTATTAAAACATGCTTACAGCCAAAGTGCAAGTCCATTTCCATACAGCTTTTTTTTTTCAACTTGATGTATCATAATTTACATAAAAGTAGTTGAATGAAAGCATTAACTATGATTATTTATTCATAATTAGTATTTGTTGTCTTCCAAAAGGAATACACCCATATCCCTCACAGCATTATGTCAAAGTATCTTTCTTTCCCAAAGTATGTTTCAATGCAGCGTTGTCATTTAATGATGTCATGTTGGTCTGATTTAGGCTATTGTTTTGACCCGTGACAGTAAAAAAGATGGACAACACATCACTTCATTGGACTGAAATTAAGTCACATTGTCCCCGAAAAATGCACTGCAAACGTGAGCGAGTGATGTCCTTTGGAGCCACAGTCTGCGCAGCTGTGTTTGCAAATGGAGCTGCGATATCAAGGTCCCGCCCTAACAGCTGCTCGACTCAATCGCAGGCTAGGGTTAGCTGTCAATCATCCTGTTACACCCTAATTTTTTTTTTTGCATCAAATAATTAATTTTATCCAAATTTATCAGAAAAAAAAGAACTTTCCAGCCCACTTCCAATCTGGTAGCCTAACATGAAGAGATGGGAATTATGATCTGCTCTGCAGCCACTAGGGGGTGATCGAGATGTTTTGATTTATTTTCAAGAAATTTTCATGAGTTGCCCTTCTTTTTCCAGTATGTGGTTTTGACTGACACTTGTCTATATATATATATACTTATAAACTGCGGTGGATCCCCGTCGTCTGCCTCTTCCTCCTCGACCCCTGCTTGGTGCAGCCGTCTCGCTCCTCGTACTCCACCTCGAGCACGACCACGGCCTGTGGATGTGCCTGGCACCGGAGACCCTGACATGCTCATTCTTCTACTAGAGGAGGTGTGTCAGTAGGAGGCTCCGAGGGGAGGGCGAAATGGAGCTCAGAGGGGAGGGTAAATGACGTCATACAGAGCACAGAGGGGAGGGGGAGGAGTTTGGGGGAGATGCAACTTTCAAATCTCCAAGATCGTAGACTCCAGCTTTAATCTTGTTTGAATGCATTGGAACTGAAACTGCATTTTTAAAAACATCGCGTATTATCTTTTCAAAAGTTGCTTTTCTAAACACCATGTTTAAAGCTAAGTGGTCTTTTAACTCAGCACCTTATGTGTTCAGTTATTTCTTTTTTTTTTTTTTTTTTACAAATTTGAACCTGTGAGAATAAACTTAAAGCTTTCCTCTTTTACTTATACAAAATCAGTTCTTTCATTATAGACATTAACTGCTGCCCTGTGCCCCAGAAAACTGAATTTGTCACACATCAATGACTTGACTTCACATGTCAATGAGTAGGTTAGGACTTTTTCCACATCACACAGCTTCTACCCTAGCAGTGCCTGTAAGGAAGATGAGAAAGCTCTTGTTGAAAAGCCAATTTATGTTACATAACTTCAAATATGCGCAGTGTAGTTTCTGTATGTTATAGTGTTGAAAGAATGACCCCCACCGGATTTTCATTTTGATTTCTTGTTTTATATTTCATCATTCATTTGCAAAATCTCCTATATAATTCAGAAGTTATTTCCCCAAAGTGTGCTTCGTGGTGACATTTTAAAAAGCAACATCACTTACTGCAGTTGAACTGAAAGAAATGAACCATGCACAAACACTGAGGTAACTGATAATGTGGAAACAGCAGGGAGACGCAGGGTGAGAGGATCTCAACAGCCAGGCTGTCTTCAAACATTGGGGACAATATGAAAGGTCATGTCTCACCACTCCACAACGCCCACCTGGCATTTCAGAGGAAATGATCTCTCTCCTGCCAGGGGAGTGTGAATTTAATTATACTCCACATGCGTATTTGTTATTTTTATTAACAACATGACCTCAACAAATTCTTATGGTTGTTCTTGTAGTTGACCTTACAATTATCTCGTCCTTTCTTAGCTGATGCTTCTTTCTCGTCCTGAGTGGCACATATCTTACCACTTAGAATCCACCATAAATTTCAAAATGATGGATCTTTGATTTCAAACAAAAGTAAACATAAAAGGCCTTTTCTTTCCATTTTCAATGAGTGGATTTTGTCAGATTAAATTACTCACGTCCAGATGATGTCATTAGCTGTGGCTAACAAGTGTAAGCCAATGCTAACTCTAAACTCCACGAATTGGTTGAAACCCTAGCTAAAATGATATAATGAGAATACAATGCAACTAAAACAAACAGGTTACCCTACCTATTGTGGCACATAAAATGCACAGTAATTAGAGGATACATTGTGTGTGTGTACAACAGGAAAACATTAGCTACCCCTAGTACAGAAGAATAATTAAAAAATTGATTTTTTTCAAAGTGAAACACACTAAAATAAGCAATGGTGGTGAGATTTATGAAGTTTGAATGGTGTTGCTGGAATGTAAAGGTCTCTAAACCAAATAAAGAGCAGGAAGGGGCCAATATAAGTTCTCCAAACTTTGATTTACTGTCATCTTGCTCTGAACAGGTGAATGTTTTAGTCCCGAATGGGCATCTATGCAAGTTGTAATCCCACAAAATGTAGTCAGCTAATGGTACGCCCCTTGTGGGAGGTGTAAGACAGTCATGCTGACCTTTGCATTTTATGTTCGCAAAAGTTAACACAGTTTAACCCAATCCTTCCACTTTTGCTCTTGATTTTTGGTTTTGGTTTTTGGCTGTTTTTTTTTTTAAATGCTGAATATCTTCTTATTAGAGTTGCATAAAAACACTGATTTGGCATGCAAAAACATTCAAAATCGACAGACCTGCTGCACCTGGTTATGATGCTATGACTGAATACTTCTTGGCGTTTGCAATTTTCAGCTGTAATGGCTTTTATAATAAATGCAAATAAAATTCAATTGCATGCAACACTGTGAGTTTCTCTGTTGTTTCAAACTGTACATGATTTTAACCATTTGGTTCTAAATGCTGTAAACATTGGATAAGGGCCAGAGAGATGAATCAGTGTCAGCTGGCCTACTCCATCAACCTCTGTCCAAAAAAGTCTGTGTTTTGGTCGCAGCATGACATCAACTCTCCCACTGGGGGTGTTATGGCCCACAGAGTGTCACTCCACAGTGTTTATGGCACCCCCACAGCAAGTAGTTAATGAGGTCAAATAGCGAATTACACAGTCAGTTTAACCCAGGGGCTTGGGACTTCATACACTGAACAGATTGCAGAGGGTATGTTAGCCCAAATCCAGGACACCTGTGAAGCAGCAAGTCACAGTTTCCTTCATGCGTGTTGATATGGACAAGAGGGTGAAGTCAAAGACATCCAAAGGAAACATAAAGACTAAAATTCTGCTGAAAAGTGCAGAAAAACCCTCAATCCCTCTTATACACTCTCAGTACTAAAACTGGAGCAAAAATCTGCAGACCAGGCGTAGCGATTCAGCAGACGTTTAGGGTCACAGCTAGTGCAGCTGCTCCTCTTGGGCCGAGATTAATTGCTGGATGGATAAAGCCACAGTGATTGACAGATGAGTTGCAGCATTGAGGAGACGAGAGAGATGAATGTGGAGCTGTTCAAAGTGAATTAGCACTCACTGCTTTGAATTCCTCGAATTAAAGTGTGCTTGAGGCAAACGTTTGGAGTTTATCTTGCAAAATGTGATCTTAGCATGGCCAACATCAGCAAACTGATGGATTTGTCAATGTAACAGAGGCATTTTGTTTTGATTGTGTATTTATTTGCAAAGACATTTAACTACCAGTCCAAAAATTTCTGATAAAGACCCAAGGCTGTTCTCTGCCGAGTGTTGTACTTAAAATTTTATATTTAAAAGTCATGTAGTTAATGTTTCCTTCACTTCTATATGTGACAGTGTAAAATGCATTTCAATCTCTGTATGTTCTATAACAAAAAGGGTTGATTAAAGACATGATGAGGAGGCAGACACCAAGTGCTTTTTTCCCTAACCTTTCTTTTTTGTTGGTGAGCCTTGAATTGTTAAAATGCATGTTTAATACGTCATATAGGCCTGTGTTTTTGTTTTGTGGTTATTTGTATATACCTTTATGTGCTCAGTGCAGCTGAAACTATTAGTCGTCTAATCACTGCAGACTGACAAAAAATTGCTTTACAAATATAATAAGAAATTATTACTATATTAAATGTTATTGAAAATAATTGGAAGTTTCAGCCCTACTATGATGTCATTTCATTATATCAGGATTTTTGTTATACACAATAGTGGCACAAGTGGCATATACTCCAAATTTATTATTTTTTCTTTTTTTCCATCAAATATCGCTTCCTGTAAATATGTGTCCATCTGATTTTTTACACCTATCCTCATTTTGCTTAATATAAGATGGCGCAGTGCATTTTATGGAGAGAGCAAGAGAGCACAGGGCTTAAAATGGCATGCTGCATTGCAAACTAACAAAGGCACCTGAACAAAAATGAAGCCACAGGTAGTTTATGGGCTTTCATCTGATGGAATTATTTTCCCACTGGCTCCAGGTGCAGGGAAAGGATAAAGGCAGTCGATCACCAGAGACCCAGACAGCTAATGTAGCATAAAGAGCAGCTCAAAATTTGCTCATGATTGCAGCGACCCTTTCTTGTAACTGGGTCTTGCTTAATGAACTACAAGGCGCCTTGAATGACAAATAAATGATGTTTTTTGGGCCAACAAACTGCTCAATGCATCACTAATAAGGTTAATTTGAGTCCCAGTGGGCAGGAGGCATTAGCCAAAGTGTTTATCCGCTTTAGCGCTGTCCCCTGTTAGGCTGACAAAAAGAGGCAGTGCTGGCAGTGTCATTAGAATGACACTAAGTAGAAGGTGAATGGCCCATTTACTCTTCTGGTCAGAGCCAAATAAAGAGGATGTAGTCACTGAATACTTGCTGGTTTGTATGTTATAGTGATGTTGTTGTTCATGTCCTACAGTAAGTGCAGCTCATGATGCTTTTGGAAACTAGCCAGAGTTACTGTGGTAGTGGACATTGAGCGATGATGGTTTAAAGCTAGGGTAGGCATGTGTTCCTATTGGCTGCTCTGCAAAAGTAGATGTTTGCTAGTGAAAGCCGGGTACAATGGCAGACAACCCAAAAGAAATAGTTGCTCTTCCAGCTTTAGCGAGAACTGCATTTATTGCAAAGCCACCCAACAAAAGGAGGACCGACGTACCAAGATAATCATCAAAAAGTGAGGCTAGTTTAAGAGGGTCGGATCTCTGGAGCGAAAACAAGGACGGGGGCGGTGGAATTTCTTCCTTAGGAGTTCCATGTTACAGCTAGCTTGATTTTGACGCTACCTACACCAACTTTAAACATGTAACATTTACATATTAAATGTCTTAAAACAACTACATCTTTCTTATATATTTTGTAAAGGAAACCGTGTGCTTCATCTAGTCTTCTGTCGCTAACTTTTGGTATAACACCAGCCAGAGAGTGAGGAAGGAAGTTAGCAAATTGGACCAAACGCAATCATGTAATCATTTCTGACTGAATCAGCCGAATAGATTTTAATCTGCTGTGTCACCTGTTTAACAATGAAATTAACAACCCCCATAATACCAGGTTACCTCATAACATCTTCAAACTACGTTTTTTGTTTATACTGTTTTCATTGATGGCCCTCTAGTGGCAAAGCTGCAAACTATATTGAAGGAACTATGTATTGTGTTTACCAGCATGTGCTATATGTTAAATGCATGACTCTTGGCCAGGGAGTCCCATTTCCCCAAACTGATTAATATTACAAATTTAGGTTAGACCGACACAGCGCAACACTTATCTCCAGTCAAATGATGGACCTACTTAATTAAAAATGGCAGACTTCAAGACTGCCGTTGAACGATTACTTCTCTGAGATGCTCCCACTGCCTCAGCGCCATTCAGTCAAACAGACAGTTTATACATGCCCGAGCTAAACTGGAGGCTGCTGTTAAATTCACCAGGGCTACTGTTGCATACAGTGCGCCAGATAAGCCTCATTTGAATAATTCCCATATAGCTCTGCTGCTTTATCTAAAAGTTTACCCATCAGAAACGTGTGTCGTTGTGCTTATTAAGTTGTCAGACACTACAGCACCACTTTTAATCAATAACAAGCTTTGGGCACTGCTTTGTATTTTGGCCCAGATATTATTTACATCCCCTTAGACTTTAGGATTCATAATAGGCTTTGCCTATGCAGCCAAATTCACATTTGCATTCTTTTCAGCCATGTCTTTGTTGAGCTTATGAAATTTAGGAGAAAGCAAGGAGCTATTCTACACAGTGGGATTCAAACTTCATGGGAGTTGGTGGTAAAGCAGCAAGAAAGTGACTGGCTAAGCTCCACATCTTGCATTGGGGGGTCTAAATCCCAAGTCCATTAAATTACTCTGTATAACAGATTAGCAGGAGCCTATTATTTGAAAAGAGTCCGGAGATTTCCCTCCCCCTTGTGTTTTCTCAAAATCAGCGTGGCACACACAAAGTCTGCATTACCTGCAATAAAACCAACACTTTTAGAGTAGTAACAGGCCAATCTCGGGGACAGGATGTAATTAAGAGGAAGATGTTAGAGATGATAGTAAGTCTTTATCACGGAAATCTCGAGAGGATTTATGCACTAGAAATGCGATTAGAGGAAGAGAGGGAGAGACAAGACAAAGTCATTGTACTCAAGTCTGTCACGGGCATAAAAGCATCCACTATCAGGGTGGTTCATTAACAGTGTATTTTAAGCCGATCCAAAAGCAAACCAGTGGCATTAGCATACACACAGAGGGAGAGAGTCCAAGACGGCCTCTGCAGCACTAGTATCTGAAGATGGATATTATCTGCTGGGTGCCAAGACTATTTTTGGGAGCCCGAGCCGCTGACTTGTCCCTGGGCACCTTCTGATCAGCTTTGTCATCAGGTGTGACAGCGACTACACAGTATACATACATCCAGAAACTCTCACCTCAGAAAAGTAAAGGGACATTGTCACAAAATAAAGGTGTCTTCTGAACTAAACCTCTTCATTTCTTGCAGAAAAACTGGCGGCAACCAAAACTGTTTTCACTGATAACCTTGAAGTGGATGGCTGATGGGTTTTTGGTGTATTTTAGGGTTCATCCAGAACACAAAAAGACACATTATAATGATGCAAATGCATGAATTTTATGTGCTTTTCACCAGAAACAGGGCTATGACTCTGGATGAGCAAAAACAGGATGAAAGACATGCTTTATTGATGCTTCTAGTTGAACTGGCTGCAGTCTTTGGTTTTCATTCTGCAGGTTTCATTCTGCAGGTTTTCCGCGTTAGATCGCGCTGATAGAACTCACTCTTTGACATGTGCGCGTTATTGCTTGTTTATTCCATTTCCTCTCTTATTGTCTTTTTTTTTTTTGCTTACCTTTCCATTTTCGTTGCGCGACACATCCGCGAGCTGAAATGAATTCTGCGGCGCGTGCTTACATTGTCCAAACACACACATAGGCTACACACTGGAGCTCACAAACGCACACACATTAGCGCTTCCTGCTGTGCTTTTTCCCCCTCTTCCTGGTGCGTGTTCGTGTGTGGTTGAAGTCGTGTCCTGGAGAAGTTTTCAATGCGTGCGTCAAAAGTACGTGAGGATTGCGGCGCATTGGGCGGCTGTAGTGCTGAATGAACGGAAGGAGGAGGGAGATCATACATTAACTCCTGCTGGCTGCGGGGACTCTCCAGTTTAAAGAAGCCAAGACAGATGGATGCTCTCAAAGCAACACTGACAGCTTTTTTCTGAGAAACACACAAGAACAAATGACGCCAAAGCGAAAATCCACTTAATTTTCTCTTGGGTACCCGGTGTTTTCCAAGGGATTTACGCGCCCAGAGAGAGTAAAGAAAACGCTGCAGAGATGAGTGTTGCGTGGCTTGCCATGCTCCTGAAGGATCCACTCTCCTGATAAAGGGACCAAAGAGGACAAAACAAGGCTGTCCATGATATTTTCCAAAAGAAGATTGCAAAGGTGGAGCGATTAGAGAAGGGCTGATGACGGGACTATTAATCCTTTCAGTGCATCAAAAGCACCAAAGGGTTTTAGAAACGCTTGGATGGAAATCGGGCGCGTGTTTGGAACTGTTCTTGGTTTTATATGAAACTGGTGATTAGTTGATGTGACACAACTACAAGGATTCTTTTTTTCTACTGAAGATTTTATCAAGGAAGTAAATTTGCTTTTCTCTCCCAACGAAAGGTTAAAGCCTATGGTCGGTTTCTTGGTGTGAAAACTCTCATCTAAATCTTTTTTAAAAAATTTCCCCTCCAAGTATTCTTATATCTAAATGGAATTAGTTGAGTCTGAAGCCCTTTGTGAAAGGAACAGACATGGTACATGGGCACAGCTTCGCTCACGGTAAGACACCATCAGCTGAAGCACTTGCTTAAAGCTCTTATTGCGTCTTATAACGTTTCTCCAACCAAAAAGAAGCGTAGTAGCCTAATCCTTTAATCGGCGTTAACGGAGGGTAAATATCGGAGCAACAGATAAATCTGAAGTAAACACACACAAATAGAAAAGTGATTTCTTTGGGAGGAAACAAATATCATGATGTGAAAAACAGACTGCATATTGCAACCTGTAAACTCACTGCTGAAGGTCACACTGTAAGTTCTGGCAGGTTTTTAATTTTCATTTAATTATTTCATATATTTTAGTGGTTAAATAGTTGTACTGGGAAAACAGAACTGTGACAACTCAAGATGTTTTGTTGTCCCTTTATGTAATTTATAGTTTTATCGTCATTTTTTGTAATATTTTTTAAATTGTAATTTTTTGAACAGGATTTGGTTATATCCTATTGTTGACTAAGGTGTGTTTGCCCAAAGTTACAGTTCAGGCCTAGAGATTATGTTTCAAGCTATTCTTAGATTGTTAGCATTTGAAAGGCTTCCATTTTTTTTGCGAACTAGATTATAAAAATCAGCAGAATTGATATGTTATACAAAGATTGTTTAGAATTTAAGGTAATGTATGCTGTTTTGGGATTCTTCAAGGTTACAGTCACATTTAGCATTAGCATAACATTGGTGTAGAGAGAGCTACATGAAATCAAAAAACTGAAATTCTCCTTTCTGCTGACTCAACCCTACCCAAGCTAAAATCAAGCTGTGCGCAAAACAGAGAAAATAACAGAAAAACAAAATTTGCATGTCACAGTCATCAATCAAACGTGCCTTTATTTTCTGCTCTTACAGTTGTTGCAAGTCTTCTCATATTTGGGTTGTCTGGGGCAACAAGGAAGGATACAGCAGGTAATCTCCATCACCGCAGCCACACACCTTTGCTCCATAAATATGCACTCCTTCAAAGCTTTAATCTCTCACTTTCCTTTTTTGTTGTTGTTGTTTTTGCTGTGTATATTTTAGTGAAAAACAATTCTGGAGTGAAGCCTGCAGGTCAATGTGGAACGTGGGTGAAGGAACCAGAAGGAGGGCTCTTCACGTCTCCCAATTACCCAAACAAATACCCCCCAGACACAGAGTGTGTTTACATCCTTGAAGGTAGATGTTCTGTTTAAGCACGGCAGCAGCTGTGAGAAAAGAGAGTTGATCCAGCCATTTATTCTCCAAAGCTAAAGCATTCATGGGTTTATTCTGGGAGTGATCACAGCAGCTCCTTAGAGAAGAATGAGAAAGAAGATGACTGATTTATTAGAGAGTGAGTGGCTACTTCAGGCTGGTATTTTTCCCATTAGGAGGTGATACTTGATCGATTGGTGCAAATAATTAGGTTAAAAAATCCCTGAAGAAGCTAAAGACTATCATAGCTCTTATGCTTGAGAGATAAATTGATTAACAGCCAGGATTGGATGTGAGTATTGAACGTGTGGGCGTGCTGATAATGAAACAGGTTGTACGTTCATCAGTGAAAGCATGACTAATATTTTACTCTCTGCTTTGCGCTCGCTGGTAATTATTTTCATTGTGTCTTCCAGCCCCCCCAAGGCAGTGTATTGATCTACACTTTGAGGAGAATTATTCAATCGAGTCCTCTTGGGAATGTAAATTTGACAACATAGAGGTTCGGGATGGACCTTTTGGCTTCTCCCCAATGCTCGGACGCTACTGCGGTCAGCACAGCCCGCCCGATATCAGGAGTAGCGGCCGATATCTGTGGATAAAATTTGTTACAGACGGTGAACTGGAAGCGGTGGGATTTTCAGCAAGTTACAACTTCACTGCAGGTACTTTTTTTGTCGTCGTTTTTGCTTTTACTGCTCTTGTTAGTTCATTTCTTTTACTCTGAGCATACCTGTGCTTTATAGCTCTAACAGCAAGGCTCCAAATGAATAACAAACATCATCCAAGGAACTCACCCTTGTGGGAGCATCTTGCAGTTTTATTGATTGTCTGTCTGCACACAGTCAGTATTTCCATTGGCAATGTACTGTCATTGACAGGGACACTCTTGTTGCTGGCGGAGGCTGTTATTTCTTTTCTCTCTGTATCTGGAGGGATGTGGAGCGGTGGCAGATTTTAATTCAGTTCAGCAGCGTCACTCCTCGGTTTACAAGACTGGAAGAGGAAGAGAGTGCGTTGCAAACTAACCGGTATTGTCGAACACAATCGCGGCAATTATGGCTGTTGTGTAAAACTTCATCTTTTTGAAATTGTTTCACCTTTGGTTGAGATCCGTTTACTGACGCGGTGCGAGGATTGATGACAAGGAATCAGGGCATAACCATGATTTAATATTCCTTCACCTACACTTGACTGGGTTTAATAACACTGTCAACTTTTTTAGTGTGTTTGAGGCTTGAAAGGCACAGTGCCAGGAAACATGAACAGTGTGCCAATTTGTCTCCACATCCACTGCACTTTCAGTGGTATTTTACCACAGGAGATATGAGTGCGTCATTGTTTATATGACTAACACCTCATGCAACAGATCAGCATTTAATCTGAAGAACATGCTTCTAGCTAAAGGCTACTGAAATGAAAGCTGTGAAGGTGAAGTAGGCTATAGATTTGTCTCCATGGGCTTTGTTTGTGTGCTGTTACCGAGAAATCAGGATGGGAAATCATGGTGAAGAAGTGCAGTCAGTAGTAATGAAATCAGCTAGCCCTCACCAAGGAGTACTGCTACCTTTCTGAGATTTCTGAGAAGTTAATGTAAAACTACACTGAGGTAATACTGCTGCAGCACTGAGCGTCACACTGTCAAATGTGATATTTTCCATGCCATTCACAGAGAAGTTTGAAAGCAAAAAGAGTGCAAGGAAAGTAAAACATGAATCGACACAAACTTGAAAAGGGTTTAAGACGTGGATGTGTTCTGTATTATAGAGACTGCTGTCTGCTGAGGTTTGAATCTCTTATCCTCTGCTGTTTTATGCACATCAGTTGCTCTGCCATCTTTGATTTCAAGTTTTTCTACTTAGTTTGTAGAAATGCCATTGTGATATT
>JAQLOL010000013.1:12406029-12437734 GCA_029783665.1 Naso thynnoides
AGAGAGAGAGAGAGAGAGAGAGAGAGATACAGTATATAAAACCCACTCAAGCTCTAACTGGACTGAGAATCTTTTTTGCAATGAAATGAGTCAAATGGCATTTAGGAATTATTGCTGGAATAGGATATATGGGCCTATCATAAAGGAGGCAGGGCCATGAGATTGAACCTAGATGGGCTCAAACTGGTAAATTGAAAATTGAACCGTAGAGTTAGAGTCTTTGCTCTCAGAGGGGAACTGACTTTAGCATCACAACTGCTGAACAGAAAGTTCGGCGACTTCCCAGCCTTACATCTTCGCCCAAAGCAGCAACACCAGACAAATGTTTGAGGTTTTTGTGATTCAGTTGCATCCACGTAATTCTCAGAGCGAGGTCTCCGATGGGAAGGAGGTAAATTATAATTGATAATGACTATTATTTACTGTACTTTATACAGAATACGCTCTAACCAGCTTAAAGTCAAGGAGATAGTGAGAGTTAGATTTGTGGCTCTTGTTTTAAAAAAGCAGATCTTTTATATAGGCCCCGAATTATATATATATATATATATATATTTTTTTTTTTTTTTTCATCAGTGCACGGAAAAGTAAGAATAAGTCGGGCATTTTTTCTGGCCATAGTTTGGTATGTCACTGTGCATTTGATAGGCATAAAGAAAAGAGATAAGCATGCTGAAGGATTGTCATTGCAGATTTGGACATCGCCTCATAGTTGTGCTCCTGTTATTGTGGTCTGGAAAATTTTGACAGGTGTTCTCTTTCATATCAGTCAGGATGTTCAACAGGTGAGTGACAGTTCTCTCCTGCTAACCTCAATCTTTCCGTACTGCTGCTGGACAACGTCTGTTGTTGGTCTTATTTTTGTAAGGGAAAAAAATGTACTGGAAATATATCTGAAGTATTTCAATCTCAGTAAATTTTAGGTAAGATAACAATAACTACAGTTGCAGATTCACGACGTATGCTCTAGTTTAAATAGATGTCTCACTGTGGAAACTGAGCTTGTGAGATGTTGCCTGACTTTTTCTCTTGTGATTCCTCTCAACCTTAAATCCAATAAAAACACTGTCAAAACTTTGTCCCATTCTAGTGCAGCACCTCAGGCACTTAGAGTAAAATCTCATTTTGCACGGCCCGACACTGGTAGAGGTTCAGATTCACAAAGGAGCACAGAGGAAAGGTAGAGGAAATTCATGAGCAGAAATGGAGAGAGCAGTGTCATGCTGTGCATTTTCTGGTGTCCTCAGTGCAGAGTGTGTTTGCCTGAATGAGCTGCTTGTATAGAGTCACTCCTCATGAATCACAAGAGGAGATCCTTCCAATATTTTGCTCTAATGTTTATTGCCATTAGCCCTTTCTACAGTGCAAGTCAATTTATCTTTGGAGTTTTTTCTCTATTTGCTTAGTTCTGCCTTTGCTGACTGTTCCTGGTCAGAAAATACGTAGGTTTACATTAATCACTGCGTAGATATTCTTTTCACATGTGACCCATTTTACTGCAAAAAGGCGAGTGGTTAAGACAAAGAAACCTGTATTTAAACAAAAATCTCTCTCCTTTGGTTTGCTAATAGAGTTCCTCATCTACTGTAGCTGTGTTTTTGAGATCTAGCTGCCCACATTAATCTCATTTTAGAAAGTATCTCCCGTGCTCGTATGTGGTGAGGAAGAATGACAGTTGCTGCATTTGAGCTCAGCTGAAGAAACCCTTCCCTCCACACTGCCTTTGTTGAGCAAAAGGAGATGGATGGAACGCGTTAGCATTGCAGGCACACCTCTTGCAGCTGTGAGAGAGGTCGGACGCACCCTCGCTCTCCTCACTCATCTCTCTGTCTCTGGTTTTCTCAGCTAACACTGCCTCTTTTATTCTCTCCTTGCCCTCTGTGTGTTATGGACTAGATGCATGTGAAGGGAAATGTCCAGGCACATGACTTAAGATGTTTTCTTAGGTGTTTTAGAAAAA
Organism: Naso thynnoides; assembly: GCA_029783665.1. Classification (NCBI taxonomy): domain Eukaryota; kingdom Metazoa; phylum Chordata; class Actinopteri; order Acanthuriformes; family Acanthuridae; genus Naso; species Naso thynnoides. The sequence goes on from JAQLOL010000013.1 coordinate 12,407,990, forward strand.
TTAGCTATGCATCCCCCAAAATGTCCACATGAAAGGATAGTTCCACTTTGATACCCAGGGTGGCTGTGGCACAGGAAATGGAACGGGTCGTCCACCTATCAAAAGGTCACTGGTTCGATCTCTGACTCTTGCAGTCGACATGTTGAGATGTCCTCGGGCAACATACTGATGGCTTGTATTAAAAAGTGTTTCGAGTGTCACTTGAAGAGCTGAATAAATGGAGTCCATATACCATTTATTGTAACCTGTTTCCTCTTTTTCAGTTTTCTAGTCATTTCAACTTGTAATAATTCACTTCTGTTTACCTTTAAATAATGTATCTTATGCTGTAATGTGGCTAAAATATTGTTTACAGTCGGTAAAATCATCTGAAATAATGAAGCAATTACTTGGTAAGTATAACTGTTAACCATAACCGAAAGAAATGACGTAGCCCAAGTTGCAGAAAACTGGGATTTTTTGTCGAACATTACCCAGCAGTCAGTGCACACATTTAAAATGGCAAAATTGAATTGTAAAATTAAGACATTTCAACTGAGGTACTTTGATCAACCCAAATGCACAAAGGCATTGATGACCAAGAACAATCCATCTTCACAATGATGACATTTATGATGTTGAGAAGTCCAAAAGGGCAGGTTGTTGTAGCTTATTATGAATAAATAAAAAAAACAAATACTCTTATGTTAAGCTAAGCTAAATGACATTATATAATTCTACCTTTTTTTTTATTTATGCTATGTTATGCTATGGTACGGTATGTTATGTTATGTTAATGATATGTTATGTTTGACTGTGCTATTGTGTGGTTTGTGAATAGCGACAGAACAACTGACAACATGCAGATACTTGACAAGTTAGCTAGCTCAAAGAGATATTGAGACATACCAACATTAGAATGTTTCCAGCTGGCTAGCACGTTAGCAGTTACCTAGCCATCTACTGTAGTTAAACAAGTAGCAAGTCCTCTGTACAAATCGTTAAAGCTAAGCACCTCACAAAGATGTGTGGATGAATTTTTGGACTTTCGAACATGTTTGCACCTTTATTCTGCCCCACTCCCACTTTTGCTTTCCTTGATCCCCCCCATCTCCGCTTTGATTTCCCGTTGGAAAATTTTGTTGCTTCTCATTTGGAGATTAATGAACTCTGACCTGTTTCTCCGAAAAGCTTCAGGAAAAAGAGCAAAAGAATAAATCAATCCAATAAATTATCCTGTTTAGTTGGTGAATAATAATAGGACCCCAAGAAAAGCGTGTTTTTCACAACCTGCTCCTTCCTGCTCAGTAGAGGAGTACCGGCACAAAATGTTCACAGGCTTATCAGACTACAAGCCTTCGCTCATGGGACAACCAGTCAGAGTTTATCGCCCTGTGGAACTTAACTCACCGTCCAGCAGAAGGCTGATATTTATGTCCTTTGGCTGTTTCAGCCGCTCCCAGCCAATTACCCCGCAGATCAATCAGTGGCTCAGCCTGCCTCCAGCTTCCATCCTCCATGGCAGTTTGTTAGCCAAGCCTGCTGTTCAGCTACAGATGCTGTGGGGGTCAGGGCAGCGCTCTGTTGTTGCTGGAAGTCTGCAGTAATGTAAACCATGTTGGATGTGGGGGTTTATTTGTGGCCAGGTTTAGAAATTGGACTGAAGGGGGTTGTGTGTGTATGTATGTGTGTATCTACTGTCCACACACCATTTGTATCAATACCTGCGGGTAAATACAGTATGCTGGAACATGTGTATTTGTGGGTGTTTGTCTACACCATGCATCTTTGCAATCTGTTACAGAGTCTTGGCTGCTTTCCTATTCAAACCCCAGTGTCCTTCCTGTGCTACATCCACAACAGAATGACCTATTGTGTATTCATGCAGTGTTTGCTACTTTACACACATGATGCATATGGTATTTGCTCTCAGAACTGCACTGGAAATTAGCTGGGCTGTTGTGTGTGTGTGTTTTTTTTTTTCTCCGATCCCTTCCTCTGTAGGTATAACAGCTCGCCTCGGGCTCTTTGTTTCATTAGCCTATCACCGTAGTGGATCCTTGGCTGTCTTGCTGAGAGCCTGACTCTCTCCATTATGCTGTATTAGGCAGCAATGAGATTGAGCTGTGCTTTTTATCTCTGCACACATTAGGGCTTCAACCCATTGAAAACGTCCAGAAGAATTATTCCCTTAGGAGTTGATTGAAAAGGTCTTTTCATTTTTGGAAGGTGAGCGAGTTTTGTTTGCTCCTCACTGCTGATGTGAACCTCTGATTTGCAGCAACATCACAGAGCAGATTGCTCTCTGTGCTTGATGGGTTTTGCTTTTTGTTTTCATCCTCTCATCAGTGAGATGCTTACTTGAAGGACCATATCCGTGTTACCACATCCTCTGTCAACATCAGTCATATCGGTCGCATAAACCCTAACTATATTTTCCCCAAATAGCTTTATCTATTAGATATTCCGTTTTTTTACATTTTGTCCACATTCACTTAATGTTACAGAAAGTACCTGAAAATGACAATGTCAGTTAAAAAGAACGTCTGTGTCAAAATCCCTCTTCATGCTAATATTCGATCTAAGAAGGCGGCACTTGTAAGGAACTATTTTTCCAGGTGTAACACCTTTCATCTTGTTCCCTTCTCTCTCTCACTCATTAATTTTGACCAAATAAATGCAGAAGTTCTCTTTAGAAGGGTGAATTACCAATACCTAGCAACTTTCACGCATCCCATAGTGTTTCTATACCCTGTTTCAACATTAATGGCAATGAATGGTGTTTAAAAATGTAGTCTGCAATCTGTTAAAGCAAATACGTTTGAATTTAACACCAATATTTGTAGAAGATAGAGGCGATCTCTGCTAAAGGTGTTAAGTCAAAAATAGACTGGTATGCTCCTTGTATTAAAGTACAGACATAAAAAGTCTAATAACTGCCATGAAAGGAGAATGAATGATGAATCTCCTGTTTTCATTATATACAAATTTCCTTACATGGTTTTTGGATGTGGATTTGACTCGGCATTCCCAGCTTATCATCTAAGAGCAAATGCCAAAGGGACCTAAATCACATTTGGCATCAGGATAATCTAATAGGTAATGGCAGGCTTTTGTTTTGCTGCTGGGAATATTATGACATCAATGAAAGAGGGAAAGACCATGATGGGATTAAGAAATGTGGGATTGGAGTAATCCTCACAGCATTTCAGGACTATAAAACATTCAAGCAGACGCTCACAGCAATATGTAAAACTCCCTTATAGGAAATGACAATAAATGGCTTGATGGCACATTTCATGAAATGAGAGTGCAGCTTGGGTTTTCTACCAGCTGTCCCGCTATACATACTGTTTGTGCTGTGTTGGAGGGTTGTGTGCATATCATTACTATTTGATGGTCTTACAGAAAAGCCATGACAAGTGGTTTATTGTCTACAACTGACTCTTGGGCTCCTCTCAGTTTGTCATATTTTATTCATTCTAGGGTACCACTAAGGAGGGAATATTCAATGTAATAGTAATGGACCAAATTTGCATCTGCGTTGGATTTGGTGAGGTGGTTGAAGTGAATGATTTTGCAGGTCATTCATAACCATAATGGCAGAATTTCCAGGCAGGGCAAGGCTTAATTTTCCACAAAAAGCACCGCTTTTTTTCCCCGCCTTCCCGTTTTACCCTGTCTGTGTGAAGAATTGCTATTGCACCCAGAGGATCCATCATGCAAGGTTGCGGGCTGCTAAACAGTTGCTACAGGAAAGACCAGGTTGAATTTGAATGTTTACCAATTGACGTCATAGAGGTGCGTGTGACATTTGGTTTCCTGGAGGCGTGTGACAGACTGCATGATGTTCTTTGCAGTTGTTTCATTTCACTTTCAGCCATTTTGTTGAAGGTGTCAAGATTTTTTCTTTTTTTTTTGCTTGACTCCGAAACCTTGAGTCATGAGAGCAGACAGAAGTGTCAGGATGACAACATAACATGAACTCTGTTCTCAGGGAGGTGTTGGTTTCCATCAGCTTTTCTTGCACATTTTATCTTCTTTTGACCTTGACAAAGCTCAAATTTCCCGTCCATCTGTGATTATTGAGGTGCAGGGGGGTGCAAAAGAACATTTATTTCCTCCTCAGTCCACTGACTGTACACCAATGGAGTCCAGCAAGTCAATTAAGACCATCTTCTTCCATTGGACAAGCAAAGTCTTTCTGGCAGACTGCCGAGAGCGAGGACCTGGAAAAGTCAGGAAGTCGATCATGTGTGTTCATCTCTGTTTCTCCCTCAAACAAACACTAACAGCCTGCTGAACAGCATGGCCTTGCTGGCATTTCATTTTCCATTTGGCAAGCTCGATTAATCACAGCACTCCCATACAATGCGATGCACGTGGCCACCCATCGCTGCTGGCTCTCATTATTCCCCTACACAGGAAAATGCACAGCCAGGGGAGAAACTGAGGCACAGAAAGAGCATGAAGAACGCCATAGCTATGCTTCTGCATTGACTCCACATGTGAGAGATACAGAGAAAGAAGAGAGGAAAGAGGAATTCAGTGATACAAGGAAAGATTTGGATTTCTGTGAATAGGTTATGGCCATGCCGTGAGGATGACTGATAAAACACTGGGGCTGCTCCATGTCCCCTCAAGGCTCTGCTCCTATCTGAATATTCATTGAGCTGACATTGGCTTTCTCGCCACCATCTATGAAAGAATGCCAATTGGCTTTTACCTTGTGGCTTCTAATAAGCCTCTGTGCCTAATGTGCATTCAAACAACTCCTCACAATGCACAGCCACACACATACTGTAAAAAAATCACTGAGAAATTCACGGTTATTTACTGTCTTATACACAGTTAAATATTGTAAACATATATACTTCAGTAAAAATCAGTTTACTGTAGAAAATCACAGTAAAAAATGACTACTGTAGAAAATCACAGTAAAAAAAATTAAAATAGTATAAAGGACTACTGTATTTACTGTACTACTATTTGTACTTGTAAGTTATGAATAGTCTGTAGTTTTTCTGCTGAAGCTGATCTTTGGCCGAGTGGTCAGTGCAGTCGTCTGTGGTCTGGGAGACGAATATGTTAGACCAGCTATAGGAACCTCCCCTTGTGAAAAAGATTACAAACTATATATGCTATTATACAGTAAAGAAACCAGCACTGTAAAAAAAATTACAATCTTCATTGTAAAAAATTACAATGAAGAATAAACATTACAGTAAGGAACAGTACTGTGCGCAGATATACAGTGAAGGATCTCACTGTAAAAAGAATTACAGTAAACTGTGCAGTGCTGTAAACACATCTTACAATGTATAAACCACTACTGTCAATACATGTACAGTAATTTACTGTAAATATAATTACAGTATATTACTTGATTATTGCTGCCAGGACTGTGAATTACTGTGAATTTCACAATGATTTTTTTTTACAGTGCTGAGAATTCTGTACTTCCCTTCAAACAGCATCTGAACAGCGTAAACTGCCCTGACAGTTTGTTCTCTGTATGTTTAAACTGCTGTGCATGAAAAGCGGTTTAATACAGTTCACGACAGTTTGTCTGAGGCTGTTGTTTGGCTTTATATCTTCCGGATTGAAATTGAGACTTGCAGACTTTATCTGCTTTCATGCATGCACGATGATTGTTTAGTCATTCTGTATAATGAAATATCTGATCAGCTGCAGAGGGGATCAAATTGTTTTTGTTGTTGTTGTTGTTGTTGTTGTTGTTGTTGTTGTTGTTGTTTGTAAAAAAAAAAAAAAAAAGTAGATTATGCTTCCATTCAGAGTACTCGTTATGAGCCCAGACAGTGGGATTTACAGGAAGCAACTTTTTTGCAAGTGTTATTTTGCTCAAGACAAAGGCATTCTTTGCTGACAGTATTGAGTGTTTCTGTGTAAAATCTGCAGATTGCAGATTCAACATCCTGCAAGGAGCACGTTCACTGGTAAAAATGGGAGTGTTGGCAGTATTTTTGCACATTGCTCTTAGTTTTGTGGCCTCATATGCTGGAGAGGACATTTCTCATCTGAGGGTTGAGTCAAGCTGGGTTTTAGCAGTGGGAAACGACTTAAATCTGTATGCTACTCCTAATCCCTGCGCAAAAAACACAGACATACATGCTGGACCACCACTGAGCAGCTTCATCTGAACCATCAGATCAAAAAATCCTTTTCATTTTGTACTCCAGCTTGTTTGCAGAGGTGATGTCGGTTTGTATACTGGCTGTAAAAACACGCAAAGCAAGAGAGAATAATAAGAGTAAAATAATATGAAGCTAGTCTTCTTGTAGAATGTACATGTTTCCCCCCAAGTACTTATTCATAACCACTTTTGCCATGTGCAGCAATCTTAAATATTCAGGCATAATCCTTTTGGAGCTCTTCTGGTAAGATGTAGAATTCAAGTGAGATTGAAATCACTGTCCCTTCCCTCGATAGCTGTGCCACAAGGACATAATTTTCTTTTTCTTAAATTAGAAAAGATTAGGTTGAATCCGTGAGGCTGGGCTCCGAATTCTGTCGCCCTCTGGGCAACACTTTATTTCCTTGTATTTCAAAAAGTCTGCCAACTTTACCTTCTGATTTAGTTGATATTTCACAGTCTCCCTCTAACTCTCTGTCTCTTTATTATAGGAGAAGATAATGTGTGTGGGTGCTGGCTGCGCTGGTGAATCTGAGTAGGGGAAAATAATTTGTCTTTGTGCAAAATGAGCTTCACATATGACTTCAGAGACCCTCGATTTGCTTTCCTGTGGTGTTGGACATTGGGCAAAACACTGCACTATTAATTAAATATAAAACCACATGCAAACGCCGATCCACGGAATACCGGGAGCACAATTGATGGTGTTTGTATTCACATATATGTGAGCTAATCTCCATGGCCACAGCGTTTAAAGCACCACAGCACGGAGTGAAATAAAAGGGCCTGAAACTGAATCACAGGGTCATACATCAGACAGAGAAATCGAGATGTGGGAGATGGTGGTGGGATTAGCTTTAAACCTCCCTAAAAGAACTCATTGTGTGTTTGTAGCTTATAGGAAAGACTGACTGTGATCAGGAGGGAAGTCTGAGTCATTGATTTTATCGCGCTCTGCCTCTGTAGAGGCGAGGCTTTGTGGAAACTCAGATTGTGGTAGAAAACACTCAGTGAAAAGTGTTTAAATTGAGTGTGTGGAGAGGAGGGCTTTAGTGTGGCTTCATGTTCATTTGCTGGTGGCCCGAGCTTTGAAGTGAGGTTTTAGCACTTGCCGTGGATCTCTTGACACAGTACTTGTCAAACATCTGTGATTTCACCCTTCTGGCTAAAGTAAAGGGTATTTAAAAGAAGCTGGAGCATGCAAAGCATTTATTATTTAATAGTGAGTAAAGCCATTTGAGTTTTAGCCTTGCTGTTGTGTGTTAATGAGCAATCAAACATTTTAAAGTTGTTTCTCTAAATTTGTCCATTGTTTATCAAATGAGGGAGTAGCCAGATGTGTTGCAAGCCTCTCTTAATTTTACCTACTCACACAACCGACACAAAGCATCAGGTTCTCTGTTACAACTTACTTGAGTACTCAGCTCTGATTCGCCAGCTATTTTCTCCTGTTGCGACTACACTGGTGTACAGTGAAGTAGTTCTTTTCCCAAACCGTGGGTTTCCAGGAATTGTAGCTCTCTATTATATTGAAAAGAGAGGCTGTTAACTGCAACTACTAGAATTTTATCACATCTGTTTAAAGTGCTTGTACAGAGCTGAGCTAGGGTGAAAAAAGCTGTGTTTCAGGAGTCTGACATAATCAAAACAACAATTTCAGATTACAGCAGTCGATTTTTGTGTTCAGGATGGAATTTAGAGGGTTTTTTTTAACAATGAGTGTCAGCCGGGTGTGCCATTAAAATACTACCCCTTCCTTTAAACTGAACTTAAGGGTAAAATCAACAACTTTCCGAACACCATTGCTCTCTCTAGCAGCAAAAGCAGTCACCAGTGTTTCCCCTAATTTGCGACATTATAGGCGCTGCTGCTAGAACTTCACATCATCATTAATAATCTCTGTTCTTGTGTTTTACCAACAACGTAGGCTGTTAACACACTCACGGAATAGTAAAGAGAGAGGTGCCTAGAATAACAGGAAAACAGCTTTAAAAGTTTTTTTTTTGTTGTTTTTTTTTTTTAAGTAAGTGCTGTGCAGTAAATCTACAGTAATGCATGCCGATGTAAAGAGTAGTTCATGTGAATGTGGCAAATGATAAATAATCTTTGGCAAAGGTTCGTTAGCATGTGAGCAAAAGCCCCTAAAAGTGTTACATTTGAGAATGGAGTTTGGCATGGAGGCAGGTGCTCATTTTCTTGATTTCAATGCATGAAAATACAAACATTTCAACTTTCAGTGACCGTCCGTAAGCGTTTTCAAGCAAAGTACTGAGTTTGTGGCCCAACCATGGTGAAATTATAGGTTATCATTTGTTTGTTTTCTGCTGTTTCTGGTAATGTAGTTCAGCATGCCCCAACCAGCATGCAAAACTGTGGTAAAATCAAGTTGCTTTTTAATCACTCATTGTTGTCTTAATTTCTTTGGCACAGCTTGTGTTTTATCAACATGCCTAAAAATCTCTTTTGGGTGTTCTCAGTGCTGTCTTGATTGGGATTTGTTTTTTTGTTTTCTTCATTTCATTAAATGTGAGGACGATTTCATCAGCTAGAGGCAACAGTTTGCCTGCGGTTCAGATGTGTGAAGCAATAGAAATTATAGTAGTAGTTTCCGCCTATAAACTAACAGATGGGGTTATATGGGAGGCAATAGCTACAGAGTGACTAAAAAGTTTACATGAGTGAAGGACGAGCCAATGACATGTGTCTTGTGCCAAAGGTTTCGTTATATGTTTCATTACAGTGAAGTCCTATTGGATCATGATCTTTTTCCCACCTCTGTCATTACACCTTTCTCCTTTGCTGTAACTTGGCCAGTACAATTATCCAGCTCAGTGTTTCATTACACTGGAGTGAGATCTTTATTTGATTCTGCTCTTTTAGCACATTTCCCCGTTAATACCTCTTCAGATGCCTGATTCAAACTGTCATAGTAATGTACAACCCCCCTCACTCACACACACACACACACACACACACGCACACACACACAGCCACACGCACACACACACACCCTCCATCAGACACAAAAAGCCAATTTGAGAAAATTAAAAATCTTTTAAAAGGATGTAGTTATCTCGCCCTTTTCCGACGGACATTTTTATGTAACTCAATTGATGCATGACTGTCTCCATTAACTTCTGATCCCTAAGTTGGTATAAATACTCTTTTCAATTTAGATAGTGGCGAGTGGTGAATGGGGTGTTGCGTGGGCGTGCATGTAGAGGGCCGACCTCCACCTGACTTCCTGACGAATCATTCATTCTTTTATGATTGAGCTCATGTTCACCTGCTGCCGCCACCAGCTGTCTCCTGTGACATGGCGATAAACATCTCTCAATCTTTTATGCTGACTAAAGCCTGGAATTGCATATCTAAATCTTTGGAAACACACCCCCTGTGTCACCATGTGATTTTTAAATTTTTTTAACAGATTTTAAGTCAACTCAATCAATTGGCATTCCCCTTTTTGTATGCAGATGCAAGTTATTTATCTTCTGTCTTCCACCTCTTCACTCACTTACTCCGAATTTTTGCAGCGTCGGAGCAACCTTGTATTTTTGCCCTCACGCCCATTCCTCTGAGGCTCATAACCTGAAAGTGTGTGCGAGACAGGGAGAGGGAGAGTGAGTAAAAGGGAGAGATAGCGACACTCTAATGGGGTTTATCAAAGTCAACCTGAATACTCTAACAGTCTGGGCCTGAACATCAAAGCCTAGTCTCCACTCCAGTGCCAACTACTCTGGACATCCATCAAACACCAATGCTGGAGAAAGCCTAAATTGACTAAATTGGATGACGGAAATGTTTGTATTGTAAGAACAAATACTCTGATGAAGGGGTAATCGCAACGTGTCAGCATGAATGTGATAAAATCTGACATTTTCAGGAGTTAGCTCAAAGGTGTCGCAAGAAACTCTCCTCTAGTTGAAACTGCGTGAAAGTATGAAGAAGCAGTCATCCTCATCGGTAGGTTATGCCAGAATGCTGCAAGGTCTGCTCCAACATACTTTATGACATGGTATCGATTCTGGGGAAGATGAAAGGAAATGCTGTGTGATTTTATTTCTCATTCAGGGGTCTTAATTCCCCCTGACACGCATTGAGAAACAGACGGTCCTTTTGATTGCAGTGAATCTGACCAACAGGGTTATTCTCTCTGGGAGATCAGAGTGTTTCTCCCCCATTTTTATTAGACTTCAAAGGTTACATACAGAAATAAATGCAGTGTATATACAGTATATATATTCATCTTTTTGATAGCTGTTGGCAACTTGAGTCCATCATGAATCTGTGCGCGCGTGTGTGTGTGAGACTGTGTCCATGTGGATGTAGAGTGGTGTTTGCATTCATTCCTCACAGTGATAAATGCTCTATTTTTATAATAATAACAATAATAAAAAAAACCATCTGCGCTTTGCACAGTAAGCCAGTGCAAGAGATGAAAATCAATTATGAGAATTGGACTTTGCGTTCCCCACCGGTCACACAAACACATTTGCATAAAGCTGATCATGCTTCACTTTGAATGTGTGTGACATCTCCTCAGCAGCCATATTTTGCCACTCTTAAATGGAGCTTTCTAGTTATTATGCATCACATAGACATGAATTTTGGTATTATGATGCGCAGTGAGATTATGTCCCTTTCTTGGTTGTGTTAATGGCTGAAAGGACAGTTTGGAGATGAGATAAAGGGAGCATATTGAACCATGTGCTCGGTTTATAGCTGAGTGGAGTCCTGACAAGCAGCAATAGAACCTGCTCTAATCAATTAAAATGATTTCCTACAAGTGCTTTGCAAATCAATCTTTTTCAAAGAACAGCCAGGGGAATAATGCCTCATAATGCAGGAGAAAATAAAGTCAGTTTACCTGAATGCACAGCAGGACAAGAAGTGTCCGGGCATGCTAATGTGAGGCTGCACTTAAGCACAGCAGTGCTAGTTTGAGCTAAATGCTAACATGGGTATGTTACCATGCTAACAAAAATGCTTGTTTTAAGCAGGATTCATCTGCTGGGGACCACGAACATCTGAACAAAGTTTCATGGTAATCCTTTGAAAAGTTCTAAATATATATTTAAGCAGACAAATCAATCAATATTAGTTTACTATAGATAGATCAGTATCAATGTATGTCAACAGAAAATTCACAACAGAAATATTATATTGTTTGTTCATCAAAGAGCACTCTCGTTTAGTTATCAACTGTAAAACATTAGGGCTGTGCTAAAAAATTGATATGGCAATATATCACAATATTTCTTTTCGTGATATCTATATCGTATCGTGATCCAAGTATCATGGTACGTATTGTATTGTGAAGTCCTTTCCAAAACCCAACCTTAAAGTTTACTGACACCAATGAACACTCATACACTTTATTTTCATACTTTCAATTTCAGTGTGTCCAGTTAAAGTGCAGGAGTGCACCAAAATTTAATTTTGATGTTATTGCATCTACATCAGAGTGTTGGTAATTTTTCCAATACCATTCAAATAAATTGGAAAGGAAATTCTGAATTAAATTGTTTTGACATAATTTGCCAATTAAATGTTTAATATAATGAGATGTTATGTATGAAGACCACCCAGATTATACACAGCATCTGTTTTACATTTTCAGTGTACTATGTGGAATATCGCAATATATCACAACATGAATTGTATCGCAGTGTATCATGATGTAATCATATAGTGATTCATGTATCTAAATGCGTATCGTGAAGTTCTTGCCGGTACCCAGCCCTACAAAATGTACAACTTAGTCATACTATTTTTTAAAAAATGTAAAGGATCCATATCAGCATTGTTTGTTGGTATTAACAAACAGAAATTACAATACAATTTTTGGTTTATTGACTGAAAATTACAAAATGTAAAGGTAGATGTTCACATATAGTTGACATACCATTGATTTCTTACAAAATGCAGCAGTGTATGCAAGGTAAGCATGCAACCAAGCCCAATGCATCAGATACACAAATGCACACACACACACACACACACACACACACACACACACACACACACACACACAGCTTAACTGTATGGTTATTGATTGCTCCTTTCTGTTTTGCTGAGACAGATGCTGTTTCTCCCAGGATGGTGGCCTCTCTCTCTCCTTTTGCCAGATAGCTACCCTTCATGAACGGTCATGTGCGCGCGCGCGCACACACACACACACACACACTCACACACACACACACACACACACAGACACTCACCTGAAGTCATCACATCACTACTATTCAACTGCCTCTCTCTCTCAAATGTAGACAGCTTTCAGTCCTTCACATTTGTCAGGCTCTGTTTTTCTCTGTCCCCATCACTTGCTTTTTCCCATTTCTTGATAATGTTTAATAGCGTGTATTCTTTCACTTCCCCCTTTCTCTTCAGCCCCTGACATTTCTCCACCATCCATTGTTTCTTTATTCTCTTTCTACTCCAAAACCCCTCAGTCTCTCGCCTTCCCTCACTTTTCCTGACAGCTGGGACCAATTTTTCTCGCCCGTGTCACTCTTTGTGTGACATCCTGTTATTCATTCTATTTTGCAGTGAACAGGTTGAACCCTATGTCTCTTAGCACTATGCTGGGCATCTCCCTGCCCGATGTACCGCTCACCTTTGGTTGATGCAGTATATGTCAGTCTAGATAATTTACAAAGCTGATGCACTGCTTGTCTTTCTTTTTACCACTGTATTGCCAAACTTTGTTATAGTTAAGAGCAGTGCTTCCCAAACTTTTCCATGCCAAGGCCCCAAAATATCTTTTGCCTGTGTTAGCAGCCCACCTTAGCAAAATGTCTTTTAAAACCCACAGATAATTCTTTTTTTTTGTTTTTTAATTATCTTCACACTAATTTGCTGAGACCACGTGGTGGCCCCAGGTGGCCCTCAAGGGAACAAGAGCCCCCACTTTGACAACTGAGTGTCTCAAGCTGTCTCATGAACTTTTCATATCGAGCAAGTCTCAGCCATCCTCTGCTCCCATGTGCAAGCACGTTGTTAGCGATCAAGAAAGAAAACCTCCCTCCCAGGGGATCTGTTCTTCAGAATTTAATGTCATAATAATGTTATAAACACATGCATTGCTACTTCTGAACCATTTCACGTGTATAAAACTTTTTTTTTTTAAATCTCTGTTGAATTTGACCCTAGATGGAGCAGTAACTGATGTTTAAAGCTGGAGCAGGCAAAGTCTTTAGATCAAGCTAGCTCTAGCATGAGACTCCTAAGGAACCAACTCCGTTGCACTTTCCCCTCCCTGTTTTTGCTCCGGCTTGTGATTGTTTTTTTTTTCATATGATGTTTCTCTCTCTATTAAAACAAATTTACACCAAAGATTCATAACGAGATGAAACCATTGCAGGGAAAGTTGCAATGGTGTAAACCGGTCTGTCTCAAGCCAGTTGACAATGTCAACTGCAGACACTTCCATCGCCAGAGGCCACTTTTAGAACGGAAGCTCTGAAAGCGCATGTCATAGTGACATCATCTGTCTCTAAGGAATAAAAGCCTGACGTTCTTTCATAACTCCTGAATCACAGTATGCTGAAAAGTTATTAGGAAATTTTTGCCCGATGACACTAAAGATAAAATTCCTACCCCAGCTTTAAGCCATCGTCTCATCCCCAGAAGGCTCCCTTGTTTTCTAACAAGTGAACTGTGACCTGTTGAGTAATTTGGTTGTGGGACCCACAGTCAGAGCAGCTTAACCAGCAGTAATCTCCTCATCTGGCACGATGCACTGTGTCAGGCACAAGTGGGCTTTATTTCACTTATTCGTTTGCACCCATCAAAAATAGATAGAACTATTTTTAACTTGGCACCTGTGAAATAATGCATGTGAAGAAAGGATAATGAATGATCATAGCAGGTGTCAGAAGTATTCTGGTTTAAAGCCCAGGGGCTGAGGGAAAATTGGACAGATCTTGCTGTGTTTATTTATTCATGCTGGAATCTGGCAGACATGTAGCAAAATCTATGTTGCGGTACAGCTTCCCTGCCGCTTAGACCCCTACAAGCTAGTGCTGAGAGCGAGTGCTTGGCTAGCTTCCTGCTGCCTTCTTATTGTGCTGGTGGCAGGCGAGAGTCCCACTGCCAAGTAGGCCTTATCCTTCCTTAAAGCTGCAAATATTATTGGGGGAAAAAAATCACCATCACTGCTGATAAATGAGGTTGAAGAAAATTTTGATTTCTTTAAACACATATTGAAGCTGAATATTAACCTTTTTAAAAGTTTGTCTGAAAAAGTATAGCATGCAATTCTTTAACAAGCTCTGCACTTGTTGAAAACCATCAAGCAAGTTTAATTCCAAGCTCTGATGCACACTGATTAAAAAAAAGGCGCAATCCAAGAAATCAACACCTCCCACTTGAAAAATGACAGTGAACAAATTTGAATTTCTAATGACAGAAAGAGATAAATAAGTCTAATTTGAATTTACAAATCTTGTTAGTGAAATGTTTGAAAAAGCCCGAGGAGAAAAAAAAAATCACCCAAGTTGTACTTACCAATTAGCTTTTCTCAATTAGCAAATAGCTGCAGTTCTTTTTTCTGTTGCATCCAACCACTTGCGTTAGAAACAAGCATGCACTGGTACACACACACACACACATACACACACACACCTGCAGTAAAGCGCGCACACAGGGAGGAGAGCCTGTCAGAGAAACTGCACTGACAGGACAGGTTTTTGCAGAGCCTGCGTCAGTAACAATAAAAAGTGTTTCAGAGTCTCAGCGGAGGAGGTTGTAAATGTTTCTGACTTAAAATTGTTTTTCTTTGGATTTCTGCAGTGGAGGTCCAGTTTTGTGTTCAAGCTGTACCTGTGAGTTTTCAGCAGACTTAGAAAGTGAACCGTAAACTTCAAGATGCTTTTGATCTGTGCCGAGGAGGCAGGGAAAGCTGGGAGTGCACTTGATGAAGATTCACACATAAACCAATAGCAGTGGAGTAAATCTGTGCATCTTTATGTATACATTTCTCATAGGCTGTAAGTAAAATGAAGCTAGTCAGACACATTTACGCTAATATCATGCTATAGCGTCCTCATAAAGCTCATGATCCATACTGTTAAAAAACACTGATACAAAGCTGTTCATTAACTCTGTCACTATGTACCACACTCTGTTTATTAATGTGTTTTCCTGAAGTGAAATAATATTCATATTTCTTCATATTTATACAATGTTTGTGAAGCAATAATAAACATCTTAGTCCTGCAGACTGACCTAAAAGATAAGTTGAGTTTTACTTTTTTGAAATAAGAAAGTTTTTCACAGTAATAGAAGGACATACAGAAGCGAAGGTGGAGCAGAAAAGTCTTACTGGTTTTGGAGGTCAAATGAAAACCTTGGTGCTGATGAAATCTACTCAGCTTTGATTCAGCTTTATTGATAATCAGTTTAATCATACATATGACATGGTCAGTAATGCAACTTAAATAAAAACTTCTTAATCAAATATTTTGACAAAAAAAAGACATCTTGAGAGTTGCAGACTAATGTTTAGGGATGCATCAAATATCGTCTTTTATGTTTGAAGCCATGTTTGAGGTTTTTGAGTGAAGCTTGAAATGTCATCATCAAACTAAAAAAAGGCAAACATAGTTTGACTGCAAGATTGTGTGTGTTTATTTGTCTAAAACAGCCAGATACTGTACAGTAGCAGCAAGCAACAACAGGCACCAAGAGTTTGTGTGTGATTGTCTTCAGTTCAGAAATAAACACTCCATACTCTGGTTCTTTCTCCCTCCTTCCTTGCCCTCTTCTCTCTGTACTTTCAAAAACTAACGTAGATTTACCATGATTAACTTAAACAGTTAACATAGAAGACAAATTTGAGTTTTAGTAAGCTAAACTTAAAAAAACAGTCATTGCAACCTTGTGCAATGTCAGACTGACATTGTCACCCATCAAGTTGGTTGTCTTGATGCAAATGTCACATTACTAACAAGGCAACACAGAAGATCCCTGATGCAAAGCGATGTGAGGCGTCTGTGTGACATGTCAAATGATGCAGACCTCGGGTCTAAGTCTGGTGTCTTTGTTTCTAGGCTGTCATCGCTCATACAAGTTTAAGGCTAGTGACCTTACACCCGCAGAGTGACAGTGGAGCACAGAGACCACATATCCAGAAACCTACACTGAAACCGTTCATGTCAAACTCATGAACTCCAAGACACGGGGCTTGGAATGTTAAACAGCAGCCATTACGTTGCCAGTGTCGGACACACAATTTGATGGGTGAAAGTGTTGACAGTATGTCATACAATGGTTAAATGACGGCCCGTTTGACATTTCCAACTCGAGAATGATGCGCAAAGGCTGGAAGATGAAGGAGGAAAGGGAGAGGATGAGAGGCTTTCCTAACCCCTCTCTGTTCTGCACCAGGGGATAGAGAGCAAAAGCAGGAGGAGGCTGACAGGACAGAAGACAGAAAGGCTGGCATGTTGACAGCTGCAGTCTCTCTCTCCCTCACACAAACACACGTATATACCTAACTAGAATACAAGCTGATGTTAATACAAAACTTTGCACCTTTTTTGTCCCATCAGAGGTCAGGTGCATGGCTCTTTTCATCATAATTTGTTAAAAAAAAGTAGGTGTCCTGTCAACATGATCACCTTGACAAGTGAACTATGCAAGTTTTAGGATGCAAAGTGTGCCAGAAGCTCCCTAAAGAGCGCTGTTAAAATATTTGAGCAGGATAATAATAAAAGTGTCCTGTAGGAACTGATAGAGGGCAAAGACATCAAAACTTTAAGTGCCTGAAGAGAGAATCCTGCAAGAGTTATTGTCGTTCTTTTGCATTGTTTCCAGATATTCAAATCAATCAAACCGGTGTCCTGAAGATAAATACATATGGACTGTTAATGCTTTTTAGCAGTTTGAAGGGAATCCAAAACACGTTAAAAAAATAAAAATAAATAAATATTGTGTGTCATTCAATTTTATCTGTCTCCACAGTGCAGGCTACAGTGAAATAAAATTTACAATCGTAGGATATCTGTGGTTGCTGTGTTGATAGCCCCTGCAATAGTTTTCCCATTGTATCAGATATTTCAGTGGGGTGCCAGAGTACAGTGACTTTCAATAGAATTGAAATAGACAGATACACTGAAAAGAAGGGAAACAGGATATGAATAAGGTCCAAAAGCAGCAGACCAGCAATGCAGATGTTAAACCCTTCCCTCTTACTCTCGAGTGTCCGCTTTGTGTCCACGCACGTGGAGTTGCTGCATTTCATGGACATCCTAAGCACAAGGGACACATATAGATTAGCCCTCAAGGGCAATCTCAAGCTGAGCCCATTGGTATTACCTTGTTATAGATTCATCTTGACTGTTCTGCCCCAGCCTCGTCTAAGGGTATCAGTAGAAGGGGACAGTCCCCCTGGATGTTGGCTTCCCAAAGTCAAAGTGGAGATTATGTTTTAATTTATTACTTACTTACATATTCCAATAAGGTTTTATTCTCTATTCTTTATTCTCTTCTGCATGGAGGTCAGATTGTCGGGTCAGCATTAGAGGAGCGCCTCTTGAGAAGCTCGAGTCAGCGTCCTAACTCGTATTCTCGCAGACACACGACCTTAAACCCCTGTGTTGTAGGTGATACATAAACATGACCTCTTTGCATAAAACCAGCAATAAATGACAAACTGTTCTATCATCTTTTGAAGGTTATTTTTCTTTGTATGAGTGCTTATCAGATTGTCTGACTGCCAACCCTGAAGTGAATCGGATGTGATTGTCCATCAGTGGTTACCACGCACACTCTGGCAGCCCTCCAGTTTTATTTGAAGGCATTTGAGTTGCCTTTGCTGACTGAAATTATGAGCCTGTCACCAAAGTTGTGTCCATATGGGCACATGTCAGAGCAGTCATAAAAGTAATGACAGCAAGCAGCGCGACAAAACGGAACATCTGGACACTCGAAGCTGAGTGTGCATGCAAATTGTGAATGTACACATGCGTAATTGGATGTGGGCACTAATGTATGCGATATATGTATTTGTATGGATCACACATGCACACACATGCAGATGAATGCAGGGTTTGGGTTCTCTTGGCAACACTTCCATTGAGACCACAACACTGTAACAACCTCATATGTCACCTCCTCAGTGAAATCCGTCGGGGCTGACAGCGATCAGTTATGTGCTGAGATAAGGGTGTGCGGAAATTTATTGTGTGACACTCGAGCCACACTCCCTGAGAGCGGAGGGCGAGTAGGAAATATGGATGCTGCAGCGTTGGTGGGTTTCAGCTGATAGTTCATCAGTAGCTCAATGTGCATGCTGATATTTGTTGCTGTGCCAACAGGGACTTAATCAAGTGTCACTGCAGTGAGTGGAGGAATATTTATGTGGGCAAACCTATTTGTGTCTGTGTGAGAAAGTGGGTGGACTTAACATCTTGTTTTATTGTAGTGAGTAAATCTCAAAGGTCCATTCTACTGTGTGCCTGCAAATGTAAAGGAACAGTTTGTATTTATGTATTTATGAGCTTATTTTCTCTTTTGCTTATTTTCTCTTTTGCCTGTACAGAGGCTAAAATTAGTAAAATCCATTTCCAGCACCTCTGCAACTCATTATTTAACACATTAAATCTTTAATCCTCTTGAAAGTCAAGGTGTAAAATTGAAACAATGTCACTTGTAACTTGTTATAAACAAATAAACAAGAATAAGTAAGTAAGATTAGGTGAGTTTTAGAGGCTCTCTTGTTTGGACAAAGACAGACAAGCTGTCTTCTCCTGCTTTCCCTCTATTTTTATGCTATGCTAAGTTAGCAGGCTGTCGACTTTAGCTTCATAATCAGTCTACATAGATCACAGACAAGTGATATCAATGTTTTTATTTAATTTTGGCAAAAAAACATAATAGGCCCACATTTGTCCCTAAATAATTCCCTTGTTGGAGGCTAAAAGTTTGTGTTAACGTTAGCAAGATTTGCTAACCTAACTTTATTACCTAAAACCTTCCTTCAACCTTGATTGAGTATTGGCTCCCAGCGGCAGCATTTGATGGCATTGCAGTATAGGTGCATATGGAAAGTGATAAGCAAATATGAAGTTCTGTTTTATTTTTTGTTTTCCTCAGCGTTCTTACTGTTTTGGTATCAGCGTTGTGGATGAGAGCAAAGTAACTATGACTGTAAAAGCAGAGAAGTGCTGAGCTTTTAGACTTGGATCGACAGATTGTTAAACATTCTGACCTCCTCTGCTCTGCTCTTAGTCCAGGTAGGAAATGCTTAAGTCAGCCGCTAGAGACTGTTATAAAAGACTTTTTTCTCAGTTTCTTCCTTTCTTTCTTTCTTTTTTTAAAAGAAACACCTGGAGGATTTTCCATTTTCCAAGCAGATCCTCTTGGGGATGAAGCAGCAGTTAAGAAGACATGTAAAATGAGGGACCTCTGCTGTAGCTTCTTCATTTTATAGTCTCTGTGTTACATGAATTGGCTCTCAGTTGAAATCTAGCATCATGCAGTATTGATCTCTGACAGCCAAGGTGAATTTATGATATGATAAATGCACGTTTGAGTGCTTGCTGTTGCTCTGAACCTGCATGTGGAAAGAGAGATGAAACCAGAAGGGTTCCCTGTCTCTCTCTTTTTTTCCTTTTTTTTTTTTTTGCACAAAAACTTGACACATCTGATTGTTTTTTTTCAATTCTTTGATGACCCACTAAAGTAAATAAAATGCAAATAACACAGGGGTTCAAAATAAGTGTGGATTTCTGAGGCAACCCTAATTTCATTTCAGTGTTCAGACATTTAAGCTGTTTCATTGTTCCCAAATCACTAGCGAAATAAAGTCCTCACTGCGGTCGCCCTCCATTACCTTCTACTCGGCTCTGCTGGGATTTGTTTGGAACAGTAAAACCTGAGGTTGCAAGTGTAAATGCAGTTTTCAGTTTGCTGATAGAAATTTAATTTCTATTAGAATGTGACTACAGTACCCCCCTGCCCTTCTCCAGCTTCCCCCCTCTCTGTTGATTGCATTTACTTACTTGGATATAAGGGCCGTGACTTGAAAATATGCCATGCTGCAAGTGGAGCACTCAACCTGGCTATTTGCCATCATTATGTTTAACTCTGGGTGATTATTTACCTGGCAATTTCATGCAATTTCATACTTAATGTGATATGTTGGGAGAAGTGGTATAATCTTTGATGAACACAAAGTGAATTTTCTTTTTCTCCAAATAACATCCAATGAAATGAGGGAATGAGGGTTCTGGTGGATACAAAGCCAAATTTGTCAGTTCATTGCCAGTCACTCTGTCATCTAGTCTCTCCAAGAATAATTTGCTGACTGGCATAAATATTTTCTGCCTGTTATGGCCCTAATGCACAATCAGGGTTGGCTAAATTTAGCAGGGAAGTGTTTTGGAAGTAGACTGCATCAGAGAGAGTCAGGGAGGGTACGAGCAAGACAGAGAGAGGGAAAGAGGATGGCAAACAGCTCAGTTCTAGAGCAGAGTGCAGTATATTACTTTTATTATGAGCTTATGAGAGAGAGGAAATAAATCCCATAAATCTAATCCAAACTAAGCAAACCTATGTTGTCACAAGCAAATGATTATGTTAAAATACAGTACATAAAAAGGAAATTAATTCAGTCGGTTTGATCAAATGTGCAATGAATAAAGAGGGTCAAAATGGCCTCACATGTTCCCTTACAGCTGCTGTTTGAAGACATCAGCCCTGCATTGATTATCGTCTGGGCTCAGTGGAGAGAGACTCAGTCAGACATTACACAAGTAGCACAACACAGTGAATCTTTCCAGTCTGGTTTTGCCAGTTTAACACCTGAGGTATTCCAACAGACAGGGGTTGAATAAAGAAGACCTGAAATCAGAGTTTGTGGGTTTGTGCACGTCAAAGTCTGGCAGCTTCTCCTCATCTTTTCCCATGACATGCCTGCTCGCCAGTGGTTAGAGAGGCCAGTGTTAGGATGCACGAAACGAAAGCAGAAAATGTGGTGGTTTTCAGTTGTTAGACATTAGAGGCATTGCTGAGGAAAACAGTCAGTTGGAAGTCTAGCCGTAGTATTCGCCTTTTTCACACAGCTCGCCATTGTAATTCCAAAACCAGGCTGTGTTGGGCATGCGCAACGGAGACGTTTCATAGCAGCACTACAACACTAGAAGCATCACTTCACCTGCAAGGATGTCATCTTACTGCCGTGTCCCTGGCGTCATTCTTACAAGAGAAGGGTGTCCTGTTGGAGGAAGACATTCCACCATTTTCCAGTCAATTCTAAAATCTGTTGCGAGTGGATGGAGTGCTGCCTCCGGCGTTGTCGAGCTGCTATGAAACATCTTCGTTGCACCCGCCCAACCAAGCCTTGTTTTGAATTACAATGGCGACCCGTGTAAAAAAGGCAAATAACATCCAGTCTAGTAGAAAAGAAGCTGAGGTGGGACTTTTTATGACAGACATTTGAAATTATGCTGAAACTTGGGAACTGTCTTCAAACCATATAAGACCCATTGTGATGGAGTATGATATAAAGGAATAGGTGCAGTGGGATTTAGTAGTTGTAGTAGTAGTAGTGCTATAATCAGTATCCAAAATTGGCAAATGACCACGTCAAATGCAGTTATTAATCCACAAACTCTACGTTCTGAGTTTCAGCTGTCCAGCACCACCAAGCTGATGCTTTTGTTCAGTCTCAATGTTTTCTAAGGAATATTTTTGGAGACCATAGTTTTTGGTTAAAAAGCTCAAAAACCAACTTTACGCTAACACCCTGCCATCATATGCAGACATATGACTAGCTGCTAAAAAGAGAATTAGTGGAGACCAGAACACAGTTAAAAGGAGACTGAATACTGGAACATAGACATAAATCAGGTGAATAAACAAAAATTCGGTGAACTACAAAATAAAGCTAATGTTGCTCTGTTTGTCCTTAATGTGTAAATGATAGTTTGTCAACTTTAAAGGTGAAAACACAGTATGTTGGTGGTGCTTGTCAGGATAAAGCACCTTTGTATGAGAAAGAAAACAATATGATCGCATATTAGTATTTCAAATCAACAGTACATTTAATAAAAGGAGCACTCACATGGAAACGTAGAACAAGCAAAACACTAAATATATATATTTTTTTATTATAATTTCTTATTTATTTAATTTATAAGCAATTCTCTGTCAAAATCAGAAGGATCAGGAGCGTAGAAACATTAGTTCTGTTAGCACAAATGCGTCCTGTGAGGATGGAGTTAGACTCTACACACTTGCAACCACTCAACGCTCGCTCAACCCTCAGCAGACCTTAAAGACTATAATTAAATAATGAACATAAGTTGGCTAAGTATAGCCTTTGTGTGTCCCCTGATTACTCAATAAAAATGTTGTGTTTTTATTTGTAAATAGACTACAAAAGCGCAACAACCAATGGGAAAAGCCAATACATGGCCATCCAATCGATGGCTCGGTTAAAAAAAACATGTCTGTGAGACTGTGCACAGGTGCCTAGCCAAAAAAAAAAAAAAAAAAAAAGGTTCAGATTACCCTGGTGACATAGCAAGAGTTACTTCCTGTGACGTCCTAAAGCTCCTTGTAGAGCCACAAAGCAAAATACTGTGCAGGGTAACATTAGCTATTCTCTCAAGTGCTCAATGTTCAAAATCTCTCTCTTGAGAATACCCGTCAAAAGAAATGTGCTATTCTATGACTGCCCCGCTGTTGTGTACGAGTACACTGCACAGCCTTGTTTTTAGAAACAGATATTAGAAGTAGCTGCTGTAGTAGCCCATGTGTTGGAAGGATTATGTTCTCAAAGGGAACATGAATGTTGGAAATGTATCCAGCGCGGCTGACAGTTGTGATTGTTACCAGAACTGTGGGTTTTACAGCTTGCTCTGCCTCTGGTCTAATGACCAGTTCCCTTCAGAGCTCTTGTTGTGCTTCACAGCTGCACTGGTGGTGTAATATTCTTAATGCAGCTGTAAATCCTATTACGCTCCTTTTTTAACAATTTGTCAATCGCTTTAGCGGTGGAAAAGTGTAAGAAATTGAGGAGCCTGGCGTCCAAAATCCCAATCTTACCCTTTCTTCTTAATCTCTTTCTCATAATCTCTCTCTCTGCTTTGGTCAGTCTAACCATCACTCGCCACAATCACAGATTGCAATGCTTTTCCCCCCTTTCTCCATTACTTTCCCTCTGCTTGCTGATTCAATGTATTTAAAGGATTATATTACGCAATTTCACCTTAAAATCCCATTATTGCTAATCTTAAACCATGTTACCATAACTTTTACTGCACTAATGTTGCTGGCAAATTGTTGTGCATTCCCTTAAATCCACTTGTGTTTGTATTGGCCACTACTAAGTGTGTTTGGCTGCGGTTTATCACCCCACTGGGTCAAATTGTAGCCTGTTGTTGGCATAGAAAAGTCTGTGAGCCACTGATTCCCCCCTGGGCCCTCTGGAACAGATGCAGAGCGGCAGTGAAAATTGAAACAGGAGTCTGCTACCTCTCATAATTCCATGACAGTGAAATGAAACACTATCTCAAGAAAGCAATCAGACTCTCAAATTACCTTTCTTGGGGGGACATTGTTTGCAGATCAGCAGAACTGTCCTCGCTCTGTCCCTTTATGTCATTGCATCTCTCTCTTGCTCTGCCTCTCAGACACTCTGTGCGCAATAATGAGTGGCACAGTGGCGATGTTGTGTTGATTTATTGCATGGTTGCCCAAATGGAACCTGGATGGAATGTGTCTGTCACTGGGACATCACTTAGATAGAAACACCTGTGATGCCTAGGGACAACTAACTGCTCCATCAGGAATGGGTTCCCATCTGAGCCATCAATGGATCTTATACACACACACACACACATATACACAAACACACAAACAAATAAACACACACACAACAAAAAAT
Source organism: Naso thynnoides (assembly GCA_029783665.1). Classification (NCBI taxonomy): domain Eukaryota; kingdom Metazoa; phylum Chordata; class Actinopteri; order Acanthuriformes; family Acanthuridae; genus Naso; species Naso thynnoides. The sequence continues at coordinate 12,432,025 of JAQLOL010000013.1, forward strand.
GTGCACTCTGCTTTGACAAAACTGCTCAGTCATTCACACAAATTTGCTTGCAATCAGATGTAGCTGCACCTAAGATGTTGTAATGTTGCTGGGTGTACATGTACGCATATAATGTAATGTGGCAAAAGAATAGCATGCTTCACCAATTAAGCATTGTACTTCTGTAAAATTGTTGGACTCACACTAGGAAACTTGTTAAAACCATTACCTACAATGCAACTTGACCACTGACAATTCAGCAGGAAACCTGGGTGTGTCAGTAGCAGCTAGTAGCTTTTAGCTGCTAGCCTTAAGCAGCGATGAAGAGGAGGCTTCAGAGGTTTGGTATTAGGCTTGTGTCGAATGGTGATCAAGTAGTTTATGAGTGATTGAAGGTACGGAAAATGACAGAATCGTCTATTGAGGCACCAACTGACTTACTATCAAAAGATCTTATAAAAAATAATCTCTATAACTTGCACCCCATTGCATGCATTTGAAGATGTTGTTTCCAGTAGAGTGACACGTCTGCCTGGCGCAGAGCAGCTAGTGAGTAGTTTGACAAGTGAAGAGGTTTGGAGATTTCCACATGGAGAAATGACACCAATACACATCACGCACCAACACACAAACTTTACCAATAATAGAAAGTAATGTGCAACTATTTGCTTGTATCAAGTCTGTCTCACATAGCATACAGTGCTGTACTGTAGCAGAGAACGAGGCAAAGAGAGAGAGAGGCCTGCTGGGTGAGCTAGGTTCATTTTAAATGAGAGATAGAGAGAGCGGCACACTGCGCTGTCAATTTACAGGCTTGTCTTAACAGAAACGGTCTGTGCTTTCAATGTGTTATAGAGACACAAATCAGGCAAGAATCATGTTTAGTGTAAGGCCCAGCCAAAATTAAAATCCTGTAGCCGCACCTGCTGCACACAACCATATTTTTCATCATAGATGGAGCATTAAAATCCTCTCTCTTCACCTGTACAAAATGCTGACTTCAAGTTCTTGCAACCATGCAGTAACGTAACTCCTCCTACCCCCTCGCATGATCGGATTGCCTATCAGTGATCTGTACTGAGCATGATTGGACGATCTGAAAGGAGAACCAAGTATCCAACCATATTTAGTATCATCACCTCTTCTAACTACACAGCCACAGATTCTTTCTCTTTATTTTTAAACTTCATAGCCCAAAGTGATGCAGATTTAATTGAGCAGATTTTGCACAGCTCCCTCTGGAGCCACGAAAGGCCTTATACAACTACTTAAAGCAGCGGTTCTCCACAAGACCTGTAAACAGACGTTGGTGTGTACAATTTCTTGTTTTGTTCCCTGACGTTTGCCTTCAAGAAGAATTCTTTATAGTTGTGCAGTCATTCTTGTATACAGAATGAAATTGATTCTCTGCATTTAACCTATTCGAGGAGCAGTAGGCAGCCACTGCACAGTGTCTGGGAACCATCTGGAAGTCAGTGCTTTGGGGCTCAGGAGAATTAACCTTAATGTGCATGTGTTGATGGTGTAGAAAACCATATTACCCAATGGAAATTATGCTGGTTTCAGCTCTTGGTCTTTTGGTTTTGGAATAAGAGGAGAAGAGGCCTAGGAGAAAAATAAGAAGAACTTAGACTTGGATTGGGTGAAATCATAAACAGCAAGAAGCTGAAGGGGATTTTCTTTAACCTTTTAAGAGCTGAAGTCAAAAAAACCACTCCATTATAAAAGCTTCGCTCAGCTCTTTCCTGTTCAGTTCCACATGTTGAAGGCACTTATCAATTCTGTCATTCAGAGGCAAAACACTTAAAAGCATGATTGTATTTTCATTGGGAAATTTTGCAGATTCTAAACCCTGAACTGGCTGCAAAGCTGTCGACAACGCCAACAGTCCTCATTCATGGCCCGACACGGGGATGGTGTGTCAGGGCCCTACAACAGCTCTGCCGTATTGCAGTGTTCAACCACACATACACACACTCACACAGAATGGGGCAACTCGTTCTAGAGGGAAAAAAGTTGTTTCAGGATCAGCTTTGTGTCCTTGTCATTGTTTCCCACGGGCATTCTGGCAGGAAGGAAGGAGGTGACAAGGAGGAGGGCAGTTAATAACTTGACCAATAGACAAGATGAAACAAAACACCCTCATTCTCTCTTTCACTCTGTCACACGCACACACACATTCATGCACAGCTTAGACAGATATTTCAAGTCCATCATTGTGAATAAAGCCAAAAAATGAAGTGAGACTCCATCGCAGGATCAAAGTCCCTGCTGTCATCTTTAAGCAAAAATCTTGATGGGCACTTTCATTTGATCTGACATCTTATATACACCGTAAGTGTGTGGGCAGCTCATAACAGAGAAAATGTTAGAGGAAAAAAATTTAGACAAATGTATGGACATAAAGAATGGTGAATGGACAAATAAATGGGAATATTAACAAATAAATAAATAAATAAATAAATAAATAAATACATACATTCATGAAAACAGTCAAGACGTTACTAATATTGCAAATGCAATATTTCTCCTTTAAAAGATAATGGGACTGTTTTTTCTCCATCCCTGAAAAAAATCTCTGTAAAGGCATTACAAAAGATACCTTCAAGTCTTTGTTTGTGTGCTTTATTTGAAACTATTTTCATAAGAATTTTTATTAATTACATTTCTTATATCAAAAAATTCATTTTTCCTTTTTTGTTATCATGAATTTAATAGAATCCCCACGAAGGATTTATTTATTAGCAGCAGCTTAACAATATTGATATTTTTAAATGAGAGATCCTGAACCTCAAAATAGACACTGATTGCATATTGTGTGACTACTGCGCAAGCCTGCTTAGTTTGAATCACTGAAAATGCATGAAATTTTTTTTAACAGTCAGTTTTGACAAAAGAAATGCTTGTAAAAGGCTCAGTTCTGTCTTTAAATCTGTAGCTGATCACACTGAGCATCACCAGCAAAACGTACAAAGTGGTTTGTGTCAAGTTCGAATAACTTCAACTTTTCAACTTAAGGTGTGGAGTCACACCACTCTTCAGTGTCACTTCTGGCTGATGCAACTAATTGAATCAGGTCAGGGGTGGGTTTTTCCTTTCACCACGTTCTTCTTGATTTGTTGCCTGGGAGACAGCAGTGGACGCAGACGAGAAGTTAATACTGGCTGTAACCTCCTACAGATGCGCTGTCAACGCATTTTTGGAGTGGCCATGCTTGATGCAATGCTTCTTGGTGTGGCCTTAAACAGTTCCAACATCTGCAGCAGACACACACACACACACACACACACACACACACACACACACAGAGGGGGAAAATACAGCTTTGACCAGAAAAATAAAACAAAACACATTGGAAGGACTCCAGTTGCATCAGTCAAGCTTCCCCTGTGATCCCGTCATGATTAAACTGGTTTATCTGTAAACACCTTTTCCTTACTTTGATCCAGACAGGTCTCAAATACAGATGAAATAATAAATCAACTCTGTTTTTCCATCCGCTGCTGTATCAACAAACCATTCTCAACTCCATTTAAATTGTAAAAGAATCCATCAAGCATGTTAAGTAAAAGAAAAACCTCTAGAAATTATAGAAAGCATTTCTATGCTTCATTTTTGAGTTGTACTTGAAAGAATCAACAATGTTTTCTTTCATGTACCAACAAAGACAGCATATATAGCACATGTTTGACATAGATAGATAAATAGATACAGTATTTGAAACTGTAATAGTTGAAATGGATGAAAGTATGGTATAAATGAAATAAAAATATATAGGTAAAATATTTAGATAAAATAAGTGGAGAAATACTTGAAATAGTTAGCCGTCAGGAAAGGATAAATTGATGAAAATATGACATTTTATGTCACTCTCAGTGGTTATAGTATGAATGCAAACAGAAATCAACTAGCTTCAACACTGATAGGTCCTATGTATGACAACAGGGTGTAGCTATTCACTTTCATATAATAAATACTGTTAAAAACCAGCTCAGGTTAACATATTTAGAGCACAGTGGGTGATGTTGAAGATGAACAAGATGACCCTGAGAGTCATGTGCTTGCCCTGCTGTGGTGTCCTTGAAGACACTGCACCTCTGACCACATCAAGAGCCTTTCTGCAGCTGCTTCTCCTATGGAGATCAATAATGTATCATATGAAACATTAGTTCACACACAAGGGCAGCAATCACACTATTCTTGTAATCTATATGCCTCTGAAACGCCATGACTCTTTGTCCTCCACACTCCAGCATTAATTTTAAACTGATATTTCTGGATACTGAACATCTCACCTGGATCATACAGTATTAGGGTTAAGTGCCTGGCCTGTATTCAATTAATTGATTTGGGTCAAGAGCTGGTTTTGTTAATGCCTGTGTGAATGTGAAGCAGAAGTTCAGCTTTCCTTGGTAACTAGCAGACCAACTGTAATTCATGTCACTTTTGCACCATGAAAACAAGACACACTCCTTTTTCATTCTGTCCTTTTCTCTGCAGACTAGGTCAGTGCAGTACATAGCTGGATCATTGGTGTGTAGCTGGTGTTGCTAGTAGTGTGGCACTAGGGTGCACATCGCTGCTAATCGCTATTTGGGGCACAGGCCCAGCTCACTTGCCATGACACCCAGGGTGTGGTGAATCCTATCAGTCCCCAGCAGATCCTGTGGTCCCCTCTTTCTACAGCTCCTGTCCTGTATAGTTGGTCTGTCATCCGCGGGGTCAACAAAGCTCGGTCAAATGGGTATTAGCTATACAGCTAAGCTTTAAAGCTCCGTTTGATCAAAAAGGGGTTTTCACAATGGCCTTTTGTTTGCTCAGGCAATGTTTTTGAATAGTCCTGTGTGCAGCGTATGTGTTTGTTTGGGGAGTTGAGAGCTGGGTGAGTGGCTAAATTGAAAAGTGCAGACACACTTTCAATACAGGGAAGTGTGAAAGTATGACAGAGACAATCACCTTGGCCAAGATTGTTCTTTAGCTGTGATTGAAAGGGCTGGAAGTAATCAAAGCGTGGAAAATCTTTGCTTTTCCTTCTCTATTTCTCTGCCTTTGCCTCTGTCTGCGTCTTCAACTTCATCCACAGCTGTGCCCGGTGTGATTAATGGCAGCCATTCATTAGCTTGATCAACCACTTTAGCAGAGATTATTAATCAGATGCTTATTTAAATGTCACCGCTGAGCAGCTGAGAGGAAATGAGGCCACTGGGAAATTGAGTTTTTGTGTGCAGGCTGCACGGTGAGTGTTTGTATGTGTTTTTCTGTGTGTGTGCGTGTGTGTGTGTGTATTCTGCACGTTTGCATCCTTTGGTTACCAGAACATTGCCACACACTGATAACCAAGAGTCTCATGCATATGGTGCTTTGCATACATCAGGCTGAGCAGCAAATACTTAATGAATATGTAGCAATGAAGCCTCATGCTTAATTGCAAATAAGATGTAATGTGTCTCATTAATAAAACAGAGTGTTGTGCAATACTTCTGGGAATGTACGATTACTAGAAATCTACAATCTCCTGACTGTTCTGCTATGTTTCATCAAGTGTGTGTGTGTGTATCTGTGCTCTTACATTGAAATAAATTTCCCACTAGCCAAAATGAATGAAAATCTTTCATCATTTGTTTCACAATTTTTCACCAGAACTACTTCCTAATAATTATTTCCTGTCCAACAGGAGAACATAACGTAGAAAATCTTGTGGACTGTTTAAACCCATTTTCCTCATGCTTAA
>JAQLOL010000013.1:12455913-12470049 GCA_029783665.1 Naso thynnoides
AAATGTCCAAATACAAAATTTTAAATTGTTATTGTGTAGTGATTTCCACTGATACAAATGTGCAGCCTACTTTGCAAATTCATTCCAGTATTCAACCACTTACTTTTCAATTGCTGCAATACAATTTCCAGATGATGCACCTTGCAAAATGACTCAGCTGATGCTAAATTCAGTAATATCAACTTCCTTGATGTCTTACTATTCTTCTGCTTGTTGCTCAAAATTGCCTAAAAATACCCGGAACCGACCCATCGCTGCGCAGCAGTTATAATTTTTTCATTTTTCCTTCTTTTCTTTCTATTTTTTCTGTATTGCCTCTATTTACCAGCTTTTTACATTTTCTTCTTCTTCTTTCTCTTTCTATACTTTGAATTGTTCTCCTTTCTGTCTTTCTGTCTCTCTCTTGCTCTTGTTTATCAGGTGTGTTTTGTGTGTCTTTGTTTGAAAGTCTGTAGGTTTGGAACAAACGTATGTAAACAGACATTCACACATCCAGGTGTGTGGCTGAATATGACAGATAGCATCCTCTTCATATTGACATGTCTTTTCCCCATGTGTGCATGTGTGCGTGTGTGTGAGAGAGAGAAAGAGAGCGTTCCTTCCTCACTCACTCCTCTTCTTCTCTGGTATAAATTATGTGTCACTCGTTTCCTAGAGCTGTGATGAGCGTCTGATTTGCATAATCCAGTTAGGGGAGTCAAATGGCACTGTCTGCTACCAGATTTGGCATGCTAGCCCCAACGCTAGCTTCATTAGCATGGACCATTACAGCCTGGATTTAGCCTGACAGACAAAGACACACACACACACACACACACACACACACACACACACACACACAGTCCTGCTATAAAGAGCTAGTGTAAGATTACCAATTTGAAGCATAAGAAAGTGAAGCCTATCTTTACTCGGGAAGCAATTATGTCTTAGGTGATAAATGTGCTTGTGTGACAACTCAGCTGTCAGAATTGTTACGCCTCATCAACAGATACCCGTCTCCGGGGTTGCAGATGGAAATTTGCTCTGGCTTCACTACACACATCACTTCTCGTTTTCCTGCAAAGCTTCTTTACTGTATGCATGAAAGCATTTGAGAACAACACAGTATGCTAATGTCTGATAACATATGGATCTTTGCTGGGTCTTAGATGAGATTATATCCTCTCTGCCTACTTGTTATCTTGGTTGCTTTTAAAAAGAACCCTTTGGGGATTGTAGACTGTAGCATTGTACAGCATCGGGCAGCAAGATGAGAAGCAGCAGTGGATGGATGAGTGGGTGAATGGATTATTGGGTGAATGGATAAGTGCATGGATGGATGAGTGGGGTGATAGATGAATGGATATATTTATGGATGGATGGATTAGTGGGTGGATGGATGAATGGATGGATGGATGGATGGATTGATTGATTAGTGGATGGATGGATGGATGGATGGATTAGTGGGTGGGTGGATGGATGAATGGATGGATGGATGCAAAATCCATGTGCTGGGACTGATAACATGATAATAAAAGAAGTGAGGATACAGGTAAAAACAAATAATTACACATATCAATTAGAATATATAAAGAAATAACATAGTTGCATTAATAATCAAGGGGTTATCTATGGAAAGTCATAACAAGATGATTCTTTTGCCAGAATTTAAAAGCAGCAATAAATGAAGGATGAGACAGGGTAAGATGTTCCACAGTCTGGGAGCAGGGATGGAAAAAGCTTGCTCACTTTTAGACTTTGAGGATCTGAGAGGGCTCAACTTAGAATAGCTAAGAGATGTGAGCTGTTGCCAGTCAATGTTTTGCCTTAACAACAAAACCATTTAAAAATCTATTCCAGAGTATATTTCACTGGCAGCCAATAAAGGAGGAAGCACTGACTGACTGACTGACTGACTCCCAACAGAGAAAGTTATAGTTCACAATTTATTATTTACCTTATTAATTGCCTCATAATTTGGACAATGATGCCGGGAAATAAGAGCACAGCATTGAAAAACTGTCCAGGGTGTCAGTGAGAGATTACATCCCGGCAGGTGTAAGCATTAAAAAAACATCATTATTACAAAAGGGAAAACAACATAAGACTTAAAGACACATCATCCTCATCTACTAGAAATAGCGTAACTACACTCCCAAAGAACTAAAACACACAAAACAGATTTAGAATGGTTATTTGGTTTAAAGAAAAATCCATTCAAACCATGTGTTGCTTCGGGCGCTTCATTGCAGAAGCCTCTTTGCTCCTGGAGCCCTTCTCTGCAGAGACACCCAGTCTATTTTCAACAGCCACTCATTTAGGAGTTAATTTATGCTTCTAGCAGTGACTGGGAACGTTTCTGCGTGGGCAAAGGGGCACTTTTATTACAGAATGTCTTGAAATTAATTTCGCAGGAGATTAGTGTGGATCCTGCTCTTTATAATGTCTGATCTCAGCCTACGTTGAGTTGAGGAGATGGGAGGACCAAAAGGAGAGGCAGTGGGCTCCCTCTGCTGGCTATTAGCACAAAACCTGTCACAGCTTTGACTCATACCGTATGAAAGAGAAAAGAAGAAAGCAAGAAATAGTGGTAGAGGGAGAAAATTAGAGGAACACACACAGAGAGCCAGTGTGACTCAGGAAATGCTGGCAAAGACCCAGACAGGATGGGATACAGAGACAGAAAGAGATAAGTCACTCTAATTTGGTGTGTTATTATTCAGTTGGGATGAGTGCTGGGATGAAAACAGCCATACATCACAGTGGTAACACTGTCAAATAGTCCCCAGCTCTGCCATGCCACTGGCAAGCTGCTTTAGTACCCGCTGCCAATGTTGTGTACGAGAGGGAAGAAAGTGAGAGATAAAGAGAGAGAGAGATGAGAGACATACAGAGTGAGAGAGAGAGAAATAGAGCCATCTATTATATTCACATGTCAGCGGCAAGTAAGTAACTTTCAGAACAGTCAGAAAATGAAAGTGGTCTGAAAGTACTTTAAACACTAGTGAGATGGTCAGAACCAACACGTTATCATTATTATTATCATTTATTAATTGGTATCAAATAACAACAAATAAATATGGTTACTTGTCATATAATTGTCACAATAGGCTGAGTAGTTTTTTTGTTTTGTTTTGTTTTGTTTTTTATTTTGACTTACTTTTAAAAAAGTCTTTTTTATAAATCAAGCTCTTAAACTTGTGAGGAATTGTGCAATATCATGTTGGAGTTTTGCTGACTTGCTTTAACGCCACCGAACTGAACTCCTGCATTTAGGATGATTAAAATGTTGGCCTGTATTTCAGTTCATAATTTCTGTTCCCCTGCCATCACTGTGCATGTGCACTGTGCATCTCTGCAGAAATGGGACGGCAGCGAGATGGCTCACACCATAGCTGCATCCACACAGCTCCAGAAAACATATATGTGTTCAGGTTTTGGGGGGGGGGGGGTTGTTTTGGGTTTTTTTTTCTTTTTTTGAGGTGACATAGGGAAATCTTTGTTGCTTAGCCCCAACTCCACCAGTTTGTAGATAAATTACATAATATATGGTAGATTAGGTAGGAAAAACTCTTTGTGCCCGTGGTTAACTTGCAGTGCCACTGTGATTTTCAACAGGAAGCAATAAATTGGCCAATTAACTTGCTTGTGCATTACTATGCTCTGTTGTTGACAGCAAGGGCACCTTCACTTTGAATGAGCTGCATCATCATATAGTGTACTATGATAGAGCCTTAAATATTTTCGCAATCGCAAAAAGTTTAACAACCTTGTCTCACCGTCTGTTGTTTGTCAGAAAGTGCACACTAGGAGGCCAAATGTCCGGGTGATGATCTTGTATTTAGGGAGATGTTCTTGTTTACAGCCTGGTTTGGATTTGTGTTGACAAGCGCTGTGCACCAGGGACAAATAAACAACATCTTGCATAAATAGGAAGAATCTGTTTGTGTGCAAATGATTGAAAATGTCATGGCTGTCTTTCCAGACATCACACACACGCACACATATAGTACACACACACACATACACACACACACACACACACACACACACACACACACACACACACACACACACACACACACACACACACACACACACATATACTCTCAAGAAATTCATTCATATCCACAAGTTCTCTCTGCAAAATGTTTGAAGAGGAGGATGAGGATGAAAATTCATGAAGAACAGATGGGTTCAGGGGAATGAGATCTGATTTGAGTAATGCCCGTCCAAATTTAATTCCTCAAAATCTGGCACACCGGAACTTCTCTTCAGCTTTACTTCAAATGCTGATTCGTGCTGCAGTGTCCTACACATTTGCTGTTGCAAATGATTGAAAGTTCACTTAAATACTTTAACTGTATATTCATCTGTTTCCATTGCTCAAAGTAGGACGGTACTCAAGGGTAACCAGTATCTGAACCTCTGCTTTTCAAGCTTGAACTGTGTACTGTCACTTTTTCTTTAGCACAGTCACCTCTCACAAGCTGCCACATGTTACTGGCCACATTAACCCCCGGCCAAAATCTACCCCCTAAATAGTTATGGTTAGATAAAACCTACTGGGCAGGGCTTCTGGGCTAGAGAGGTATAGTCTGGGCAAGTTCTAATCATACCCCGGTATAAACCAGACAAGCTCAGAATATGGCCAGGGGATAAAACAGGCTAGCCCCCTTTGACCTCAGATGTAGTCCGGCTAAATGCTGTGACGCCGGTACTTTTTCTTACCTTTCCATATCAGGACTATGGTCAGTTGAACCTTAGTTGGCAAAAAAAGCCAGCATTTTAACAGTCCTTTCTTATATTTTTATTCAGCATAGAAAAATGACATTATAACACACATCACATTCTCAATAATTCTTGTGGAATTTGTTGCATAAGTCCTGATTTGATTAAACTATTTCCATAATAGATGAACAATAGATGAAAAATGAACTGTAAGTAGTTTTCGTTGTGTATGACTGTGCAGGGATATCACCTAAAAAGACACTGTAATAAACTGAAAATTTGAAGTCTGACCCAGATTATGACTGTTAAAAATTTGGAGTTATTTTACTGTACAGTTAAATAACGAAAAAAGAAATTCTGTCAGTGTAACTTCAGCTTTCTTTCCTATTATTTATTTATTTTCCCTAAGTGTGCTGTACCACTCTTAGCATTTAAGGGTTAGTTAAGGTAACAATATGATCAGAAAAAAAAGACCTGCAACTACAGCTAATGTTTTCTGATCAAATTTATAATTTTAAATATTACTAGTTGATTTTCATGTGAACATGTGGATAACTGCTGGCACTTTTACTCCAAGAACTGTTTCTTTGGCTTCTGATTAGATTGCGAGTGATTTCAAGTTGAGTGAGGAAAGCACTGCAGTAAATCCCTGTAATGTTTGTACTTTTAGTGAGAAAAGATCTCAGAGGGTTAACTCTTGCCAATGTGCTCTTTCCCTGTTCAGCTCCATGTGATGCAGATGCCTTCTTCTGTCATAGCAACATGTGCATAAACAACACGCTGGTGTGCAACGGCATGCAGAACTGCGTCTACCCATGGGATGAAAACCAGTGTAAAGGTGAGTTGTTAAACTTCAGCTTGTTGTTTGAGCTCTGCAAAGAAAGATGCTTATAGAGTGACAGAGAGAGAGAGAGAGTGGCTTTAAACTGAGTGACTCCTACCACTGGTACTACTCAACACTGCTACTGCTACTAATTGTAATGCATAGCAGTATCTATATAGTGCTGTGACATGTTTTAAAAACAGTTGTGTTACTCCTAGTTGCTTTCAATATTTAGTTAGGGTTTTTTTTACCTTTATAACAATAGTTTTACATTTAAACAATTTTAAACCTCTCTTTAAATTAATTTCTGACTGTATTTGTATTTAGGTTTTTTGTTTGTTTGTTTGTCTCTGTTCTCTTCTTACATGTTTTAATGGGAGAGGCTTGGTTGGAAAAAAGTGAGCTCACCTATCGCTCTACAAATCAGGATGTTGCTACTTTTTACTAGTTTTCAGTGTTAAACCTTAAATTTGTAAAACAGTTTTTTTTTTCTTTGTCAATTTAGTGCTATAATATCAAAGCGAGGTCAGGCTTTTGGATACTTTAATAGAGTGGGTTTTTTTGTATTATGGCATAGAATACTTTTCCTCGAAATATCAAAGAAAATCTCTGCACACCTGAATGTGTAACAGTTGCAGCTGACTAAATAATAACCAGATTTTATGTTTCATCTACAACTGTTCCTCTTCCTCATCCAGGTCTTGCTTACTGTCTCTGTTTTACCTATTTCATGCCTTGAGGCAAACAAGGTCCCGTACATTTAATGACTTTGTGGTACTGTCAATTCCCTCATTTCCTCAGTGGCCCGATTCCTCGCTCCACTCAGAATTTTAAAGTCACTGGATCCATACATTGATCCACAGTGTCTTGTTGCTACCTCCGTACTTTATCTACCACTAACCAAGATTCCCTTATCGCAGCATCTCTGTATATAATGTCCTTTTAATAATTAGTTGAGATTTATTAAGACTCCAGGGATAACCGTTTTTCTCTTCATTATACTGGCAATTAATTAGCCTTCTCTTCCTTGACCTTTCATAACTCATCAATGTATTCAGTGTACATAACATGAGTTATATACTGTGGATCCCTTGAGCTTGCTAGCATTGACACGCCAGCAGCTACATGTGTTTTTGATGATTTTATTACACTGTTGCATTTCAGATGTGTTCTAGTTTGTTTTTCCTTAGACATATATAATTATATTTCTTTCTCACTTTCTATGATTTCTCAGCAATTCATGTTGTTTTGCAGCCCCACAGCTCCCCTCCTTCCTGTAAATCCAATAGAAAAGCAGCTCACAGAGATGCCTGTGTATTCTGTATGTACAGTACTGTAACACTCTGAGGCTTAAAGTAGAACCAATGACAAATTGAATCAATTAAGTAAATCCTTCATGGCCTATTCCTCACTCACACTAAGATACTTCCCACACTACAGTTGGAATTTGAAATTGTGCAGAACTCAGCAAGAAGAGGCCACGTTTCTCAGCCTGTTACTCGTTCTGCCTGCTCTTCGCTCTAGTAATGCATATGGCCAACGCAGTGCCCACATTTGTCCTCATTAGTGGCAAAATGTCAAGTTTTATTCCTTTCTTCATATGCGTGAATGTAACCGTTTACTGTTATTGAAGCTCAGTGTGTCGTGTTGCATGTTCATCCAGCATTTAAATGTCACAGACCTCCCTACAGATTGCGTCTCTACACACTCTGTTAGTCTGTGCTTGTCTTTGTGGTTTCCACAGCTGTAACCTTTGTTGTCCATCATTCTGATAGCTAATGAAAGTCATGACTTTGTGTATGATAGCGTCCTTATGTTAGAAGATTTCCTCACATGATTTGAGCTATGGTATGTTAATGACCATTAGATTTGCCCTACCGCCCTTAGTTACTGTTGCCTGCCAAGGTTTCTATTTGCGGATAGTACATACAGAGTTTACAGTCATTAAGAGATAGAAAATTACCTCTTTCTAACATCTAAGTTGACTTGCACATTCACTACGCAATGAAACAGTATTATTTTCGTCATTTTCTGAGCATATCGTGAAGTGTCACTACGCCCAGACAACTAGTTCCTCGGCATTTTCTCCCACAATGACAATTCCTCCATAGCATGGTGAATATGCACAGTCACGACATTTAGATGGAGTGCGTTAGAGATTTTTGGATGTGTTTTAGAGGGCTTTAGAAGACAGTAAAGGTGTCTTCCCTTTACCTCCATGGAACACGTAAAACTGCTCATCCAGGGCGAGTATCTAGGACCTACTGAACGCACAGAGAAGGGAAAGGTATCTATGTGTTCTTGTCTTACATCGGGATTTTGAATGAATAGTAGGGCTGGGTATTGGCAAGGACTTTGCCATACGGTACGCATCACAATACATGGATTACATTAAGATTATAACACAATGCATCGCGATGCAATGCATATTGCAATACAAAATGCGATATTCCAGAGCTCACTGAAAATGTCAAAACAGAGCTGACAAACAAGTTGTTGTGTACGATCTGAGTAGTCTGGATACATTACAATATATTGTTAATTCAGCGGACAAATTCAAGTCAAAGCAATTTAAAACAAACTTTACTTTCCAATTTATTTGAACGGTTTTGGCAATTACCGAACACACTGGTGTAGCTGCCATAACATCAAAATGAGAAATGAAATTCAAGTGCCCCCCTGCACTTTAACTGGACACACTGAAATTGAAAACATGAATGTAAAGTGAACTTTAAGGCAGGGTTTTGGCAAGGACTTAGCGATACGATACGTATCAAGATATGTGAATACATGGATGCAGATATCATGAGAACAAATACTGTGATATATTGCCGTACTGATTTTTGTAGCACAGCCCTTATGAAAAGACTTAAGTCCCAAAAAGGTGCACTTTTCTTTTAACTTCCCAAAATCAAGTAGAGAGAGACAGATCTGCAACATTAGCTTACCTTACATACCAGCCACAATGAACATTCTACACACTTGATGTGCTAGTTGTGAAGGGGGCTTTTTTAGCATGTGACACACAAAATAACATGGAATGTTGGTGGCTATGAAAATAATGATTGGTTTGGAAACAACTTCAGATAGTAAGCTAGTTAGCTAAACATGCTAACATTCGCGGTCTACAACAGAACAGATAGAAGCACTGTATAGTTTATACCTTAAGCTTTAGGTTTTGTATTTTTGGTTTTGAAAAAGCTGTAAAAAGAATCTACCAAACAAAATCTTTATAGCAGCAGAGAAAACCAAAGCATGACAGGTCTGCTGTGCCTACTTGCAGTTGTTGAGTGAAAAATCAGTATGTGGGTCAATTAATTGGGAGTGGTCATCTTTTATGTGTTTTCTCAGTGTGATAGTTATATTGTTGTGATTCATCTTACAGGGCCATTATATTTAATTTTTTTAATCAACATCCCTTTCTGTTGTGCTTTCTTTCTGCCACTGCACAGAGAAGAGGAAAGCCAACATCCTGGACAACCTGAACAACACAAATGGGACCATAATTGGTGTTACCTGTTGCATTGTCCTCATACTCCTCATCGTTTCTGTCATCGTCCAGATCAAGCAACCACGTAAAAAGTACATCCTGCGACGAGAGGACTTTGACCCCACCATGTTCCAAGAGGTCTTTGAGCCACCTCACTATGAGCTGTGTACTTTACGGAGCGCCACTACAGCCGCTGCGGCCTCAGCAGACTTAGTCGACTTGGCCGAAGACTTTGAGAACTACCACGCCCTTCGTCGGGCCTCCTCACGCTGCGTCCACGATCACCACTGTGGCTCCACCTCCAACCCGGGCTCTGCCCACATATCCCAGCTATCACTCAGTGGACGAGGAAGCCGTGGAAACTTAAGCGCTCGAGACACAGCGGCCGCCGCTCTGCTCACAGACCTTCCACAGCCGCCAATGGCAGTGCGGCCCTTGCTGCCGAACACCGGAAACCGCAGGAGCATCTTGGTCATGAAGCACAGCTACTCGCAAGAGGCAGCGGACAATGGATGTGACCTGGACGACGACCTGGAAGAAGTTCCCACCACCAGCCACCGGCTATCACGCCATGAAAAGGCAGTACAGCGGTCAGTATCCATTGATTTCTGATCAGGAAAGAACAAAAGCCTAGAGTTAACTATGGGGATGTTTGAAATGTGTGTGGGATCTTTACATTTACCTTTATTTTCCTCTTATCTTAGTTTGGTTCTTCCTCTTATTCTGATTTCTTTTCCCTTTTTTTAAAGATTATAATAGGCTTCTGTTTTCACATTGATCCTTGTTCTTTCTCCCTTTTCTATCATTAAAAGCTTTTTCTCGGTTTCACAAAGGGCTAAATCACAATAGAAAAATTTGCCCCCTCTTGCATGATCACCCTTGAACACGTCAAGCTAGTTTTCCTCAACTGGTGACTTGTAGCTTACATCTATAAATCTACTGTACCATGAGGTTTCTCAGAGCTTTTTAACAAATACAGACCTCATTTCAGAAGATATTATTTCTTGCATCAGACAATTTTGACTGTTACCACAAGGGCTTCAATCTGTGCCTCAAAGAGATGACTGACGTCATTCATACAAATGCAACATTATTATAAAATATGCATTTCTATTCCCAATTCTGAACATATATCATCTATATTCGCTATAGCTCAATATTTTGGCATGAACAAGATTTTATAAAAATATATATATGCAGTATTTTAATGTGTACTTGCACCTTGACTGCTTAAAAAGTAACTGTACATGTTTACAAAAACACTATGTGAAAGTATGAGAACACTTTTGGAGAAAACACTTTGAACATGTGACCTTCTCCTGCATGCACTCTCTATGTGCTCTTTCCAGAGTGTTTATGATTGTTTATTGATTTTCTACAAGTCTGCATGCAAGCTCCCACAGATTAGCAAAGCACTAATGAAGTTTATTAGCGTTACTGTGTGTAGCACAATATGCATTCTGACATCTCTATGCAAACGGAGTTTGATATTAAATGAAAGAGCCATGACATTGCAGGTTCTGCCTCATTGGCTCTTTGAGCAAACATGAATCAGAGTACAACACAACTAGGGTCTAAGAGACAATCTCAAGGTAAGCACCCTTATCCAACAATCAACATCTTTATATGTTGTGCAGTCATCATTTGCCCAGTCACTATATACTTTTATGTAAGTTCTTTTTCCTTTTCTGTGATTTTTGGGCAAGTTTACATTTTAGTTTTGTTTGTTTTGTTTTTTTAATTGTTCATTTTCACCAAGATGGTTTTCTTGCTTGCAGCCATCTTGCCCTCCTAGTGAGTTTGTTTAAGTCTTTGTGATGCGCAAGTTTACTGTGTGTCCTCCCGAGGTCATACATTGTGTCACTCAGTGGATTGTCATTAGCATGGACTTTTTCAAACACCTTAAGTTTAAGTTTTTATCAAATAAAATGTCTAACCTCTGCACTTTTCTCCCCGTAGACCTAAAATATCAGTCATGTAAAGACACTTGTTATGTTCATATAAAAGCACAGATTTAAAATCAAACCCAATCCCACATTTTCATAAAATTACATCAGTGCGATTTTTTGCACACACTAAATAAAGCACATCATGATCTTTTAAATATTTGTAATCTTTACTGATCACACACAGTATTCCTCTGTAGTTCTGCATGATTTATGTCACTTTGTAGTAATTGATTTGTGTTTGGTTAATTGTGAAGCATTTATGCCTGTGTGTAACAGTTCATGTGTACGCTCCACGACTGTGCTTTAATGAGGTTGCAAAGCAGAAATAAAAGAATTAGAGATGTACATAACTGTTGAGAGGAACTTGTTTGTTAAAAGCTTAGTTAACTAAAATCTAATGCGAAGCCGTGGAAGTTCATGCCTGCAGCTTTAAGTTTGCATAAAATGGAGCAATCACATAAAGTGCTACCCATTGTTTTGTCATTTTTAGTGTGAAAAATGTGCCGTTGTGTGTGTGTGTGCGTCTGCTTATGTTCTACATTATGTTGCATTGTCTCCATCATGTAGACTTCTTGAGAATAGTGCAATCCTGGAACAGTACGAACGGGCATCACTGACATATGAGAAAGCGGAGCGGAGATTTACACCAGCATGATGCTGATGATGATGGTGATGATGATGGAGGGACACTTTAACGAAGGATGTTAAGTTTGTGTTATGTGAATTCATCTGCACAGATGAACACAAAGGACCAGAGGAAAACACTCCAGCTGCAAAGTCTTTGAAAATCCGTTTGCTTTGTGTAAAATGTAGGCGATCCAGATTGTGTTTTTTGTCTCACTGGAAAGAGATTAATCTGAATACAGATTATTCATCATTAAATTTTAACCTTGGAATGTTAGTCAGAACCTTCTCTGGCATTGTCATTGATTCCTTGCTGATAACAAACTTAATGTGATCAAACATCTTCAAGTTATTTTTTTAAGCATGTATTTATTGAATTGAACATGATTTTAATAGAAAATTATAGATGCTTGCAGATTGTCAAGTTAAAAATAATTATTTTACAAGTGAACACTGGAATTAATCTAAATTAATTACTAACTTAATTAAACCTAATTATTGCTGGAATAGCCAAAAGCAGTTAATTTGGACAACAAGGCTTGTGCATGCTTTTTTATGGCCATTAAAGCATTAACATACTCACATTACATATGAAAAATCATAGAGTAACCCATTTATCATATGGACACAAAAGGAGCATTGCATGTTGCTGCTAAGATAAAGAAAAGTGCACAGATTAAATTCATCTCTTCAATTTTAACATAAACTAACTTTGGACTTTTGAAAAAATTTTTATTTGTTTATTTATTTATTTTTTACTTAAAGCCTGTTTGTCTCCTAATTCTCTTCTACTGTAGGAGCTTGATATCTTTGTATTAAAACAGACTTTTTTTACTAGGGCAAACTGTAGGATGATGGTTTTTACAGTTATTCCAATTATCTATCAGGGCTGATTTTACTGATGCTTTGTAAAATAAATAACAATAAAGCTTCTCTTTTTTTTCTTTGTTTTATTGGCCTTTGGTCAGTAGTTGTTTTGTCTGTTTAGTGTGTCATCATACTGTCAGCAATCCATACGTCACAGTCACACGTTTTTAGATCATGTTTTTGTTGTTGTTGCTGTTGCTGTTGTTGTTGTTGTTGTGGCTTATTTGTGTAAGGGAAAGACCCAGACCAATCTATTTGTTTACCATGGGACAATAAAACAAATCCTAGAGGGTCCAAATAATCCCAGGTAATCACAGGTACCTGACAGACAAGTTAATTGTATTTTTGTCTTTGTCCTGATGAGATTAACCTCATACACTGCAGAAGGGATGGGATCAGCATCACACTTGTGAAACCGGATTTGTGAAACACTGAAAGCATCCTGCATTATGTGAAAAGTGAGAAGAGTAGGTCAGCTGTGAGCACAAAGACATGAACACACGATTCACACAATGCATTCATGTACATCTTCTTTAATTTCTTAGGCTCTGCCATTGTCTGCCTATTTTCTTTTTGCTGTGTCCATTTTATGGTATTTACCATCTATGTGTACATTTTTTTTTTGTATTTAATGGCATGTATGTATTATTCACATCCATGCACTCGACTCCTTTTTTTCCTCCATGTAGGCACAATCATACACAAACCCATATTTCTGCAGAAACTAAATAAAATGTTTCTTTTCTACACATACATTGTGCTGATGTCTGTGTTGTCTCTTTTTTTTACTATCTATCTCTCTTCTCCACTCTCTCCTAAACACACACTCCCACACAAAACCCACAAAGTCACAAACTCATCCGGCAGTATATAGATAGAGGCAGACACCTCAGTAATTAAGTAAGTCTGAACCAATTCGATCAGAAGACGCCCAGGCAGCAGATGAGAAGGGAAGTGGAGGGCCGGGGACAGACTTAAAGTAATAGTGTTTTCATTTCTCTGCAGATACATCAGACAGATGCATCATTCCTCTGCATCTTGCCAAGTTTGACAGCATTCGGAGCTAAGGTTTCTCTCCATTGCATCTTGAGTGAACTGTTGCCCTGAGCAACCTTACCAATGTAGAGTGTTGTGATGAGAAAAAAAGAAAAAAAAAAAAGCTTTGTGGCGTATGCATCAAGTTTTTCTTCTTTGCTTTGGACCGCAGAGGTGCATTTTTCCCTCCCTGTGCCCCACAACTGGCTAGGATTGACGAGCCATGGAACACTTTAAATTTCAGATACGGGACTGGAACTTTGGGTTTTTTTGTTTGTTTGTTTTTTGAAACGTAGGGTACCTTTAATGTAAAGTTGTTCATGGAGGAAAAAAAGAAACAGAATCAGGTTTTTTAAATCACTTTCATGTAACCATCAAGGTATGAAATTACGTATTTCAGCTGCTGATTTCACGTCATACTTCTTACTTTGATGTCATGTCTTTACAGTAGAGTATCAGGTTTTTATATCTAAAAAATTATAGAAAGCCTTGAAAAACTGAATGTTTATGAAAAAAGTGATGTTAAACTTAAAAATTAGGTGCATAATGAATATACATGATTCTACTGACCAGTCAACTAACCTTTATTCATTCCCACTTTCACAGATGTCTGAACAATTTTTGCTTTTTTTTTCTGT
>JAQLOL010000013.1:12478176-12503708 GCA_029783665.1 Naso thynnoides
ACTGAAACTCTTTTGAAGTGACGTTTGTTCCTTTTCTCAGAAATGTTTGTGGGCTCCAAATATGAGAACGTCAAGTATGGTCACATTTGTCTTACATGCAGCAGAGTGAGGGTTTTTTTTCCCCCCGAGAAGACATGTGGTTTCAGTCTGTCAGCTTTTACTTTTCCCTTTGAGAAACTTTCAAAGCCAGTGTGTGTGCATAAACAGACACAAGCTTCTTGTTTGCATGTGCTTGTCTTTGTGCATTTTTCTTTAACCTTTGCTAGTCCTTGTTGACGTCAGAGGTCGGTCAGGGCAGGTCACAGCTTTTATTTGTCAGTTAGCGAGTATGGTGAGTGTGTGATTGGGCAACTTTATTTCAAACAAGTTTGTAAAATTTCAACCTTGCATGAGGTTTTTTGTGCAAATACTGTCAGTAAAGACACAGACGAGAAGACAGGAGAAACAAGGCTTTTTTTTCCCCTACTTTTAAAAAGTTTCCATCACTGATGTTTTTTGTGCTGCATGGCATTTTTCTCTTAAAGTATTTCTGATGTTATCACACGTCCCACAGAATTCATAAGATATAAAAGACACAAATGAAAGGCTCTTGTAATTTGTAGTTTGCTTGAGATTGTGGTCAGTTTATGGGATTAGTCTTGACTCCCATATTTGATATCTGGGATGACCTTAACAGTTGACTTTGTTTGTTTGGAAACTTCTCTTTGCTGACACATGCGTGTTCTACATACTTTAACATTAGCTACAAAGTTCAGGCTTCTCCCACTGTTCCCTGCCAGTTGAATGGAGTTAAGTGTCGTTTTTCTGTTTAAAGGCAGGTCTCAAATAGAAACGCCTCCTCTCATTCAGTTTGTGTGGAGCCTTTTTTTTTTTTTTTTATGGGCTATGCCTCAGGTTTAGACCGTCATCGTGATTGTTTTTCCCCAGAGCCTTTTGCTTTATAGCCTCTCCAAAACACTTGAAAGCAACCTCCATGATTCCAAACCTTCCCAAAATATGCCCTGTGAATCATATGAAGCAGGTTTCTCAGCTGTTTTTAACTTATTTCTATTCTATTTCTGACAAATACAAATAGAAGTCAACATAAAAAAGTCTATTGAGTCATTTCCTGGTAATCTTGATACTGCACCAGCTTTTGAGTTTTTTTTTTCATTGTTATAGTTACATCTCAGAGGCACCGACTGTTATTTTAGGCGTTGTTTGAAATATTTGTGTATCAGGAAATGCCACAGTTGAAGAGAATAAATGATGCAGTTGAAACTGAGAGATGCCTGGGCTTTTGACCTCGTGTTTTCCCAGGCCATTTAAAAACATCCTGTGTGCTCTGTGAAATGTTTGTCTGTTTTAGAGAAAAGCAAGATTGTTATTCCTTACGTCTTATTAGACATACTAAGACTGGCTAGTAATATGTTCATTAATCAGCCCACGAGCCCTCCTGCCTTTTTCTAGCACTCATCTTTATCTTCCTCACTCTTCCTCCTCTTTAGCCTCCTCTAATCTAATCTATCATTGTTCCATAACTCCTCTGTGTGCACTACTTCCTTTTACACATCCATATTTTTTCTCCTTTTCTGCGTTTTTTTTCTGCTCCTCTTCCTTTTATTCCTCTCCCTCTCGTTCACTCTGCCCTCTCTGGTGTATAATGTTCCCTGTTTAGATTTTAATGGAATGTGCAGCAGGGAGGCCCCACAGTCATCCATAACCCTGCATTAAAGTTTTGTGAGAGGGGCCAAAGCAACTCAATTCCTTATCTTAAATGAACATAAATTTACATTAAAGAAACAAAGCAGGAGGGAAAAGTCTGGATGTGTTATCACTCCCTGACTTGGACATTCTCATGGCTACCTGAACAGTGACTCCAGACAAGCCATGAAGTAAAACTTTAAATACATGCAGACACTGGAGAGAGATTGAAGAGTTAAATAGATTATAAATTGTTAGATTATTAATTTGTTTAAATCTATCTTAAGGTTTACAGAAATAGTGTTTTGTTTTGTTTTTTTGTTGTTGTTGTTGCTTGTTTTTGTTTTTTTACCCCATGCTGCAGGGATCCAATTTTAATGTCCTGACCACATTTAATTACTTTATCTACTATTAAAGGTAATTTGTGTGATAATTATCTTGAACTTGGCGTTGTCTGTCTGCGCTGCATCTTTGCCCATCAATCTCCATCACACCTACAACAACAGGATGGCAATTTTGAACTAATTAAGAAATCATTCTGCAAGGGCATCAATCCATCACTGGCACTGCATGTGCTTTCTTCCTGTTACTGTTCCAATTTAGCTTGCTAACATGATTAAAAAGCACTGAGAGTCTTTTCAGAGGAGCCAGAGGAGATGAAATAGCAAACACATGCAATATATTATTCAAACTATGGACCTATTTTAAGCTTAACCTTCTAAAAAGTCATGTGAGAAAAATTTGACAGTGACTTCTTGCTTTCCTTGTCATCCCTTCTTCGTGGAAAGAAAATAATAACCCTCATCTCAGTTTGTGTGTGAAAGGGTCTGATATTATGATTAAATATACTGTACGTAACATACACAAGCACCGCCTGTTTATGTGTTTCACCGGCACATGTCTCACTCCAGCGTTTTTATGTAAACTGCTATGGGCGGTTAACATAGTTATTGGTTTAGGGAAAAGAATGTTCCATGCTGGTCGGTGCAATGTTGAAAAACGTGTTTAAACACAGAAAAGAGGCAAAAGAACTGCAGTCTGTCACATATACGTCACTCCTCTACAAGAATATTGTCCTGTTTTTTGTTGAGCAATGTGCTTAAAAGGAAACTTAAAAACAACTTTTTGATGTGGTCTTATTCCGTTATTTCCTTACTCCCTTTTTCTGTAATACTTTATCTTGTAAAACATTATCTTTTGTTTTAACAAATGAAATACCTTCTGTAATGTGTGCCTTTTATTTTGAAGCACATTAAGTCTTCGCCTGTGTTATGAGATGTGTTGTATAAATATATTCGTCTTGTGCGTATAGACTCTCGTCAGTTCATGCTTAAAGCAAATAGTTTAAAGAAAGGCTTATTGAAGGAGCATATGCACAAATCCAGTCTTAGCAGTGTTGACGTTTGAATTGTTGGTTTAAACGAATACATCTGACAGTGCAAGTTGCAACTTTTTGCTGTTTTCATGTGCACGGTTGCAGGTCTGTGTGCACTTGTGTCACTGTAAATGCTTCTGCTTTTTTTTGTGTGTATGTGTATCATTACAAGATCTGCATTTCCTTCCTTCTACAGCAAACCTCCGTGTGGCCGAGTTGGTATGGTGTTCAGGATGACCTGTCGATAGAGGAGACCTCCTCGGCTCTGCCACCAGCTGCATCCTTCTCCCACTTGGACATGCCACCGCCATATGACGCCGTCTCTGGAGGTAGCGCACACACACTCACATGGCACAGAAGCACAGAATCCGGCAAAGATGCGTCTGATTCCCAGGACCAATTAAATCTCAGGCTGATGGGAGCTGAGCTGTACCTGGTTTTCAACACGGCGTCCAGGCTACAAACGTTCTTTTAGTACAACTAAACAGTACATTAAAATAAAATTTAAAGCGAGAAATAGGCAACTCAGTAACAGAATCTTAAATTATATTTTCCCAGCATTGCCTAGTTTCACAGTTTGATCTATTTCGTGGACGTCCCGCATTGCACCCGACAAGCTCATTTACATCAAATAGAAGTTGAGTGGTTATTATGGAAATTCACACACGGCAACAGGTTTGTCAACTCACTGTGCTGTGTCCATCATGCACTGTATGGCCTGATGTCCCACTCTCAATAGAAAATGAATCAACTTGACATCCTGGTATGTCTGTATCGTTACATATGGTATAATTACCAAGCTGATGAAAAGTTGAGCCAGGAAAGCTGCTCTGTTCTAAAATATTTTATTATTTTGTTCTACTTCTTTATTCATAATTCCCTGTAGCCAAAACCATGTTCTCTACTCAATGTTCACTATTTCTCTCAAGTGAACTTGGGACACAGCAACCAGTGAAGCAAAGAGCCCTTTTGTCGAGACCTACCACGTAGGTTTTGATGTGTAGTTCTTTGTCTCACTCACTTTTTGTTACGAGCGACAGTGAGTGTCTGCCTCGTTTCATTACTAATAAATATTCCTGTGCAGTTTCAGTGTTACATAGTTTGACTAACTGTAATGGAGAGCAGAGGTCACCGTGAAAAGGTTTGCAGCGGAGATGGCCTTGCAACATGTGTTACAGGAATGAAAATAATTAATTGAGTCCTTTCATTTACACTGAATAAAAGGACAAGCAGCAGCAGAGCTGACAGTCACCAGTTCCTGTAGACCTGATGTCTTACCTCTCTAGCCCAGACGAGTATTTACTTTATTTAGGAACTGCCTTCCAGCTACGCCGTTGCCTGTAGCATAACTGAGCCTACACGTTTCCAACGTGGGCGCAGCGAAACACCTTTAACCCAGAAGCATGAAGTCATCTTCAGCCTCAAACTATTGACCCACCAAAAAAACAAAACAAAAAAACAATCAGTGATCGAAATACAGTTTATTAAACCATTTGCCTGTTTTGAACAGGTTGAAACTCCTCATGATAAAAACTGATCACAAACGTGTCACTCTAAAAGGTCTTTATAACCCAAGAACCTGTGCGATGATTTCCAGCCTCGAGATTCATGTGCCATACTGAATGTCAGCAGCGGAAGTCTGAAGTGCTGTTCTAGAATAAACTACTTAAATCATTAAACCGCTTTCTTAAATAGATAAAGCACACTATGCATCAGTTACGTAATCATTATGAAACCATCTTGGGTTTTTTTTTTTTGTATACTAGAAAGCATCTTGATGTGTGCTGCTAATGTGTCGGTTGTTTCTGTTACCTGTTTTTAGCTCGGCTGCCAGAAGCAAAGCTAGGAAAAGAAAAAAGTATTCGTACTCTTTGCACTAAGATGTGCTCATGTATTCTGCACTACAACTTGCTGTTTGGAAGCAGTCAGAGTTTTAGCGTTTGTTTAGTTTACTCTACGTCGATCCTTTTAATTTTTATTTTTGAAATGCTACGTCTATCCTTAGTCACTGTGATATGCTTCTTTCTTCACAGTTTAAAGGAGAGGAAAGCCAGTTAAAGTACTTCTGTTATATTCAAACATCTGTGTCTTTGACATGACTAACCACAGATTTGTTTCTTCCTACATGTCATTGTGAGTTCATGAAATATGGAACAAATCAGCCAGGCCAGCTGTTGTATCCTTTCTATCAAGTTTTATTTTCCTCTCCTGCGAAAGGCATCTCATTTGAACTGAAGTGTTCCTTCAGTCTGACAGCAGGATGTGGTTACAGCAGGTGGATGTTGTGACTTTTCAGCACTAATTGTATTACTCGACGTGCAGGCTCATTTCTAGCCCCACAGATTATCTTTTTACCTGTCAAAGATAACGGATAAGAAATACCCGGTGTCTTAGGGCCAAACAGTATGTGAAAGTACTGACGCAGTGTTGGAAATTAATTTTCTCTTCCACCAACCACAGTGGCTGGTGAATTGTAAACTCAGCCGCCACTCATTGTTTTACCAGCTGCCATTTTGCGGTCATACTTTTGTGTAACCTTTGTGTTGGTTTAAAATTAAAAAAAAAAAAAAAGATCAACAACCTCTGTCACGTATAAGACAAAACGGAATGGATAAAGTAATGATAAATCTGCCCCTGCCCTGCAAACATTCAGAAACTGAAGGCTGATAATGACCCAGTCCAACGGGCAGAGAAACAAAATTAAATGAGTTAATAAACAGCCTACAAACTCTGTTGATTCCTTCACATGTAGCTGACAGGGTTCAATATAAATTTAAGGGTGCACTTGTAGGAGCTTATAGGCCTATTTTGCGTTATGGTCACGTATATGCAAAATGGCTGAGTGCTTTTTATGCCAAATAGCCATATGCTGCCCCTGCATGTTGACTATGGACAGAGACACTGAAACGCAGGTCGTAAATCATCATAACTGGATGGGAATATTAATGATGTTGGTAAGCAAAAAAATATTAATTATAATTAAAATTAATTAATGATGTTAAAAATATTTAGCTTGCTAACTGCTGCACGTAAGTTGCAGGGGATGACAAAAACCTGTCATGGGGGGAGACGACATGTTGAGGGACAAAATGCGACGGGGAGATGATGGAGAAATTACAGCCTTATATGGGATGAGAAGGAACAACGTTAAGTAGGTTTAAGTAATTAAGTGGTGGGTCTTACGTTAGTAACATGATTTGAGCTGCTAAATTTATCGTTAGCTCACTGTAAATGCAAATATTGGCTGCTGACTCGTTAGCTAGCAGGCGACATCAGTCTAAAACTGTATGTGTGCCAACATAACGCTAGCAGGTGTTTTTTTGCTTGTTTGTTTTTCCCAACTCACTCTACTTGCATTTCAAATCTGTTCCAAAATTGATTTACATCCTCCTTGATCCTATTTTTTTAAATCAACCCCGGGATGACAGAAGGTCCTTAAGCTCGAGTCGTGACATTCTGAATCTTCTGTCCAAATAGCTCCCCGGCCACTGTGGCTTGTGGGATGATCTTATTCACCTGCCACTTTTAATTTAAATTCACTTTAATTTCCCCCCCGCTAATTTCCTACTTGTAGCAAAACAACTTGGTCCCTAAACTTTCTTTACTACCCTTTAAACCTTGTATGCCAGAATTTCACATACTGTCAAGATAAAATTGCAACTCTATGACCATTTGAGTGATCAAAAAAATATGGTACGCCATTTTCTTCCCAGATGTGGACTATAAACATTTCAGCAATGTACTTACTGTCATTTAGATAGGCCAGATTGTTACGTGAGCTGATGGCTTTATTTAAAGTCTAATTTATTATTGATAATGGGTTTGTTTGAGGAACAGCGTTGTCAGTCTAAGAGACAGTGAGAAGAGAGAGGCAAGTGTATCACAGTTGTGAAGGAGGCAGTACACAAGTGAGGAGAGACCAGATTTTATGATGAGTGCACAGCCAGCGATGACTTAGATAACCACTGTGCCAAGAGATGAAGTTGCAAATGGGTTTTTGATGAGAGCGACCAGGAGGATACAGCTTTTTATTGGCGCTTTCCCAAAGCCACTGATGTTTCTGCCGGACACATTTTTGTTGTTCCTACAAAGCTTTTTCTTTCACAGCGTTATGCTTTGTCACTCACACTTTACCGTGAAGTCCCACCCACTTCTTCCTGCGTAATTTGTTACGTAAAGCAAGGGTTCCCAAACTTTTCAGCCCCCAACCCCTAACATATCAGTGCCAGAGTATGGGGACCCTCATCGACCCCTGAGGTGGCATATAATGTTGTGCACAGCTGTGCAAGCACACTATTAGGACTATGCAAGCACGAGCATCAGTACAACACAAAAGAACAACAGCCAAACAGCCACGATGTTATTTTATTATGATAGAAAGAACGGAACCAGAATTTATACAATAATGACTTAAATATGCAATTTTAAATCATTAAAAAAATTATTTGGTTTTTGGAAGGCATCCCGCGACCCCCACCCTCCACCCCCCACCCCGTGTCACCCAACCCACACTTTGGGAACCACTGTTGTAAAATAACACACCTGTCATTTGTTGATGCAGTTTAGAGAGAAATTTTGGGTGTTTAGTGTGATGCACTTGATCTCCTTGCTAGTGCAAACACGGCAGAATCATTGTCACATAATGTTAAATATGCCGGAATAAATAAACATTGTAATCTTATTTTGATTCATCCAGATGCAGCCCTAATGTTAAAACCCTGCTGACCTAATGCTTCTGTTTTTTAGACAGCTGATGGACTATGACCTGTTATCTCCTTTTTTTTCTTCTAGAGGACGATCTGAAGCCCCCTCCCTACAGCGAGTGTGCTCACGGAGATGAGGCCGCCGCTCCCCGTCCCTCTCTTCATACTCCTCTAATTTCTGAGGGAGGAGACTCCATTAGTGTAAACGAAGCCCCACCCCCTTACACGCCATCCCCCACACAAGCCAGTCAACAGGACGGCCCCGCAAGCCACCGTGAATCCCAGTCAGAGAGCAGGTCCGCCTAATCGATCCCTGATGCCAGATTGCCTTTTCCATGCACTGCCTTCCTACATTCAACCTCAGTGATCGTTGCCAGCCTAACTCTCATCACATGAGAGCAGATGTTTATTTGGATGCGAGTGTGTGCGTGCGTGTATTTGGTGGTTTTTAGAGTTAAAGTTGTTTTTCTACTTTGTATTGTTTAAAATAACGAGTGGTCATCTGATGCGTTGGGCAATAACAGATGACATCAGCAAGCCTGCGTGCCTCAGTCAGGAGCGTGGAAACCTGCCTCTCAGCTAAAATGAGGATAAAAGCGGCTGACCTCGAAGCTCAGAGGGGGGTCAGTGAGATACAGATAAGCAGAGAGAAAGACACTTTCAAGGGTGTTATGATTTATAAAGTTTCATTCTGTGCAGCTGCTTCCTTTCACAGATTTAAAACAATTAACTCATTCTTAAGGCATGATTGGAGGAATGAGCAAGTTCCTGCTACTGTGACACATAAAATGTGGGACATTCCCCCATCTGTATGCATCAGCCTATAGACGTTTTGAATGCAGTCCGTGACTCAATTACAGACTGTCTACGCTATGAATTTTCTATCAAAAACTAATTAGATTTTCTGGCAATTTGCTGCATACATGTGCATATTGATTAAATTGTGTTTCAGCTATTTCTTGCTGTTATTCCCCTCAGTGCTTCATTAATGCTGCACGTTATTTGAAGACAGTGTGCATTGATGGAAAACTATTTGATAATGAATGCACTAATTGTTTTAAGAAATGGCCTCATGAGCAGAACCGGTTGTGTTTAATATATCACAGTGATTAAAGCGGCACATTAAGCAACCCGTGCACCTATTAGGCTAGATCTGTGAACGGAAGTGAGCAAAGACAAGCTGATGAAATAAATGAATGCTTTTGATTATCACCTCCTCTGTTGCTGCTTTACGTTAGCACCTATATGTCAGAAAAACAAAGGCTCTGCAAAAGCATGAATCTTTTTATATCCATGTCTTAAAAAGTTGTGAAATTAGACAAGTGATCCTCAGAAGTTGGAGCTAAAAAGACACATATTGTAGATCCAGCGAGAGGATAATCAGATTTGGTGTTATGAAAAATATCATCATATGAAAGAAACAAAAAGTGTAACAATGCTGAATAACAATACACACGACTGTGACTTAAGTCTCAATGCATTTGATGAAGCTGAGCTGATGGCTGCATTTTCTGTATATTAAAAAGTCATCAACAAAACTCAGCTATTTCTTTTTTTCATATTAAGACTAACCAAAAATGTTTCTTAACAACAGCTTCTGTTGTAATCTCCATGTTTATCTACCACAGGCTGGTAGAGGTCCACAAACTGTATTTGTTCTGTTGTTATTTTCTGGTTTAGCATTGCTTTGGGAAAGATTATTACTGCGCTTTCTTGTTTTTATCTGTCACTGCATTTCAGATAATCTGTGAATAACACTGCACGAAGATGCTCCCAAATGATCCACCACCTCTGTTTATTTCAGCAACAATATAATAAGTGTACAGGGTCTGAACATTACAGAAACTGAGACAAAGTAAACACAAAATGAACGCTGTGTAAAAGTTTATAGGGGCTTTGGGAAAGTGCATAAAATTTGGGGATCTTCATGGTTAATTGAAGTTTCGAATGTCATGTATTTTAATGATAATCGTTCTTATTGTGAAGACAAATCATGGAGCATCTGTCTCTGGATGCCCTTAAAAGAATCTTTCCTGTTGTTTTACAGTCTGTAGAATGCGATGGAGATGCTGCAGTGTACAAATCTAAATTTCTCGCATCACAAACAAATCAGCAGTCGCCTGATGACGATCAGTTACATATAAACCACAGTGTTACAGGCCTGTGTTGTCAAGTATGTCTTGTGTGTTCACATCAGATTCATTCCTATGGTGGTTGATGTGAGATCTCTGCAGTAGCTTTGTAAGTTGACGTGAATGGGATTTTTTTTTTTTTTTTTTTTTTTTGACCTCCCATTTCACGGAAAATATGTCTGTCTTCTGTATTAAACTGTTGTTTATAATCTTGCTGGGTTTATTTTCTTGGTTTACCTTGTGTGTGAAGTCACCTTTTAAAGGACCATACCAGTGTAAGTACATGTCATTGTCCTTTGTCAACATTGGTCACATAGGTTACACACAATTTCCAGGCGTTATAGACTTCATCTCAACAACTCTCCTCCCTCACTCAGCAATTTTTGACCAAATAAACGCAGACGTTCTCTTTTGAACGGTGAATTATCTGTACCTAGCAACTTTCACATATCCTGTAGTGTTTCCACGCCCTGTTTAAACAGTGATGGCAGTGAATGGGGCTTAAAAATGAAGTACAATTATACACATGGTCGAATTTAAACATTTGTGGAGGATAGGGGCAATCTCTGCTAAAGGTGAGAAGCCAGAAAATAAACTGGTATGGTCCTTGAAACAGTTTACCTTCTCTGAAATAAAACAGTACCCTTGTTTCAAAATGGATATTAAGTTCAAAATTGTATGTCTACTCTTGATTTAGCTCACAAACTGTCAGGTTATAACACTTATAAAGCCGTATCCGGTTTGTAATTGATTTCTTCACAGTCGGTGTGAACATGAGATGATCCCGATGATTTAAAAAAGAAAAGCAAAGATGTAAAACTTCACCTAGTGTGCCACTAGAGAGCAGTATTGCACCAGCAATTATTTCCACCACACGCCTGAGCATCCTGCACCTGTTGCTCAGTCCTGACACAGCAGAGCAAGACACAAGCAGTGCCGTTTGTATCCCGTTAGTATGGATTTTTTCTCAGACAATTTCATGAGAGAGAACTGCATCGACGTTTGTTCCAAAGTGTACCAAAAATAATTTGACTCCATCAAGATCAATTGTGCAGCCCTCCCGTGGAATGTGTAGCGGAGTAGATACTCAAGGACGTTCATTTTTCATATCTTGGCCTCTCAGCTGCTGCGTCGCTAAGCTGCATATAAATGAGCTGAGCTGGAGCGATTTGCAATGTGTTCACACTCGATTATGGGCCTTTTTGGAAAGCAAAATATTGCATGTGAAATAAATCAGACAAATGGTACTTTGACAAGAGACTAGACAAACAAGCCACAAAAGACAAATACTTAGAACTGATTTTATATTATGTGTTTTACTTAGGTTCAAAATATTTACGTATATATAAGTAAATTGTATGCTGCATTAGTTTTAATTATTATTTATTTCAAAGCTGTTTTCAGATATTACTTGAAATGAAGGCAGTCCATCTCTAATACAGTCTTCTGTCATGTATGAGTGTAGCTTACAGTACTATAAGAAGTCTGTGGTTGTCACTCTGCAAAGCAATGCACTGCTTTTGCTTTGAGTAATGGATGCTTTCAGGGGAAATATTTGCATTTTTAAAAAACAGGCAACTATCCGTCATGTAAACCACTTTACTAATCATTACGTCTCGGTATAAACAGCTGCATAATAGATACAACACTCTCAAGGATATTCACTGAACCCCTCTCAACGTTATTGAGCTCTTCAAGGCCGTTTGAGAAACGGAGGCGATGACTCAATTACCTTTTTGTTGTCTTCTCAAAGATGTATTGCGCTCACATTCCTCTAGTGTAGGTGCGGTTCCTCTAAGATGGTGAGTTTTTTGAGGTGGAAAGCATGCGGTAGTCGTGAAAACAGCAACACTTTTTGAATTCAGCACATTCCAGGCAGGCGTGAGGATGGCCTTGGTGACAAAAATATGTCTGCCACTGATTTTTCTACTTAGACTCTCATCATTAGCCTGACCAATTTGACTGCCACTGGATTTCTTTCTATGACTGAACACTGGCGTCATCACTTCTTCCTTTTAAATTTTATTAACTTGTTAGTTTGGTTCACTGTGTAGACAAATATCTGGCTAATTACAGTGTATAGCAACCACATCCATTGCAGTTATATGGAAAACTGTGCATGCCTGATGAGCTTTAGTTCTTTTGCAGCCTCTCTGTCAAGTGGCTTTTTTAAAACCATGTTTGTTATTTTTAAAAAAAAATCAAGTATTATGGGTGTTGTCGTGTACGTCAGTACATGTGCAAAGTGTCCAAATAAGATCTGCTGAAATATTGTTCGTACTGGAGCATGACATCGTAATCCACTTGGTTATTAGTCTGTCGCTGGATGCAGAACAAGTATAAATCATGTTTGTTGACTGTCTCTTTAGCAGTGGCAGTTTGAGTGTAAACTCTGGCATTTCAGTGGCTCGCACAAGCCACTGGTGTATGACGCTTAAACTATGTATTAATAGCAAAAATATATCCAAAAATAGATATAAAGTAACTCAAGTACTGTGCCTAGATATAGTTTTAAGGTTGACTATTCCATTTTATTCTACAAATCAGAGGAGAATATTGAGCTTTTTACAAATGTGAATTAGCTTGTAGCTATGATCTGGTAGGGTACATTTAATGGTGACATTTATGTTTGAACTACAAACTGTCACTTTTGAATAAATACATCAAAAAAATATAAAAACAAACAGCATTAAATTGATTTGACAGCTGCAGTTACTTCCCCTACAGAAACACCAAATTTGTTTTTACATGTGCAAAACTACGTGTGATCACATAAAAAAATGTGAAACTTGTGTTCTTTGCACGGGTAAATAATGTGAAATGTGAAAAAAAACAGTGGGAAACATGGTTTTGGCACTTTTTTGTGTTGTAATGTGTGAAGCCTATGTTAATTCCCTCGTGAAACTCTTGGGAATTCATGTGAAACATGGAAATCTTGTATGGAACTCATGTGATCCACATGTTATAACCTGTGGTTACATGTTTTTCCCTTGTGCTGCATGTGATACCATATCTTTTAATGTTACTACATGAGGTAACATGTTTCTTATATGTGATAACGTGTTCACATGTGGATACATTTGAAAAACATGGGAAATATACATGGTATGTCTGGAAGGGATTGTAAATATATTTGCAAATGTTCCAGCAATGGCCGGTTTATAAGATGTTTATTTGAATAATTGTTTAAGGCCCAAAGAGTTATTTCTCAAGTATTTCACAAAGATACAAAGATTAGAGGATATTCCAACCAAAGAATACAAATTTGTGTTCAAAACTTTGTTTCTCTTCCTTCCCATTAATCATCTCAGGAGGCTTCAGATTTATCTTGCTACTGGACTAAACTACCAAACTGTAAAAGTAGCTTCACTTCTAGCAGCTAATGTTACTTTTGCACAGAGGCATCAGCATAAACACATAATCTAATTACGTCAGGCATTATAATCTCATGTAAGACGTTTACTTTTGATACAACTGATTCTACTTCACTACATTTGCTTCTTTCTAGTCCTTTTTGTAACAGTGTTTTCGCACTGATTTGGTACTTTGACATTAGCAAAGGATGTGATTGTGCTCTGATTTAGGAGTTCAAACAAGGTGGAAAAGCAAAACACCAAGAAACAAAAGGCGAGCTTTAATAACGAAAGCCAATACAAAGTGACAAAAACTGAGGGAGTAGACTGAGGGAAATCCAAGGACTAAGGAGAAAAATACAAAAAAAATCATAATAAGATAAAATAAAACCTCAGTAAAAACTAGGATGACACAAGCAGCACAGGCAGGGATAATGATGAGACAAAAGGAGCAAACACAGGACGTAAACAAAGAATGAGGGAAAAACACACTTGAATACACTAAGGAGGAGCAGGCTGACAAGCAACAGGTGAAACTAATCAATAATCAAAACTAGAGAGGAAATATAAACCATGACACAGGGGAGAATATACGAAATAAAACTGAAAAAGACTTCAGTCACAAAGTGTGAAGTTAGAAAAAGGAAAGGGAGTTTCAAAACCAGTCTGAGCCAGTTTCTCTTCAGTAATAGGACTGGGTGTGTTTTTGCTTCACAGTCATCACCATCAAATGTCAACAGCATGATAAGCAGGTTCATCGCTTCTCCTTGGTCCGCCACTATAGATATAATCTAGAGGGCAGGGACGCGCCTGCTGCTGTGT
Source organism: Naso thynnoides (assembly GCA_029783665.1). Taxonomy (NCBI): domain Eukaryota; kingdom Metazoa; phylum Chordata; class Actinopteri; order Acanthuriformes; family Acanthuridae; genus Naso; species Naso thynnoides. The sequence goes on from JAQLOL010000013.1 coordinate 12,492,245, forward strand.
CTGCGTGATGACAGGATAAGTGAGGAGGTCTGAATGTCAGGAGGGAAAGATGAGCACCTGCTGCAGACGGGCCTGTGTTTCGGCATAATGACACGGCAGTGAAAACATCAGCTTGTTTCATTTTAAGAATTTATTATTATCTGCTGGATATAATCAGTACTAATTTTCCTCAGGACCCGCTCCTTTATGGCTCCAGTGCTCATTGTAGCCCCACCAAGCAGCGCAGGCCTCAAGAAGGTAATTTGTTGGTCACTGGAGTCAATATGTTTTGCATTTTTAATCCCGGAAAATGTCTCCAAATGGAAAGTTGTCATCCAGGCGAGTGAGTTGGTGACTTATATGCACCGCTTGCTGAATCTGAATGATGGAAATTAGAGACTCTTTCCTCCTGGAGGACCTGCAGCTCGCCTTTGCATTAGCCTGTGAAGCAAAGCATTCATCTATCCCACTGCTGTTCCTTCAGCGCTGTCAAAAAACCAGCTGAGAGTTCCTGCAGAAACAGTTTAGAAATATATATTTGACTTGCAGAAAATGTGGTAATTCTTATCTAGATTTAGCGTTCCAAAGTGTTGCATTTGCCCTTAAGCGTATTGGGTTTTTTGACGTGATGGGCATTACTTTTTTTTTTAAGCTACCACCAGTTGAAAAAGTGTGTCAGCTCGCTGCAAACAATGTCTCTCCACTTGTATGGATGGTAGAAAAACTTCAAAGGTGCAGGTGCAGACCAGATTGAGTTTTTCAGGGAGCTGTCAATATACCAGACAAAGAGACAGAAGATACGTGACATGCAAGGAGAGGCAGAGAGAAGGAGGCAGTGAGGCAAACAGCAGAAACGAGACCAGTCTGTAAATCTCTCCGAATGGCTCGAATCCCGTCGACCTTCGACCTAATGTTAATTTCTCACTTTGCCCGCAGGGCCTCATTGCTCACCTGCTGTCCAGCACAACAACTCCCAAGTCTCAGTGAAAAAAGACGCCTCCTGTCTGGTGCCCGAGGAAGTGAGAGCGCTGTTGTTCCCGTTTATCAGCTTAGCGAGAATTTACATTTTAATTGAATCCAGACGTTAGAGCCAAACTATACTTGCTGAGTAACTGGAACCCCTTCAGAGAAACAACTTACAGGCTTGAAGTGTGAGTCCACTGAAGATGACAGGCAGTCAGACCCATTCATTGACTATGCAGAATTCAACTTCATGTGCCAAGGTTGCTCATGCAGTCCTCACCAGGAATATCCTTTGATTGTGTGTGTGTAGGAATGTCACAAAAACTACAGCTGGGCTTTGTGCATGTGCGTATTTACACATCAGCCTCTATGTATTTTAATGAGATTGAACGTGCCAAGATTTTTCATGCTTCCATTGCCAGGGATATACTTGGAACGTGTGTGTAAAGACAGCAGGGAATTGGAGCTGGGCTCAAGGTGTGTATGTGTGTGCATGTGTGTATGTTTTTGGTGTCCTCAGATCACTCACAGATCAGCGCTCTATCATACTAATTAGGATGGACGCGTCCACTCCTACACTCCCTTTGATGTGGCGTGTTGGCCAACTGTGCTGATGTGAGAGATTCTGCCTAATAAGATGTGAGATAAAAAGGTATGATTCGTCAGCACCTGTCTTTGTTTGGTCGACCTTTTACATCTATTTAGAATATTATAGCAGACAATGCGGAGGGTGCGTGCTGTTGGATCTGCTGAGTGGGAAAGTTCATTAAAGTTTGTCTTGTGTTAATTTAATTTATTTTTTAATGTAATTTAAATTTAGAAATGCAACCTTTTATCAAATTTAAAATAAAACACAGCCAGCATGTCTTCAAACTTTCGGAGGCCAATCTTCAACTCAAAGGTAAGGGGCTGCCACTAACTATTTGAATATTGTTTAATCTGGGGGCTATTTTCGCCATTATTAATTAAAAGAAGAGTCAGTGCAACTTGTTTGTTGCAGCTTTTAAACACTACATTTAAATTGGGCTCCTCCTCCCGGACTCAACACCACCGGAAGTATCATAGCAGGTACGTATGCTGCTCGTGTCCACACAGCAAGGTACTCAGGAATATTATATTTGTTTTAATTGAAAAGTGAATAATTTATCAAGCGAGCACAAGCTCCTCCCACCAACCAGAAAGTGGTTCTACTCTGTGTTGCTCTTCATCCCCAGTCTCTCCATCACTGATTCACATCAAGACTCTCTCTCATTCTGGAAAAAAAAATTCAATCTGTTTGCCGTTTTGCCTCATCAGGACTATATTTCCTTTTTTTTCGCCACTACGTCCGCTTGTGCAGTTTTCTTTCCCATCTGAATAGCATCTAGTTGCTATGTTTTATCCACAGCCAAACCTCACCTGTGTGCAGTTATTTGCTGTGAAAAACGCAACCACCTCTGGATCCCAGAAACGTCCCAACTAAATCAAAACATCAAAGTACAGGCAGCGGGCGATACTCCGCAGACACAGTCACCACCTCACGTCCAGGGGCCTTTAAGTGATGACTGAGCTTTTAAAAATTGGACTATAAAATGTCACAATTTTCCAGAGCAAAAGGTAAATGTTGAATTTTGAATTTACTGTCATTATGACCAAGAAGAACTGAAAAAATCTGCGGCTAGTGAATGTAGAGTCTGCTGAGATTTATAACAAATCTATGAGGCTGTGCGGTTCTTTGAGCTAACTGCTAAACGCTGTTTTTGAGTTTATTTGCTCTGAGTAAGCAGGTTTATGTATTATTTGTGTTTTGTCAAGTTTATAGCCTTTTAATTAACATCAATTATCAATGTCTGTCCGACAGATTAAGCTATACTGATGAAAAGAATTATTCACACTGCACACGTTGGCCTTTTAACTTTCTGTAGATCAACTTAAATGACTACTTTACCGAAGCTATAATCTTTTATAGCAGGTCCAATTCAAAAGAAAAAAACTTTGGTTTTGTTCTTTCTCTGCTCTCTCCTCTCTTTAAGTTACCTGGAACTGCGAGTCATGAAACAAGCCATAAAAGTGGTAATTGTTGGAACAGGCTAAAGCTTTCGTTGGAGTAGCACCAGTGCTGCCTCAAAGCTGTAGTTCTGTTTGTGTTCCGCAAAGAACCAGGTAAAGACAAGACTTACTCTACGTGTCAGTCACACCGGAATGAATGAAAGCCCAACCCATTACGATGCAGTTAAAATGCTCTTTTCCTTTGTTATTGCATTACTTCCAGAGTGTGGCATCTGCAACCTCCATGCAAGTGTTGTACACAGTAACAAGATAGTGATTAACTTCTGCAGCATCACACTGATAAAGAGCAACTGAAAAGTCAAGAGCATAAATTGAGCCACAGACTGCCTGCGCCACTTCCTGAAAAAAGTCATTAAGATTCTGACTAATTACATCTTGTTTGACCTTCCACTCTCATTGCTTCAACCCGAACGAATAGATGTTCTTTCCTCTGCTTTTACTTTGTGCATATAGAAATGAAAGTAAAGTTGTGTTAGCAGCGACATTGTAACTTAAGCAGATTATGCTTTCGGTGTGACACAGACAAGTATTATTGTGAAAGTGAAGCAGATAAGAGTTAATTAACTGATAATGGGACTCTATTCACAGAGATGAAAGTCGATGAATGGAAATAAAGGGGGTGGGAGTCAGTGGAAAATGGACATTCTTTAAATCTGAGAGAAAAGGAGATAATTTTATTCCTGATTAAGTTTCACATTGGGATGGCACGAATGCAGGAATGCTGAGTAATCTTCATCAGAGCTGCCACAACAATAACCCAAACTATGGAGTGTGAATTTTCTCATGTCTGTTTCTATACAAATTGCATGACAAGCTTCTCTGAGAAAACGCTACACCTGTCACATCAGAGCTTTGATCTCTTGATGATGACCTCTTTAATTCACTCCCACTCTTCCTCCAAAATGAAGCACAAGACAGTCGTACAAATCAATAGCAACAGCTCCCAGAAACCCAAAAATGTGCGATTTTTGTGTGGTGTAAACCTAACAAGAGGACAAGAAAAAACACAATTCCTCCTCCCTGTATGCACAGCTTTTGATCAACTTTCCAGCTGGGCAAGTCTGGCGGTTTATCGGCTCAATCCTCCTCGCTCACAGATGAGAAACAATGCGCTTTATTCCATTACACTGTAAATCCAATCTCATGCTTCACGCTCTGTAGAGGAGCAGCAGAAAGCGGGAATGAATGAGATGGCATGGGGAAATGTTGACACAAATCCCACGCTCCCCAAGGCGACACCAGGCGGTCATCGGGGTACAGTTGTGGGATTTTGAGCAATTAACCAATCAATCAAGGATTTGATTGGGCCCCATGTAGCTATTATGGTAATACATTTGTTGGTGAATTGAGGAGTGTGCACATGGCTCGACAAAGCAACGACGTCAGGCTGTTTATTCATTAGGTTGCCAATTTCAACTAAGAGGTCGCACTTGGGAAATCAGTGCCCTTCCTGTGGGAAAGCTTTCAAGCATACAATTAAGGAATAATTATCATTTTGCTGCTTAAAATGCAGACTTGCAGAGATAATTTCAGGAAAGTTATCGCCATTGAGGGCAATAGAACACATTTTGATCTTATGAAAGCGAATGGAAATTTCCGAACATGATCGGCTTGAGAATGAACGTCTCCAGAAGCACTCCATTACTGCTGTTGACTCTCCATCATATCTGATGAACGTCCAGATTAATAATGGATTGGAAGGAAATAAATATTTAATTCATTAAATCAGTTGCAAAGAGCATGTAATATTCCCTGATCTATCTCTGGCGTGATTCACACAGCTATACGTAGGATAGCTCTAAAAAGACCAGAAGCCATATACCTCTCATGAAAGCTATTTATCTGCTGGCATCAGTGAACAAAATGTCTCACATATGGAGCAGCCTCCATTAAGTGTTGAACACTGCTGAGTGCTGAGGAAGCTGGCATGTGACTAATTGCTACAGAAGCTGTTATTGCTGAGAAAAAAAAAAAACTCTGTTGAAGATCTAATGTTGAATATTGCAACATAAAAACAGATCTGTTCGCTGCAAGCTGCAAATATCGTCTCACATAATCGACGTCTTCACTGATTGATGCCACTTACCTTGCTCTAGGGTTTAAACTCATTTTGAAATAGTGTAGCCCGTGGGTTTAAATGTCTTCTCTCTAGTTAATCATATTTTGTAATTAGACTGTAGATATAGTTTGTTTACTCAAGACGTCTTGTTCAGTGAAAGATCTCCGAGTCAAACTGGAATTTTCAGCCACACTAACCGACTTAGCCGAATGGACGGCAGTCCGCTGGTCCACAGTGAGACATCTCAGCAACTAATAGAACATTTTCACTCATAAATGTGAATGTAAATTATCACAGTATCAAGTAGAGTAAATTGGCACAACATTTTGTGCAGACATTCATAGTCATTTTGAAGATCCCCAGAATTTTTAAGCACCGCCAAGAAGATGACATTCATTTTCAGTAAAAAATAAATCACCATGAAATTTGGTACATAATTAGGTTTTAATTTCATATTGCTCAATAATTTGGCACTTTATGTATGACTACACCTTAAAAACAAATTATTTAGTGTCTAGCAGACATTAGCTGTAAGCTTAAAGCATTAATAATGCTGTTTTTCATGGTTCATGCTTCTAAAGGCTTATCAGACACCAAAACAGCAGCAATAAATTTTTTTTAAAAACCACACAATTATTTTACTTCTTGTCACAGCAGTGGACATACAGCATTTACATTGTCAAGTTATCTATTAGGAATGTGAGTGTGCATAAATACTCGAGAACCTTTTTTGATCGTAATTTAAGTTTTACAGCCAACACTGAATATATTTTTAAAAAGGCAATGCAGCTTTTGTATTTAATCAGGAAATTGGGTTCATTTGACATGACTAAGAACATTTTGGAGTTGGTCTATTGAAGCCTTGTTGAAAGTGTTTTGACTTATGATATATGTACATGGTATGGTCCCTTAGGTGCTAAGAACAAAACCAGACTGGCTAAAATTATAGATATGGCCAGTAAAATTATAGGGAAAGAGCAGAAATAACTGGGCGGCATCTATAAACTTCAGGTCAAACGGAAAGCACAGAGAATCTTGGCTGATCCTGGTCATCACCTTGCTGATGAATTTATAAAACTGCCCTCAGGCAGACGCTATAGAGCTGTTGCAGCAACCGAGAACATTTACAAAAAGCCTTTTATACCTAATGCAATAACTCTGCTGAATTTATAACCGTTATTCAGAAGGGAACCATGTTCAACAATGTTGTTCATCACTGCTGTATGTATTTGTATGGTGAGTAATTTTTTTCTTTTTATTTTTTATTTATTTATTTTTATTGTGATTTATTAGATGTGTCTTTTAACCAATCACTGAAGCCAAAGGCAAAATTCCGCATTGTTGACAATTATTATTATTATTATTATTATTATTATTATTATTATTATTATTATTATTATTGTTATTACTGGATGATGTCACTTTGCGTTATGGCAAAATTTGAGCCATGTTTGATTTTACCAGCAGAGCCAGTCAGAGTCTCACTCTTTCAAGGTAGAAACGGTCCCAGATTCTGCCACTACAAGGTCGACTGCTTTTTTGAAGCTGCCATTTGTTGGTTTTAAAAAGTACGGTCGCTCCTCTTGCTGGTCATCATGATCAATCATTTACTGTACTGTCAAGTAATAGGAGAGCTAAAGTACGGCTGAAGGAAGCCTGTCAGAGCTGTGTGCATGCAGGACGTGGTAGAGTTTGAGAAAAGCATTGAACCGAATTCCTAGTTGCTTATAATGTTCTAATATATCAAGTAGTAGTATAGAAAAATGTTTATCCTTTTATAGAAAATGTCAGTATATCAGGATTTTGCACACACTTCACACGGTTTTTAAAGTCCTCAGTTATTCGTGTCACGACTTTTGAGTCTTTTACCTATTACCAGAATTTATTTATTACATGACTTCATTGTAAGGAGCTACACACAGCAGCTAAATCTCTCAGCTCACCAGTGTGAGTATGTTTATTTTAAAAATCTTCCTTCACCTTGTCATGATGCTTTTTCGGTTTAGAGCATGCAGTCTGGCCAGTACCATCAAACCATTACAAGCTGTTGGTAGTCTCTTGTTTCTCTTTGAATTCTTGCTTTTAGAAGCACTTTACTTCACAGGAGCTGTCTCCATATAGTTTGTCTAGCGTACCCTGACTGAAGTGTTCAGACATTTGCTTTCATCTTGTCCAAAGGCATGCCTCAAAGATGGGAAAAGGTGAAAGTGANNNNAAGTGACTCTGGGAGCTGGCGGGGGGGGCCATGTTCAAAGCCGAAGCAAAAACGTTTCTTCCTTTTTGCAGAGTGGCCTAAATTTCCTGAAAACAAGCAGGTGCTCCCACCTCGTAATGCCATTTTGGCGGTTCACGTTCCACTGTGTGAAAACAGCCAGACTCCTAAGCTCAGTCTCTCAATGGGAGCAGCTCTTAAAACAACTTCAGAGGGAAGTCTGTCTAAATTTCTTTACAGGTAAGTCACCACCCGGATGTGCTGTTATGTCTTCTTTGATGAGAGGAAAAACAATATCAGACTGCCTCCTCCGCACAGCCTCATCCAGCATTGACTTCTCACCTACAACTGGAGAGCTGCCCGTAATTGAAATTAATTAACTTGTCTAAAGTGTGGCGAAAACAATTACCCAAACACTCCTTTGCTTGTCAACAAAGCTGGTTTCCCATGAAAAGAATGGATGGCGAGTAGCAGTTCTTGCATTTGGCCCCTACAGGAAACGTGCAGAGATGATGGATGTCCGTTATTCCGGTGGTGCCGTCTTTCTAATGAGTTCCTGTGCCATATTGCAGGCTCATTACAGCCAGGATCTGCATTGCTGAGAGTAATAACAAACGATAATATCACAGTAATGTGCATGATTATTATCACTTAATGAAAGTTTTGGTTCCTTGTGTCGGTCTTGCTGATTATTATCCTTCTTTTCTTTCCACTAAATAATAGAAAGATCATCTCTATAATTTATAAAGACAGCAAAGAGCTACATTTCCTTATAAGCATTCATATTTTAATGTAAGTTAAACATTTTCTCTGAAGCTGTTCAGTTTCTTTGGTTTGTGTAAATCCATTTGACTAGTAAACTGTGAAAGCCCCTCAGATGTTTTTGACACCTCTGCAGACCCAAGAAGCTCAACACAAATCAAGGTTTGCAAAACTCTGGAGATGGAAATGCAGCGTAGCGAAAAGACCAATCTTGATTTCCTGTGCACACCTGCTTAGAGTGCATCACGGTTCAGACAAATACTAAGTCCCTCTTTGTTGGCTGGGTGGGGGCGTTTTGTGTTTTTGAATGTGAAAAGAAAAGACAAAGGCCCAAAGCATGTCATGCACATCAGAAAATGTATGCAAGACTTCTGCTCATGTAATCTTTTCTATATCTAGTGTTTGTGTATTGAGTGAATGGTGTGAACAGGGAGAACAGACTGTACTGTGCAGCGAAAGGTTGGTCAAATCACCCCAAAACATAAAATGGTGCCAACTCCACCCCCACCCACCCCCCACAAAACAAATAGGTTTTGTTGAGGTAAATTTTGGAAGATTTATTCCTGCTTTCTTATACAGATATGGTCACTGTTGTTGAACAATCACATGGTTTCCCTGTGACTACGAGAACCACCAGCATACAGTTTATTTTGCTTGTTTAATCTGGGATGTAAACCTCCACTGAGAATAAAGGAAAAGTGCAAAAGTGGCTGCAAAGGCAGAATGGGGTTTTTTTGCATATAAGGTTTTATTTTTAGCCTACTGCACTGCCATAGTACTGTGAGATCCTCATTATAAATGCATTTATTTAACTCAAATACATACACACACATACAATAGTAATCACATGAGGGTTTATATATTTTGACTGGGCATTTTGAGGCTTTTAAATGAAATAAGATTTCTTTAATTGAGTGGTATTCCCATTCTAACTCCAGGTCTGCCTTCAAAAGATTACAGTGAACAGGAGATGGTAGTAGTTTTCCCCACTGCGGCTTCCCTGGATTATACGCGCCTTGAGTACTTACATAAGTGGCTTTATTTTTCTATCCATTTAGCCATGGGTAGCTTTTTCCTACTTTTCACTTAAATTGCTTTGGGCTTCTTAAAATTACTGACTGGGAATAAAATATCTTCTTAAAAATGGAAGGAAATCAACACACACCACTCTTTACTGCGAATGGCAAACACCACAGCCAGCAGTCCCATACATAATTGTCCTCTATAGCCTCACCCGATCCGTTTTGACATTAATTAATCTGAGGCAATCTCCAAACTGCCCATGGGGCCAAGACCTCACGCCTCCAAACCTTCAATTCCCATGATTGAATTTCGCAGAGTTCATCTCTCCAGCCCCTAACTTTGCCACTTCGCTAATGGTGATCGGAAAATAAATAAATAAATAAATAGAAAAGAAGACGAGTGGAAAAAAATTCTTACCATCAGCCATATTCCTTTTACTATCCATCATGGGCCATAGAAGGGAGGACAAAGACAAATACATCCAGCAAGAATCTGGGCAGAAAGCTAGAAAGATGACCCCCCTGGACTCTGGTGCTGCATTACATTATCTCATGCAGTCCATTCATTCACTACCTTTGGACAGACTGAGCCATAGAAGCACTCTATCATTCCTCTACACTGCATTGTAGCAGGCTGAGCTGAGCTGGACTGGACAGACCAACAAGAACTGGATTAAGATTGAGTAAACTTCCATTATAATCTTATAAATTATCAGTGGAGTAATCAGCTTTGTGACGGAGACCACATGGCTGTTTTCAGAGTGCCTACTGCATACTAAAAACTCTTTACTGTGTGTACTACATACTTCACTTACTACATACTAAAGAAACAACAGGCATGCCACCTGTCAGGTTAACAATGATAGGAAGTCCTTTTTTGTTTTTTGTTTTCCCCCCAATTTTATCAACAAATGCCCAGCTAGATTTTTGTTGTGATGTTGCATCAAGGGAGGTAGACTGGTCAGATGCATACTGGAGACTCCCTCTGAATCTGTATCTGTATTTCATTTGATTTGTGTGTGTGTGTGTGTGTGTGTGTGTGTGTGTGTGTGTGTGTGTGTGTGTGTCATGCTATTTCCACATGCAACATCCTACAAAGCTTTTTGGCTAAATCAGTACATACTGCTATCATAGTGTGCAGTTTCAAAAACAGTTTAGCATGTAACAGCGAGCTAGCAATGACAGTGCTAACATTAGTTGCTAATGTGTAATGTTTTCCATGCACTACAAGAATTTTACTAAAATCATCAGGATTCATCCTCTAGGCAGCGTGAAGATCTTCACCAAATTTCATGAAAATCCAACCAATAGGCCTACTTGAGATCATTTATTCTGGACCAAAGTGGTGAACATTGCCATGCTGCTTCCATATGAAAAAGACATAAGGGTACAAAGCATCAGCGAGTATCACCTCCGATTTATAGCTGATAAATTAGCACCTACAGAAACTCCATCCTCTTTTGCTGAGTCCGTCACCTTTAGAGCTGTTGTCATCGCTGTCGCAGACATACTTCCTCTGACGCTGTGACAGTAACGGCATCATCATCCAATCCTTCCTTTGATGGAGCGTGGCAGTGAAAGTAGACTTTATGGAGTCCTGGCACTACAAGGCCCTGGATGCTGCTGCTGCAGGGGCGCAGTAAGGCTGAGTAAGCCTGAGAAATCACACGGCTTTGGCCCTGCTGCAGCGTGGGATGGCTCATTGAGTCTGCAGGTATGGAGCTGAGAGTGAGGGATGACTGCAGTCTTTCACAGCTGGTCAGCTTCTGTCTCTCTCACCCTTGCCATCTTTTCATACTTATACTTCCTACGCATGTTGTCCCCCTTCGTCTTTTATCCCAAGCTTCTCCCCTCCTGGGAAATGACCCCTTCCCTCTCTCGCTTACCTCTCTGTGTTCTTTCACAATCAGACGTGTGCGAGCATCACCGCGCACTCATATGCTGAACTCCACATGTGAAAAATGTTGCATTTATGTCTTTGTGAGTGTGTGTTTTGCATATCCCAGCGGCTGGCTGTTTGCTTGGCTGTGTTTGCAAGGTGTGAGCTGACCTGGGGCTTAAAACGGCAGAGAGACAGCATGACAGATGGCCTGTTTGGGAGAGGGATTTGGGACTCTTCTATGGTCAACTGAGGTTTGGCAACAGGCAAGGGGATGGCCTGCTGTTAGCATCTCTGCTCCTTCCATCGCTTTATACAAATATAACATGCATAAAATCCAGATGCTCGTATTCCAAGCATGAAACACAGCAATGATTATATAGTACTTCACTTCCTCTGGTGTAGCTTTTTTCCATACAGATAAAAGTTTGACCTTCCATTTCTTTTTTTAAGACATCACTTTGAAATTTAGTTGGTCACTGCAGAGAGTAAAAGAAAGAAAAAAACACATTTGTTCAAAAAGCTGAGAGATGAAACGT
>JAQLOL010000013.1:12503984-12524474 GCA_029783665.1 Naso thynnoides
ACAAATACACCCCACTGAGATCTTATAAGACCAGGTGAAACATAGGAGCCTACCTCTGAAACTGAATTGTGGTTGCCTGGCAACTTGAGTTCGTTTGCCTGACATCAAAACTGGAATGCTGAGCAGCAAAGGTGGAGACACACACACACACACACACACATCCACAAACACACAAGAGGAGACTTGAATGCCGGTGTGGCTTTGATTCATTCTGTCTCAACCCTTCCATCATGGACTAATAAAATCATCCATCACTGAGTCTGGTGGCTCGTTCAAAGACACTGCTTTGTTTTGACGGATAAAATTTGCTCTGTGCAGCTTTAGACAGCTGAAGCCTATTTCTGAAGCTTAGCCGGAGCTCTGCGGGTTTCACTTTCTGCTGCGAGCAAGTAAAACATGTAATGTACGAGAGAGAAAGCCATGCAGAGTAAAGAAAGGGTGTCTGAGATTCCTGAAGCGCTGAGAAAAAGTTCTGGAGGTCGCAGCACTTTCATTCGACGGCTGGTTTTCCAACGTTTGATTTGGCTGCTAGACAGGTTATTGTAGCTGTTGCATTATATTTGTCAACAACTCTGGTATGCCACATCTCCATCAAATCTGTAGTGATGTTGTGACTTAAAGGAAACCATCACCCATGCATTTCCTATATTGCACAGAGACCACTTGACATGTTAATCTCATGTTCTCTTCTTCTTTACATTTGAATGAAAATTCCCTGATTCAAATTTAGATGTGGGCGCGTACAGAAGGGAAAAGCATTCGCTGAGACACATTCCTGATGAACGAAGAGGTGTATTAACAGTCTGTCGTTGACTCCACTATGTGTCTGTCAAAAAGAAAGACGCACGCTTGCTGTCATAGCCCTAAAGCTGTGTACGACACTCTTTCGGCTGTTGCAGCTTGATAGAGGCTGAGTTCATTCACCGGAGGATAAAAAGGTAATTGAACTGGGGATGTCACTATTAAAACACACAAAGGCTGCGAAACAGAGCGCTGCCACTCTTTATCTTCTCTCCCTCACGCACACACACACTCACATAAGACGTGAGATGTATTTACTTTCAAAAAAAGATCCATTTGCTGTTGTTCCAAATAGAGCTGAACGGAGAAAATGAACCTTTCTCTACTGCTTATTTTCTCTGCTAAAAACTCATTCTGACAGTTGGATCCCAGGAGTTACTGAGAGCATCCTCTCTGCTAAAACATCCTTAAAACTGAATTCTCGCCAGCTCTGCCACAGAGAGCACAATAATGAGGATTTTGCAGGTGAAAAGACTCTAAAATTAAAGTTTTTGGATGTCCATTAAAGGGATTTTATGCTCAAATTCCCCACATTCACTTGCAAATAAGCAATTCTTGGTGGGTGAGTGCTTCTCCGAAGCTGATGTTGACCTCTGACCTCAATGGCAAAGACAAAACACAAAGAATTTGAACTGCTGGAGCAACATACTGCATTAACTGTCAGAATGGCTCCAGCCGTCCAAATCTCGTCTATCGCACTTGTAGCTCCAGCGGTTAGTGGGCGAGATTCCTCTCCTCCACCTGCAGGACAGCTGTGCGCCGCTGCCACGTCTCTCCTCGCTGCTGAAGGGGGGCGCGCAAAGTGGGGGCGCACTTCCCAGTCATCAAAAGCTCAGCTCGTGAGATGCGCAGCTGTGAGTGAGAGCAGCATCGCCTTGGACACATCGCCCACCTCCACTCCGCTCTCAGTGCGCAGACTCTGCTGCTTTAGTTGAAGAACAGTTTTGGGTTTGTTGGTTTTTTTTTTTCTTCGCCTTTGCTTTTTGGGCACCCGCGTCCCCTCCTCCCCAAGAACGGAGGCATATTGTCTGTGGTGCAGCGCGACAGTGTGCGGTGTCCGATTACAAACCGTGCGCCGAGGAGCCACCGGCACAGAGCGCTTCTCTGTGGGGCAGAAATAGCACACAGGGCTCCGGAGGGACGAGAGAGAGCACAGAGGAACCTCTGCAGAGAGAGAGAGGGAGTTTTACCGAGGTCGATTTTCAGTAAAGTGACACCGAAGAACAGAGGATATATCATCTCCGGCACATCTTGATTCTTTGTTTCTCCTCACTCTTCTCACCGGGACGAGACACGCTGCTTCGCTCCCAACTAGATGAACGCGAGTTGGGCACCTCACTTGGTAAGCCGAGATTTATTTTACTATGAATCATGCGGCGGATTTTATCATTTAAAAATGACGTAGGCTTCTGCAGACATTCTGACTTTAAACATGACACATTTTTTTGACGGAGAAAGCCCCCCTTGACTTTTACTGTCTTGCTTTTCTTACAGAATATTTTGCGGCAATGTCGAATACGTAAAATTTGTTGCAGAATTTGACTTTGCAGCAGTTAAAAAAAACAACCTTTCACTAATGCACAAATCTCAAATGCCATAACGTAAATAATCAGTTTTCGAAGTTTTGCATTTTGCTCTGCCGCATCTGACCGCTTGGTGGTGCTGGCAGCGTGCAACCTTCTCCAGCTCCTCGAGAGCTTTCTACAAATCTTTGTATTCTGCAAATGTTCCCCCCACTTTTCATATCTCATGACAATTGATTAGAGTCTGGCATCAGGGCCAACAGTTTTAGTAGCACAAATCTTCAGCAGCATGTGCACAAGCTAATGATCCCCCCCCCCTGCTTTTGATTAAAATAGAAAATAGTCCTAAATGAACTGCACCAGTCCTGAAAATGTCAGTGCCTTGAAAGCCTAAATGGAAATCTTCACACTCACTTGTTCCCTGCTTACTTGTGCTAAGATTTCTGAATATTATTACACAGTTTTTCTTTATGGTAGCTGTGGATCTTTTGTGTCTGCTTTTATGTGTGACTTTTAAAGTGCATTTTTGCTGCTATGCTTAAGTTCTGTCTGAAAATGAAAATGTTCATTTGCTTTCGGTGAAACGTTGCTTGTGTGTGTTTTGGATGCACAAAGGCAGCGAGCAGAATGTGTGACCTTTGTGAGACACGCTGATTGTGTACGAGATTATACTCGCAGACTGTGCGAGATTCTTTTATCCTGTCGAGATTTCAGACCTTTCAGCCTTACACTTCAAACTTCAGGCTGCCCACACAATGATGGAGCCAGTGCAAAGTCCTTGGAGGTCACAACCTAAAACTGAAAAAAACAACAACAAAAAAACAGAACTTCATTCGGTTTCCTGCTTCTCATTAATGTGCATTTCAAACCAAGCATTTCTCCTCCACAAAAAGCTATCCAACACAAGAGCCAGTACAGTATATGTCAGTGAGCAACTTCATGAACATTCAGTATTAAAGCTCTGTTTGGTGCTGTGAAGCAGGTTATATATGTGGTTCAGGTACTACATGTCCTTGGCTCTTGCCGGTCCTGCAGCAGCTTTAGACGAATGCTAATCTCCAACCCTGATCGGGCCGATTTGTGTCCGATTAACCAAACATAATTGTTAACTAAGCTTCTTATTCACCTGTGTTTTTTCAAACCCAAGGCTAGCACCTTTGTAGAAAGCATGCAAATTTTCACTCAGATGTTGCGTCCAGATTTGAAAACACAGAGCGGACACTCTTTTCCATTCCATTGGTATTCCTGCAGCTCTGAGGTTGTTTTGATTGTGCTGGCATTCAGGACTTGAAAGCCGCAGTTCTGATAAACACAGTCAGCCTCTTCTGATCTTATGGCCTCAGACCCGAGAGGATGCTGGGGCTCATCCGCCCTGTCACACTGTGCTCACTCACAGAAAAAAAAGAAGGACCCTCATCTAGATGGTAAAATTACTTTGGACTCACAGCGTCCAGGCCTTTATTAGACGTCGGATGCTAAAATCCTCCCAGGGAAAGGGAGGAAAGAGGAGATGAAAAAGAAATACAAAATGAAAGAGAGAGCAGGGGGGTGATGTGAAAATGCTGAATCAAGACAACATGTGGCATGATGCCTTTAGGCTAAAGTTGCCAGTTTATGTTGCAGCTGAAGTGAAACATTGCATAGAGAAAAAGCAGCATTTGCAACACATTTTTTTCAACAGAAAATTAATCTGCAGCTATTTCGATAATCATCATTTTTTAAGCTAAAAAGTGAAGCTAAAACACCAGCTGGTAACAGTTATAAATGCTACTCTTGGTTTTGTATCTTTGCAAACTGAATATCTTTAGTTTTTGAGCTGTTGGTGAGATATACAAGATGTGAAGACTTCACTTTGACTTTTGAAACTGAGGTGGACATCTGTCACTCGACCAAACTATGAACTGATTCATTGAGAAAGTTAACTGCCAATTGTTTGGATAATTGATTAATAATTTAAGACATTTTTAAGCTAGAGCACCAATAATTTGCTGCCAGCTTCTCAGTTTTCTGGATCTTTCTTTTACAAGTAAATTTAATATCATTGACTTTCTGACTGTTGGATGAAACAAAAAAAATTGAATATGTCAGAGTGTTGTTTACTGTATGCACCAAACACTTAATTGGTTAATCGAGAAAATAATTGGCAGATAAGTCGATGAGAGAAATAATTATTATTTGTAGCCCTAAGCGACATCAACACTTGCACTCCTGCCCTGTAGAGTCATAACAGATGAGAGAGAACACACACACACACACACACACACACACACACACAGAGTATGTAAACCGTCCACACATTCCAGCGCTTGATGAAGAGCAGCGTATGATTAGCATGATTGATATTTGCACTGTGTTGGGAAATTTGCCCAAGCACTGACACAGAACACCAGCACAAACACAGCAATTAGTCCCAGCCGGGAGAGTGCCATGATGAAAATGACCCCGCTGGCCTCCACGGGCTGTGTGGTCGCCACGGAAACCCATTGAATGACAAACCCATTGTGGTCGACCTTTGTGATTCTGCATCCCCTCGGGGGTCGAGCCCTGTTGGGAGCGAAAGTGAAAGGCATTATCATGCACGTGTAAACCAAACAGCTATTACCCTCTGGCCCCTTGGTGCACTTAAAGCCCCTTTGGTTACTTATTTATCTGACAACAACAAGATGGTGCAAAGAGATATGAGTTTGTCCCTGTGCACATCCTCACAAAGGATCTGTGGTTATTGGCTGTGAACAGCATGGAAGCCCACGAGTTTACAAATTCTCATCAGCCAGTGACTTACGGCTTTTGTGCAAGAAACTTGGAGACTCAAACAATTGCTGAAGTGGTTTTTGCCACACGGGTTTCGGGTACAAATAACATGACAGTGTTTTCAGAAAGTGTGCAGTTCATTCATAAGTCCAACTTTGTACGTGTTTTTGCAGGAATGAGGTGGGTGGATGGATGCAAACAAACGCAGGACTTTTACTCAGGCGACCGCTGTTTGTGTCCAGTTTCCTGTCTGACCCCAAAAGTCAAAACTGATCACATTTATATGTTAACTCAAGTATAATTTCTTTCCTAAACATGTCACATCTGCTCTGCAAAGAATTTAACAGGAAGGATTGGCACGCAATCTGAAAGTGTAAAGTAGTTTTATTTGTGCAAGCTGAAGAGATCTGGTTGGCTTTGCTGTTCTTTCTAGCCGTGCTTTTTCCCCTCAACTCCACAAACTGTTTATACATCACAACCACTTTGCCATTATCTCATCCTTCCCTTTTCTTCCCACCACTCTTCATTTCAAAGCTGTTGTAGCTCTACAGAAGACAATATTTATGTTCACTTTTATATCTTATTTGTATAAGCAGCTGCAAACTCACAGACACTTCTGACCTGTCTTTGCAAAACAAAGAAAGTTGCCACGGTGTAAGTAAAACAGTTCTTTCTCCTCTACCATCCTCAGTTATGTAGTGACATGTTGCAATGTTGCTATGGCTACTCCAAGGTTTCCTACAGGGCAATGGACTGCCATGTCCGTCACAGGGGAAATGAAAACTCTGGCAAAATGAAGGTTTATACTCCACGCCACATTTGCTCTTTAAAGGCCAAAGAGTCACGACGGTTGCCACAGAGATCGTGAGGAAGCTGTCAAGTGGGACATGCAATGCCACCAATAGCATCTGTTGTTTATTCGAACAAAAGTCTGTATGACGGCTATGCAGATCGAGCTGAAATACATCTTTGTCAGTCAAGGTCGGCTCTGAAAGGTTGGTTGCAGGAAAAGCTCGTTGTGACTTGTTGTGAATATACAGAAACACAGATTGAGGATTCATGCAAAAAGCTGCAAGGATGATAACAAAGTGGATGCGAGCTTGTGTGGAAACACACACACATCAGCCCTCAGGTGGGACAGATCCTTGTTAAACAGTCAGGGGAAGCTGTGATCATTTCACACTGCATGCCAAGCAGCAGAAACAACACAGAAGCAGGTGTAGGAAATGATTTGAGTTCATGGAGAAGCTCAGGCAAGCGATATGTGATCCTGGATGCTCTATTATTGCTGCTGCTTGGATGCAAGAGTAAATGTCTGTGGTTTCAGTAAAACATCCAGTTTCATGTCCACACGTCAAAGGGAATTAGCACCACTGAAGCAGCCCTTCACTAGCCAGCGCTGTTACACTATATTAGCTCCGTCCCTCTCCCCACTACAACCTCAAACCCCACTCAAATAATAGAGGAATGTGTCTTTTAACCACCATGCCTGTACAGGAGGAAGACGGAGACTCTATTTGGGTCACGATTAAATAATCCCCAAAGCCTCTTTTTCACTGGGGATCAGGCCAAGAGGATGTTTGAAAGGTTAAACAGAGATGGATCCAAACTTCAACAGGAGAAGCGATTATTGTAAACTCATTTAAGTTTGGAGTCAGTCGCACTTTACTCTGGCGCTTGTATCGGCGCCAGAGAAAGGCGGCAGTTGAGCGCAGGGGGGAGAAAACGGGAGTGTGTGACGAGGTGTAATGAGTCAGGGGGGAAAGAGGGTGAAAAGAAAATGAGAGATCGAGGAAAGAGAGCGCGAAGAGGCTTTGCTGGTCTTTGTTTATTGACTGATTGAGTGCTACGGGGCCATTTGAAGGGTGAAATGAGTCATGAGTTGTCACCAAACACACACACAGAGAAACACTCTTTTTTTCCCCTCTCTGGGCTGTCACCCAGCTGTATTTCTCTGGAAGATGAATGACTTTGAAGCATGAATGAGAGGATCATTTGATAGCAGCACTCAGCTCATATATTTCTCTTTTATAGGAGCTTCTTCTTCTTTCATTCTGCAGTTTGCACCTCTGAGGTGAGAGCAAAAACTGGACTGCCTCCTGCGAGATTTTGACACTAGTAACTATGTATAGTCTCAGCTAAATTAGTAGCCTGCGCCTATTACTAAAGCAGGTGCAGGCTTATGTTTGTGCACTTGTTTGTATGTCATATCATGTTGTGTTTGCCCTGTGTTTTTCACATCAGCAGCTTAAGTCTTTCATGGGTTTGAGTTATTTACTCCTCATGGGACGCTCATCTGCGTCTTATCTTTATAGAGCATATCATTATACGATAAGAAGCTGTTTTGATGTGATGTGTTTGAGAACTATCTGAGCTTCATCTATCGCGCCGCCACAAACAGCCGGAGAAGCTCTAATTTGATCAGCGAGAGGATATAAATACAGAAAATCCTTTAATCTTCGGCAAATGAAAACATTTATCTCTACTTTGAAATCATTACGAAGGGCTAATCAGAGGAATATCCTCGAAAAAATATGTATTCAAGTTGCAAAGAGGTCACGCCCCACAGCAGATGAATGGGAAAAACAGAGAGCGCTATATTCTTTTTATCCAACCTTATATGAAAGTTTGCGATAACATCTGAAAGATAAAGCTCGCACCAGTTGTAGTTTGGCCACGCAGGAAAAATGGGAGCGGAAGAGAGATACAGAGGGAGATTAGAGAAGAGATATAAAGAGAGAAAAGGGAGATTGGTCTGCGCAGATAGAGGTGAAAAGATAAGAACTTAAGTTTCCCAGACAAAGCGAGGAGGGAGGCGCCTGCTTTTTGAGTGCAAAAAAAGGGCAAAAGAAAACGGAAGGGGAATTATGTGGAGATATAAGGGCTGATACAAGGGTTGACAAGCAGACAGGCAGCCTGAGCGGCTTGCAGGGAAATTTTTTTATATACAAGGAGCAGTTTCTCTCCAGAGGCAGCGGACTTGTCTGTCCCCCGATGCATCCGTCTGCTAGATTCATCTGTCAGTGCTGGAAGTCCTTAGAGAGGGACGGACAGAGAGACAGACAGGAGGCAGAAGAAAGACAAAAGTGTGCAACAAGAGAGGGAAAGACAGGAGAGGAGAGAACTGACAGAAAAGAGAAAAACAAGATGAAGGAAGAGAATATGAAGCAAGCAGTGCTGTCCACGCGGGAGTCAGGGAACCTTATCACAAAATGTTATTGAAAATTCCTCTAAATTCCATTTTCACTGTTTTTAGTCTTTCTGTTGCTCTGTTCACTCTCTAAAAACTCCCTCTAAGCAATGTTCTCTTTGTCAACATATTATTGTCCAATATCGTCAATGATTACCTGATTCGTGTTAAATTATTAGCTTTTACTTTTTTGCCCTGGGTTTTGCCTCTTAGACTACAAACAGTTGGAAAGAAACCAAGAACATTTAAATGTTGACACACTTGAACCGTACTCCTGTTTTTCCCTCCTAATGCTGCTCCTTCCCTCTACTCCACTTTTCAGAGGAAATATACTTTTTAATTCACTACATTGTTTTAACAGCCAGCTTTCATTTAAGTTAAACAGATTAAACAAATTAAACATTTAAATTTAAACAGATGTAGGCAAAAAGAGTTGGAATTATCCAAAATTATAATTAACGGGTTAGAAAAGAGAGAGAAAATAAATTATGTATTACAGATTTGCATTTCTTGCTTCATGACTAATGCACTGTTAAGGTAGCCACTGAGCCAAAATACAACTGAAGAATGCCATTTATGCATCATTACTAACAATAGATCAATGCAGTAAAAGGTAATATATCAGTCACAGCACAGTGCTTTAGTTCTAGGGTATTTTGCTGGTAAAGTATCTTTTTGAGTTAAGAAGTATTTTGAATGCAGGACTGTTACTTTAATGGAGTATTTTCACAGTGCTGAATTGGTAATTTGAACTAAATCAAGGATCTGAGAGCTTCTTCCACCACTGCATCGCCCACTCTTACTGCAGGAGGTTGTTGGGAGGAAGATTGCGGGCTCTAAAAGAGACAGGAAAAAGCAACTGCACCTCTTTTATGTTAGTGTATTTGCAGTTAAAAGATTTAAAAAAGGCTAGAATTAAACATTATTGTTCATAAAGGGAGAAAAAAGAATTTTACTTAGGGGTACTGCCTTGGTAAAGTAGCAGTTTATTCAGTATTAAATGAATTGACCTCTGACTTCATTGTGTGCCTGAAAGCAAACCAACGCCCTTGAAATCCAGGAAGTAAAAAGTGAAAAACGAGTATGAAAACAAAGTCGTGTGGTCTTGGCGATGGATGATGGTGTGCTCCTTCACACACACACACCTACTGTACTGTTTTCCAAAGTCTTGCCTGTGAACTCCACACACACACACACACACACACTCCAGACATGAGAGTCTCGTGAGTCATGCCCTTTGCTAGTCTGCGTCGGGCATGAATGTGAATGTGTAGTCTAACCCACTGTAGACACAAAGCTGCCTCAGTTCTGAAGGTGAAACCATGCAGGGGATGTGTGGTCTGATCTAAACCACCAGCAGTGAATAACAAACCACTTATTATTCTTTCTGGATAACATTTCATTCTTCCTTGAATAAACCATCAGGAAGAATGAACCCTCAGTTAGTGACCCAGCTGCCCGCCTGCAAACACCTTATTTTGTTGATTGCACACTTAAAGCACGCTAAGCTGACTTGACTTTGATTTTTTTTAAGCTCTTTGCACAGGAGAAAGTGGTCATTTGGAGTTGAATACTCTTGTACATGAGTGGGAGTTTGGTCTCAGGGGATATTTTGTTATGGAACATTAAGTCTTTAAAAGTTTAGCCAGGTACTGCGCCTCGGCGATAAGGATATCAGTTGCTGTAAAAGACAGAGGAGTAATTCTAGAGGCATTGCCAGAAGTGTCCTTTTCTCCATACAATGTTAGTTGGCTAATACAGTGGTGTGATTATGCTGTTCATGAAACAAGAGAATGTTTCTATTCTCCTGCTCTGGCTCTATTGTATTACTGAATCCCCCTGAGGAGGGAGTTACGTTCAAGAGTTGTGCTGACTCTCTGCCTGTGCTTCGTCTGCCCTGTTGGGACTGAAGTGCATTGTTTAAAGATTCTCTGGGATGAGACGAGTTGTTTTCTTTTCCCTTCTCTGTCTGCCATACAAAAGACAGAAGAATCAAATACAAATAAACACCTTAAAAGTTCCTAAAAACACATCCCAGCAGCATCATGTAATGTAGGCCAAGATTCGACGGCGAGGGAAGCGGACACAGAGACAGCAAGATGATGCCAACAAATAATCAGCAAGAATAAGCAAAGCAGAGAGATAAAAAAAACATCCATGTGTGCAGATATGGAGAATATTAATAGCTCTTCTGTTTGGTTCACATGCTCTGCACTCAGGTGCATACGAGGGGCCCCTGGAGGGTCAGCAGGGTGACCAAGAGTCACTGACAGGAAAGGCTCCTGTTTCACTTTCTCAGAGACTGCTTCAGTTGACCTCAGCTCGACCAGAGCTGACCCCAACCCTGACCCCAACTTCCCAGCTGTCCTTTAAAAGATGCACACCTATAGGTGATCAGGAAAGGTGCACAGTTGCATGAAAACACACACTAATTCAAGGCATAATTGCGTGTTTTTCCCTTTTGAATCATTAGCTCAGTCAACGCATAATATTTAAACGAAGAAAAAAATGGATTTTTGTTGCAGCTGTTGCAGAACCCTGAAGACAGACACAGCGAGGGAGGAACTCCTACGCGGAGGATAAATTTCCTCTGGACGTGACCTTCCACAACCCTTTGTTGCAGTGCTCTTGTTGTCATTAAAAATAGACCTCTGCCCTTCTGAAGCAAAGGCCCAATAGCATCCTGATCTATTTTGTGCTCCACGCTGCTCCCCAATGGCTTTCTGGGTAGAGAAGTACTCCCTTCTCTGCAGCAGTTGAGGGCAAAAAGGGGAGACTTTCCTGCAGGGCTGACGTCTTTTTATTGACTTTAGAAAAGCACACAAAAAAGGAGTTATATTGCACAACGCAATGAGGAAACTGTTGCTAGAGACCATCAAGCTGCTGATACTCAGGAGGTAATTGTGCGAGTAAAGATAGTTGAGGGTTTTTTTGGGCTTTTTAATGCCTCTGTTTGCGTTACACAACTGGAAATTTGTAACCGGAGAACAGCAAACCAATCTGGATTGTTTTTAAGAAAAAAGGAGTGTTTTCTTTCTCCCATCCCTCAGCCTCATTACAGCTTCCACCCACCCCTTTCTCTCTCTGTGCTGAAAACCATAATTTTAATACAGTGCTTAATTCATCCCCAGAGGGAAATAGTCTTTCTGTCCGCCCTCTTTCTGATACAGAAGGTCAGAGTGCAGGTTCAGCTGGATCTGGAAGGGATGCGGTAACTTACTCAAGGACACTTATAGCTCTTATGTTGAGTTTTACGGCTGGTGTTGTGTGTTAATAAGCATAAAAAACAGCAGTTTTCTGCTTCCTGGAACCAAATCAGGCCAAACACCCGCAGGCGATGGCAGGTCTCTGCACACAACAAGACCCCATTGTAGCCTGTCATTGTCATCAGCGCAGCTCCACACACGCACACCGCATCACTCTTTCCCCCCACCGGGTCCCATAAATCATAATTAACACCCTCTCATTGCAAATATATGTTTCTTCTTTGCCTGGTTTTAAAGGATTTTGCAGTAATTGCATATGAGCACACATGCACACACAGTGTGTGATATCTCACCCTCTTAGACAACCCGGTTCGTCAGTTTTTTAGCTGAAGCGATTATAATAATTGTCACTTTATCTCATTTTTTGATTCTCACCCTTTTAGTGCTTCTTAGTCATCCTTTTTCTCTCTCAGTGCAAATTGATGACATCCAGACTTTAGAGTTTTGGCTCAAATTTGCTTTTCAGAAGCTGCCATATTAGTAAAATAACGACGCCTTTTGCAGAAAAGACTGAAATAATTCTAACTAAACTAAAAATCAGCTGCTTCCATATTTAGCCGCCGAGCATGATTACCGTGAAGGAGGTAAGTAATGTTAATTGCAGTGTACAGTCACATGGTTTGCTGCTGTTTTAAAGCTTTAGTAGCATAGCAAACCTAAAGAAACAATTACATAAATCACGCTGTTGTTTCTGCCTCAGCAGCTGGACTATAATTTAGCCGCTTTCTGATTCTGCATCTGGTCACACACGTTTTGTCACTCAAACTTGCCTGATTTTCTCCCTTTTTCCCCACATCCACATATACATTTACCTCTTTCATACACTCCCTGTGTGTAGAAGAATGCTACTTGATGGGTCGATTAATGCAGATCATCCAGCTTTTGCATCTATTTGAAGCTTATTTCTGCAATTGCAACAAGACGAATGTTCTTACGGAAGTAGAAACATTTATATATGGATGCATAGTGATGGTGGCATAGTAGACAAAGGATGAAATAGAAATGGACTTCGCAAGATGGGAGGTTAAGAAGTTACAGAGAAGGAGTCGAGCACACCTGGAGGCCACATGTGGATGGCTTGGAAAACTCCACCGTCATCATTATAGCAAAGGGTGGAGGGGATCATTAAGTCATTATTTATGTGCTTTCTGCTGTTTTATCACCTCCAGACACAAGCTCACAATGCAGACACCCACACTCACAGCCCCAGAAGAATAACAAAATTGTATGAGGCAGCCAGGGGGTCCCGTCTAATAGAAAAAGAGCAGACATTAACAGCCTGGACCAGCCTTTTCTCCTTACCCCTGTTAGGCTTGTTTACACCCAGTGTTGTTTATGTTTATTTACATGCTGCCGCCACAATGAACCCTCACTTCCAGATTTTCTCCGGTCTGCAGGATGAGGTAGCAGACAAGTTTTTACAGGCAATTTCCCCTTTACAAAAGCAGTAGTTTGCTTGATGAGCCTGGACAAAAATGCATGGCAAACAGAGCACTTTAGCTCCTGCTCACCCTGTTTTGGCTTCTTCCCCTGTAATGTTTTCTAGCCTGTAAAAGCGTCCAGGTTGGTAAAGCTGTTTTTCATGTGAACTGGTTTATTTCAGTCTGCCTGTCCTTGTCAGGGGTGTGTTTGAATCCATTTTCACCCGTTTTGTTATCATTTCACACAGCGCCAGATGATAGCATTGCAGTTTGCATGAAAGAAAAACAGAGAGAAGCCCAAAGTGCTGGTAAAAAACAGAGACACGCAGATGCAGAGGTGGTCTAAAGAAGTAAATTGGATGTTAAACAGACCTGCACTGTGTTGCACCTGGAGCTGTGGCTCCTGTGAAAGGCTACGTGGAGTCAGCTCTCCAGACGCCACAGTCCCAGATACCCCAAATACCGCTGTTTCCTTTTCCTTTAGCATCAAATGAGGGGAACTGTTGCTTTTCCAGCTGTGCCTGACCAGCTCGCCCCAAGTCTATTCCCCTGTTGTTTTCATGTCCCGATTCAATTACCTCTGTGGGGTTGCTCTCCTGACACATGACATATGCACACAGGACTGGAGAGATGTGAGGGACTGCACTTTCATGGCATGTGGTGTGTGTTATTCACAGGGATCTCAGGCTCTCTTCATAGCAAAGCCACACTTTCCTTCCTCTGAAGTGCCTCTAAACTCCTTCTTTCTTTCCATCTATTAATCCTCTCCATTCTCCTGCTCACTCGCGGCTCCTTTTGTTCGGGTTTAACCTTTTTAACACCCCCTCTCACCTCTTCCCTCCATCCGAGCCTGTCCCTTCATTTCATCTCAGCGAACCTCCTTTCCTCATCCTCCCCTGCATCTCCTTCATCCTTTGTTCCGTTATTCCTCTCATTATTACCAGCCTCTCTAGTAATCTACCTCAAGTGACCCTAAACGACTTTCTCGTCTCCTCACCCTCTCTAGTCTTTTGCTCATTTCTTTTCACGTTTTGAGGAGCAGGTCAGGGTGAGTCTAAAAGCCCTTACTTCATCATGTTTCAGTCCTCTCAGAGAGCAGAGCAGCTCGATGTCTCTTAGAAATCACTGGCAGACAGATAAATGCATTCATTCACATGCATGTTCATATTCATGGATGTGTGTTTGCATGTGAGTGTGTGCACATTTTCACATAAGCTCACTTGAACGAAAATAGTACATGCAGCAAATCTAATATATGCAGGCTTCTAGACGAACTCGCTGGAGTGTTCAGCTGGAGAATAAATCGCAGTACAGCTATATGGAACCGTCACGCACGTACACACTTAAATTTGTTGTGACTTTGTCCACCGGCTGCGCGCGTCTGAACAACATGAGTCAGAGTAACAGTGTGATGATGCACTTTGGGACTCAGTGTCTTTTGCACCGTTATGCTACAAGGGAAAAGAAAACAGGATGAGCTCAAAACTTCCATCAGCTTGTCTGCTGAAGGCAAAACAATGTTTAAGGTTTTCTAAAAGGGAAACATGTAAAGCATTAAAGTCTAATCACAGAAAGAAGCAGATCTGTGTTAAACACTTGTAAGCTGGTGCTTATCTGCAACTCATATTGATGTTGTCAGAGGATTTTCTGTTTGATTTAGATGCATTAAAAAGAAGACAAAAGAAGAAGAAAAGCATGATTCGGAAAACTCTAGTCTCAAAATTGTCACCATATAATCAAACTAGCTTGAAATAACTTTGTAGGTTCTAATTTTGTAATTTTATCTAATATGAAAATAACAGAGAAATAATGATTTGTTAATTAGTTGATTCAACCGCCTGCTGGGTTTTTCTCTATTTATCCTTTCAGACTCTCAGCATAAAATTGCAACAAATGACTGCTTTAGAAGCAAAATTTTCAATTAAATTCCTTTTAAACTAGCCCATCTTGTCATAACTCTGTCAATTCATGTTGGCAAATTCAAATTCATTCACATTTATCAAACAAATGTGAACACATTCATTTTGTTTACATTGTGTTCGGCTCAATTTGACACCGCTTATGCGTGCACATGTTTGTTAAACCCGCAATCATGCAAGTATAAAAGAAAAGCAAACATGAATGACGCCTGTGTGGTTTTGCATATGAGCATGTGGAGAGGTACAATTCTTCACATGTAGCAACTACTTTTTTTTTTACAAGGCACACAACACTCTGAGGCTGTAAGCAATTACTTCCTATTTAGCTGTTTTGTCCATTCAATTTTAGAAAAAAGGTGATAAACGCCCATTATGTTCTCCAGGATGTTTGTCTCTAGTTCTTTTCCACCTTAGCGTCCCACCAAAACCAAAATTCATTTAGCTCAATAAGATATCAAAGGCAGCAAGTCCTTACACTTTATAGGCTGAATCAGGATATTAATTCTGGATAGTTGCAGATTCATTTTGTGTGATTGACTAACCGATTAATCATCCAGTCGTTTCAGCTCTACGAAACACTCTTCCCTCTAGCTGTAGTGGAATTTTTGCAAACATAAAAGAAACATAAATACTAGGTTCTATTGCACAAACCATATCACCATGTGGCGGAAGAGACATATAAGTATCAATAAATCAGATCAGATAAGCATCTGTTCAGAACACCTTAAAGAATTTTAACTATTAACACAATAATAAATATGAGGAGGCACAGATACAAACTCAAACTCACAGAGGAACATGCAAGTAAATATAAACTGATACAAGTGGGTCAGGTATGCTCATGCTGACAAAGAAGCATTTCAGCAGTAATAGATACATTTGGGTCACGTAGACAGCTGTGCAGACACACACATATTCTACACACATGCTTTAAACTGCTGAAGAGACCGTGCAAAACACACACACATGCTGGCAGAAACATCTGTTTTTGGCCTACAATGAGCCCAGATGGACCCCAGGGTAGGTTCGTCAACACCAGAGAAGACCTCACATTAAACACACCCAGTATTCTTGCGACTGACTCCAAGGGATTTACTGGAGTGTGCGTGTGTGTTTGTGTGTGTGTGAGAGAGAGAGGGTGGTTAGGTGGGTATTAACCAGGACCACAATCTACAATTGTTATCACAATGACACAGGAAGGTATTTCCAAAATTAATATGCATCATAATTTCCAGGAAATTTAGGTCAGTCGAGCAAAATGTGCTCACTTGGAGCCTTGTGTGGCTTGAGACTCTTAGCAGTTGTAGTGTGTGCATGCTGCATGAATATGCATCATGAGGGCAAGCTAACTTTTTTCATCTCTACAGCAATATGAGGCAGGACCTAAACATAGAAAGTGAATTAATATATTGGAGTTAAAAGTGATGATATTCAGCTTTGATGTTGGGCCATCAAAGGCGTCATGAAGCTGCATGGTTCAGAGGGGCAGCGTTGCACTGTATATTTAGCTGTGAGCTTAAATTAGACCTGCCACAGCTATAGACACATACCATACGGGTGTGTGCGTCTCCTCATCTGTCCGGGAGGTTGATGGGGCTGTTGCTGCTGATTAGATGGTATTGTGTTAGCTCTCTGCTATTTTTGGAGGGATTGAGACCGCATATATGCACTTAAAGAAAGGAAAAGGAAGGAAAGGCTGAAAGAAAGTAGCTCATTGCAAGTGTGTTTGTGTCCCTTTGTGTGCAAATGTGTGTGTTTGTGCCAGCTTGTCCTTGTGCGAGTTTTTGTTTTAGCAAGGGCACAAAGCACTTGGCTCATTCCTACCTAATCAAGTTAGTGGAGAAGCCTGCAGCTATGTAGGATCAGAGAGTTAATACTGGCCCAAACAGAGACTGGTGCGACTCACTTTTATCCAGGAAACCTTGGAGTTTCCCCCCACAAAACCCGTTTAAACATCAACACGAAGCCTGAAGCTGCTCTGTGCGTTTACACACACATGAACACACCTGCTCTGCGACTGTACCTGCTAGCACATGCATTCTCATATTGATTACAGACCATTCAGCTGTCTCCTTGACAGACAGAGGGATGAGTTTTGACTATTTGCTTTGTAGTTTTACACAGACGGAAAAATGTATGTGTTTAGGAGATAGTATTTTTTTGATGAGGGGCTCACAGACAGGCAGCATGTGTTTTCTCACTCTTTGTAGCCTCGCCTCCCTGTCGCTCTCTTGCTATTTCTAAGGGAAGTGATGACACATTATCAAAGTGATTTCTATTTGTTACATGGCTCATTTAGGTCAATTAGAGGAGGCTTGTTCTGTGTTGTTTGGGGGCACTGTGGCATCGTACCCAAAGACTCTCAATTAGCTTTCTGACTGTGACGTCATTAAATATTCACAAGTGTTTGTCATGCGGTATCTGCTTTGTTGCTACGAGGCTGTTATGACATGAGCTGAAGAGAGCATTAATGTTTTGAATACTGCATGTGAATGCTTACATGCAAGCTGTTGTACAGCATTTTATAATATCAGTCCTACAATAGTGATTTTTTTTCTATAGTCACCACACATAGGCTTCACCTTGGGAAAATTGTTCAACATCTGAAGGAGCATTTTTGGAATTGTTGCAAAAAATAAAGTGGTCAATGTAACAGCGCTAATGTTTGCAAAAAAAAAAAAAGAGAATAGACAACCCGTGTGTCAAGCTCTGGGAATTGTTGACTTCTTGATGACAAAGTGGATTTAGCTATAGCTATAAAAAATGTCAAAAAAATTAAGTAAAGCACTTTATTTAATAAAATGTGAATGCTGCATCTTACCTGTTGGTCAAGTATAGCTAAGTAGGCCCAAATGGAAAAAGAATTTTAAAAATATGTCGGGTTTAGTCAAATTTTTACATTTGTCCAGTACAGAATGCTACTTTGAGTATCATGTTAATGAATTACCAGTCATTAGAGGCTTTATGATGCTATACATTAGCATACGTTGCCATTATAAATAAGCTAGCATGCTAATGTTAGCACAGAGCTCAAAGCAACACTGGGCCTAAGTACAGCCTATTGATATTTAAGATGGACACAGTGACCACCTCTTAAATAATTAATTCACATGTCAGTTTTTTTCTGTCATCTTTAGTTGTTCTTCTCATGTATTTTGTTTTCTGTTAAGTTTGGTTTTAAGTAGTTTTTGGAATGATAGCTAATGCTAACCCACAATTGAAGTCACCAGTGCAAGATGGCAACTTCTACATCAGGGATATATTGGTCTCATTTCTGTACTGTAGGATAAGGCAGAGAGCTGTTGTCTATCTTTATCTATGTCAGTGGTAAGCCATGGGAGAGCCATTGACTTAGGAGCTAGCATGGCTGTACTCCTCCTCATGTTTTTTTTTTTACTTGAGTTGCCAAAAGTCTGCTGCTAGTTTGATGTAATGTTAGTGTTCATTTGCTGAGCCACTGTGCATTATCAAACTTTGGCAATAAAGTCTAACTTTCCTTCATCTATGCACGTTTTTAAAATGACTTTTCCACAAAATGAAATGGTACTTTTAGTAAAACTGTATCGCCTCGACTCAAACATGGTAATGTTAGCTAACTGCAAAAGGCATTGTCAGCTCATTAGGTTTCACAGTGAAGGCATACAGCCATGTTCACATTAAAATGCAGTTAGGCCAACTTTGAAGCACATTCACTAAGTGATGGCTTAGTATCAGTAGTACTTCATTATATCAGAATTACTCACCACTACGGAGCTAAACTAAAAACTGTATTTAATGTGGATCTGTCATGTGGATTTCTGATACTGATAACATGGATCAAATCGATGCATCCCTATTTTCAAAGACCATTCCTTGCAGCCACTTGTGTAAATGTGTGTGTATGTGCATGCGTGTGTCCTGCACACCTGATTTAATCGTTGCCTACTTTACACTCCTCCCTCCCCTCTGTCCATTTAGTGTGGCATGTTGATGATTTAGCGGGATACCGACGGAGTGGATTAACTGTGCAGTTCACACTTTCTGTGAAGTTTCATGCTTTTAAAGGGGGGCAGAGTGTCATTGATCAGAGGGAGAGACAGTGTGGAAACACTACAGTGAGACCTGATTAGTAAGAGTGTAGCGTGACGCGCTGAGGGATCAGCATCAATAATGACACCCACGGAAAATCTGCTCGAGCATTAGTTTTTTATTTCCCTTAGAAGTCTGATGTCTCCCCTCCTGTCCTTGCCTACAATGTGTGGAAGCTTCTCAAATGCTTCACCCTCCTGCCACCATGCTGCTATGAAAGTGTGTCTTATAATGGAAACATTATGGATTTCTGTGTAAATGCTACAAAGAGAAATTTCAATTTGACACTGATGTTAGTTCACCTTTACGTTGCGTTACTTTGCTACCCTTTTCTCTATCACCACGAGCCTCCATGAGTCTTATATGAGGGCAGAACCTTCATTTAACCACTGCGTCTTCCTCAGCACTTTGTCAGCTTGTGCTCTAATTCAGCGCTTCTGGTGACCTTCCATTTGGCATTTACAGAGGAAATCTACCTGTGCATAAGGCTTTGTCACAGTGGTTAATGAGCACATGGTGAAGGACAACTTGATCATTAAGCCTTTGGACCTTAGCGTGCAGATAATGGCATCTATTGATGTGGGTGAGATAATGACGGGGCTGTGTGTGGTGAGGTCTGAGGCTTTTTACCTTACAATGGCACAGTTGTGTTGACATAAATTAGAGCCGGTGTTAGGTGTAAAATATGGTTTGCTAAGGCTGTCAGCCTTCAGCTGCAGTATAAATAAAGTGGTGAATATTCATGCTGCAGTGTGGAGAGTGACATTAAGGTTAATAAGTTATTTTGAAGAAATGGAGAAGTGAGCTGAAGGCATAAAGTAGAGTCCATATGGCATTCTAGATACTTTATGGGGAATAAAATGTGCAATTTTTTTTAGCATTTCATAGACAATAATTAGAGACAACGCTAGAGCAGACTTCAGCAAATATGTAATGATGGACATCTCCCCTTTTACTAATATTTGTGTTTGTTGCCTTCACTGTTTTACCCCTCAGAGAGTGTATTGCAAGATGTGTAAGTTGTTGTGCTTCTCGAAAAACAGCCTGGCCTCCCTCAAGGGGAAAATACATGGGATCACACAGAAGGAAATGCAATTACCGCCTCCCAGCAGATTCCTAATCACTGAGCCCTGATGGTAAAAGTTAGCCTCTTTAATGCGTTGAATTTCAAAGACGCAGCACAAATCATCTGATTTACTAGCTCCCCTCTACACAGGATGTAAATTAGCTTATTAGACAGCCATTTTTTAATATGTGCATCCCATGACCTCAAGAGGAACTACTGACTTCATGCAAATTGGGTCTCAAAAGAGGCACCAGCGAAATTAATTTATTTACAGTGAATGTGTTTGTTTGACGCTCTATTTTGGAAGAAAAGATGGAAATTTCTGTTGTTGTAAATTTCGATAGCAGGTTGGTTGCATGCGTGTGTGTGTGTGTGTGTGTGTGTGTGTGTGTGTGTGTGTGTGTGTCAGTGTGTTCATGTGTGCAACCTGCACCATAAAAAGCATCAGAAACTTCCTTTAAAAATAGCTTGTTCACTTGAAGTCA
>JAQLOL010000013.1:12524574-12536117 GCA_029783665.1 Naso thynnoides
GTGTGTTCATGTGTGCAACCTGCACCATAAAAAGCATCAGAAACTTCCTTTAAAAATAGCTTGTTCACTTGAAGTCATGTTGACACAACATATTTGTCCATGCGCAGGTTCGTGCAACATGTAATTTTCTGTTTTTAGCAAAAACAGCGCATGTTACAAACTGTATATGAATGCAGAATCAATATTTTTCTATTCCCGTGCCTCCTAATTGTACCACTGACTAATAAAGTCTTCTTCTGGACTTCAACTGGGAATCAAATGCCCAATTAGAGCCTTTACCCTTAGGCTCTGCTCCAGTAGAAGTGAACAGAAAATGAGTAGCTTGAGGAAGAATTACTCAAGTAAAACATTTCGAAGTTAGACTGAAGTTTTTGCCTTTATGTGGCCTCAACAGATCTGCAGACACAAGTTGCCCCAGGCTAAGGTGTGCAGGTTGGTCCTGAAAGTGGATACAAGTTTCAGGCATCTCTATTCTTTAGGAGACCAACTGTCAAAGTAGACTAGTCCATTCAGCTCCTGGTGAAACACAATCCGTCAGACTCCTCACACGCTTGCAGAAGAAGAAGAAAGAGAAGGAGACAGACGGAGGGAGAAAGACACTGGCGAGACATGGCCTACATCTGTTTGCTTGGTCTAGCAGAGACACGATCACATCGTATGCCTGCGGGCTCCGTCTCCGACTGCGCTCCTCTGTTGTTCCAGTTTACCCTTGGGATGCATGTTCTGGAGACGGAGACTCAGGCAGGCACACACATGCATGCACACAAACACACTCACACACATATATATACAAACACCAGTTCTGCTGCTGCGTCCTCCCTGCTTTAGAACAGCTGCCTTTAACCAGTCTCATCTCTTCCATCTCATTGAGGCTATAACATTCTGCTATCGTGTCTGTCTCTGGTGTTAACGGGACAAATTACAAAGACAGGCCACACAAACCCATGCATGCACGCACACACGCACACACATGGGTAATTAATTGGTTCCATTGGAGCCAAGAGCTAATTTACTATCCCTCCTGTCACATTTCTTCAGATACAGTAAGATGACTCATCTCAAAGCAGCTTCCTTATGGCTCCCTCCCCATCTGTAAGTCCTTTATGTGGGGTTGAAATATATGTGTGTATGTTTGGGGGTTTTCTGCCAAAGAGGTGGTTGTTGTTGTTTTTTCAGGCATATAATTACTGAGCTGTAGGAGTTGGCAGCCTGTTAGGCTTGTTATCTTGGATATGTTGATTGCAAGGAACATGTGGGAAGATTGATTATAGCACTCTTCTCCCTGCCCCTTGCCTCCCTTTGGTTTTTACCGATTGGGACTTTTCTCAGTGAAGGACTGGATTTTGAACAAAGACTTGTTGTGATGAAATAGCCTACAGTTTCTTTAGCTATGACATGCACATTAAGTCCTGTACTTCCCCGACTGTTAGATCTGGCTTAGTAACTGAAAAAATCAATCAACTCATTTAACCAAGCAAAAGAATAAAATACTTCAAATTGCACTCCATAAAGAGAAGTCTGCAGTGAGCTAATAATGTCATAGCTGATCTCATTTCTCCATAAAGAAACAGATGCTGTGTTGGTTCTCACTTAAAATACACTAAATGGAGACCAGATAGCATGTTTTTCTACTTTGGAAGTGCAATGGTACAGTTATTTATTTGTTAAAGGGTCAGTACTAATCAAGCAAAACATTACAGTTGTGACTGGAAGCTAATTGCAAAACGTTGCTATGCCTTTAAAACAAAACTCTTCAGATTTTAAATATAACAATGTATTAAACGTCATTATTAGCTAGGTATCGTATGTTTTCCATTTCCCTTTGATCCGTAATTACTTGAGGGCAACAAAAAAAAAAACCCTGAGCAGTAAATGAACACTGACATATTGTCACCTTTTAAGTTAACAGGTTGAACTTGTGAGCAAACAGCTGCATAACTGCGCATGCAGCAGCTGAAAAGAAAAATTAGTATTTATAGACAGTCGTGTTTTTTTCTGTTTTTCTGTTGTCCGTTTGTGTTTAATAGTGTTGTTTTCTTCTTTTTTAGAACATTTTATGAAAACAAAACCTGATGCCTACTGTGGCCGAAAAACAACACTGAGAGTGAATATGACGAGTTAAGTTGTGATCTGCAAAACTATAAAAGTGAGTTAAAAGAAGCTACAAGGGGTGATTGATAAGTTTTTGGCCTAAAGAAGCGGGACACTAGTTATGCAGTGCTAGCTGCATGCACGTGCAATTTAACCCCTTTTGAGTGATTGTGCAAACAGTTTGCAGTGACTAACTGTTGCGGTTTTTTGTTTTGAACAGTTGAAAATTTCAAGTTAGCACTGTATAAAAAAATGGACAATATCTGTGCTATCTTCTTTGTAAGGGCTCACCTAGGGAGGTCCAGGAAATGCAGGGTGCCCCTTCTTACAGCATGGTGAAGAGGTGGTATGTTGAATTCAGATGTTGCAGAGATGACAGCACAAAGGCCAGTGTTGTCCATTTTATATCTAAAACAACTGCAAAAGAAATATATTTAGGTTACCTTCTTACCTATAACATCAGTGTTATTACTTCAAACTTGTGCTCAAATGCAGTACCTGTGTAAATGTACTTTTTAATTTCGACAGATCCAACTGAACACAGTTGAAAGCTCTCCGCATTTACCACAAGTCTAACCAAAGAGGCTCGACCTTCCCTCCAGTGAAATTTATCTGTAAGAGATTTCATCCATCATTCCTCCAGTCCTGTCCTGTCACTGCTAAAGCTGATATGATTGATTGCAAAATTAGCAATTGGATGATTCAAAACTGCAGTATTCTGTGCAGAACCAAAAAAAAAAAAAAAAGAGTAGAGTCTCCACTCACTGGTTTCACAATCTCAGCTGAATGAGAGGAATTTACCCTTGGATGACTGTAATTTTCTTTTCATTTAGACTCTGGTTAACACCAAGGTAGCATTTCATTCTTCTGTGAGACACGTCTATGCCCTTTGGAAAATATAGATCAATGGAGCTGGTCCTGTAGTTAGTAGTTACCCTTGACATTGGCAGTGCAGTGAGTGCCCTCGCTTTGCTTTTTCACCCCAGAGGTGCAGAAGGTGTTTGTGTGAGTGACAAGTCAGTTTTTTGAGTTGCGTCTGTGCACACCTGTGGACTCTGATCGTGTAATTTTGCGCCTAGTCAGACAGTCGGCTGCCCGTTAGCCAAGCATGTAATTAAAGCTTTAAAAATGTCACCATCCCTCAGTGGTGGGCTTTATGCCTCTTATTGCTGCAGTCCCAGATGATTGTGCATGTGCCGATATGAGCGCACGACTTTAATATTTGTATTTCTTCATGTGTGGTGACTTATTTTGTCGCAAGTCTTGATCAGGCGCTGGATGACACTGCTCCTCTCGTGTGTATTGGCCCTGCTAATACAGAGAACAAAGGCTTTGAAGTGGAAGATATCTTTGATGCCAACACTGCAGCCAAGCTGTTACATGTTGAGAAAATGACAGAAAATTCTTCAAACATCTATTAGGGGGATAAGTTTGATCATCTCCAGAGTAAAAAAGAACCTGATCTTATACTTGCAAATCAGTTCAGGGTAAACTTTTCAATGACATTGGCATTGAAGAAGCAACCTGGAACTTTGTTTAGGAAAGCTGGTAGCAAGCTAACACTTGCTTTCCTGTCAGAGAAGTAACTTTGTAGTACCTGACTGAGGTTGCTATGAAAATATCAGCTCTCAGTGAGATGTAGTTTTGGGACAGCGGTGACAAACTTAGTTGCTTCTCTGAGATTTAAGCCACTCCAGAGCTGCAAGGTTGTTGTGACAATTTTCTCCCTGTGAACTGCACTTTCTTGACACTGAGAGCAGCTCAGACAGTCGCCTAAGGGGTCTTGGCTATGTGTCAGAGCTGCTGTCTCAACAGCAAATCAGTGCCTGGGTCGGCCAAAGGTTTTTTTCACAAGTTGACACTATGTTGTACAGAGATCTCTCAGCAGCAGCCTGCACATAAAGGTAGAAGAAGAGGTAGGGCTTGTGGATATTTTTAATTGGCACTGAAAGACGGAGTGTTTGCTGTCCACAGATCCTGATGACACTGATAGTTTCAATCCTTCTCGCTGTGCTGCATGTGGCTTTGTTTATTTTTTGGAACTCCTTTAGGGCTTTTTTTTATAAAGAAAACTTTAAAGGAAAGTTTGACATTTTGGGAAACATTTGCTTTTATTGCCGAGAGTTAGATGTGCAGATTCTGTACGCTAAATATAAAGCTACAGCCCACAGCCAGTGAACTTAGGCATCAGTGCTACAAACAAAGGATGCGGAAGGCTGATTTTATTATCTCTGGGCAGATGAACCTAGCTTTTCCTCCCATTTCCTGACCACTCATACCTAAACAACAGCATAAGTCGTTTGCCCATAAAATATTTGACCAGTCCATCCACTCCAACCTCCTCCTAAAGCTAAATTTGTCACTCTTTATACCGCCTGATTTGATCCATTCATGATGCTACTGAATGTTGCTATTGTATCTCATCTTATCTTATCTTATCTTATCTTATTTTATGCCGAGGTCAGACTACATGATATTTTCTTTAGTTAAAATGCTTACTGTGTCGGATAAGGCGATTAAAGAGTCATAAATTCTTGCTGTGTCATGGCCAAGAGAAATGATAGACTACACGTTGCTCTCCGATCAATCATCATTTCCAGTTCACGACATGTGTGACGTCACCAGCATAAAATTGCTTGCCACTGAATACTGCTACTGACAAGCCGTCTTGGGAGATAACCAAAAAATCAAAACATGCTAGTCTTCTTGTCGTGAGGTCATGGGCATTCAAGATGTGGTGTTGGTTGTTGTCCATTATACTAGATGAGATAAAACGATTGATTGTTGCGCCCAAGACTCATTGATCGTTTCCAAGCCTACCTAATGCCCTACATCTTCACAGTTGGGCTATTTTCGGGCTGATATCATGTAGTCTGACTTGGCATTATCTTTTCTTATCTTATCTGGTTGCACAGATAACCTGTAAGCTACAGCTGTGTTTTCCAAGAGGACTGTTTGCTGTTTCCAAGCTAACAGCTAAGCTACATTAGCCATAGCTAAGCTTGCAATATTGCAATATTTACAAATGAAAGATACATCAACCTTCTAATCAGTCTCGAAGTAACAAAGCAAATGGGTAAATTTCCCATAAATTAAGGAACTATTCCTTTAAGAGGAACCGTTCCTAGAAGAAATGAATATAACTCTGTGTATCTGCCTTCATAGAATCATTGTCTAAAGCTGAGAAGGAATCAGCCAACCTCAGACATGATTAATTCTCTGTAATTATGAAGTCGGCTGTGCAGGCTAAAAGTCCCGACTCTGCCTTACCTTGACCTAAATTTGGAAGTAAATCCTACCAGAATTTCTGCAGTTGTCTAAGTCACAAGTCTGGCTGAACTACCTCCAGCAATCAAGGAGGCGGTCAGACAAGTGCAGGTCATGCTGGTGACATGGATGTTTCTCTCTCTTTAGCTATGATGTCACTTTTCTCTGTTACATACTGCACTTTGGTGAAGCCTTCCTTCGTCTGCAGTTATGTTGTGCAGACACACATGCAGACCGCATTCAGGCACATGGTAAAGCATCAGCATGAGTGATAGAGGGTGAGCGAGTGGAGTAAAAATAACAGCAGGATTTGGGAATCTCTGGAGAGTTAGGGTGGGACTCAGGCAAAATTGCTGGGTGTGTTTTTTAAGCAAGACAGTGGAGAGAGTCAGTGTGTGTGTTTCTGCGGAAAATGTGTGGGATGTGCAGCCCAGATTTAGCTGGAGCAAAGCTATGGTTGTGGTCAGGCAAGTCATCAGGACTGGTCAGAAAAAGTCTTTTTCTGCTCTGTACAGTACAGAGACTTCGGTGTGTTTAAGATTCATTGTTTTTCAGCAAGAAGAAAAAATAAAAGAATACCAGAGAGACCAAAGTGGGTACAACCATTATTCAGGAGCAAAGGAGGGTGACATTTTCTTAAATTCACCTCTAAGGCTATTTGCTGCAAAAAACTCAGCAGAAGTTTTGTGAAACAAACTTTTCAATAAGTTGAGTACCTGGGATTTAAGTTTCAGTCCCACACCAACGAAATTCCTGTTCTGCTGTTCCTCATCCTTCATCACTGTCCCCTCCCTCCGTATGCTGAGAGCAGAAAATACACAGAAAATCACAGTTCTGCTCTCCAAATCTTATGCGGGCAGTCGCAAAATTGACAACAGATTGGAATCTCACGGCATCATTCTGACGGGAGGAAAGCGATCCAGCATTTGTTCGATTTAATGTCTTTTCCAATATAGAGCTGTTTGTGAAACATAAAGGATTTCAAGCTCAGCTCAGATTATGAGCTGGCAAAAATATAGCATAACACTAAAAACAACATGCATCAGCAAACATACATATCCATGCAGTCATTTTTTAAACACTAAGGAAAAATTTCTTGTTGACAAAGTACATCCACAGCAAGCTTTAAGATTGAGCTGAAATTTGGAACTTCCTCACTTTATATTCAAGGAAATAAAACTCTAACGATTCTGTAACTACCCTTGGCATATTTTTCCATTTTGTAAAAGAGAATGAAAATGTTTTTGGACATATCTGTGTGAAGCTTTAAGAATCTTAATTGGGTGGAGAGTAGACTGTGGTTTACACCATAAAAATAAATACAATAAAACAAGACATAAAACAAGTACAAAGACGGTGAAGTGAAAGTAGTATTAGGCTGAGTAACTTTGTTTTAAATCCTTTCTTTAAAATTCCCACAGTGTTAATAATTCACAATGTCCTTCTACAATATTCAACACTTGAGAGGACTCAGTGTGTTGTTAAAGTTCCCATGAACTGGAATGCAACATGTTAACAGCTTCTGCATAACAGATAGACAGGTGCTTTTTACAGATACTGATCGATCTTCTGTAGACAAGTAGTAGACAAGCGCTGTACATCATGCCCACCTCCAGCAGCATTCTTCTCTTTATGCCACGGTCATAACAATTCTGGAAGTGTTTAATTTAAGGTTAGTTTACACCCCATGTTTAGGAACATATTTAATATTATTTAACATTTTCCTAAAAATTACAAACTCTAGTATACTATTAAAAATACAGGCAAAATGACTTTTTGTTGGGCCAGATACTGGCGCATAGGTGAAATATAGTGCAAGTTATAGAACAAGTTATAAAAAGACTAAAACATTCATTTTGGCTTTATGGGAACTTTAAATCTGTACTCCATTTGGCAAAATTAAAACTTGCAAAGTAGCCTTGCAAGCCTCTTCGGAGAAAGTGAGAACTTGTAGCTTAACTTCCTAAAATTAGCACAACTTTTTTAGTTGATTGAAACTGCTGATGTGCTGTTCTGCATGTGTGAATGTTTACATTTATAAACTAGTCATACCTGTGTTACCAACTCTGCTCTGACACAAGCACAGTAAGCAGCACTAGTTTATTAGTTTGTAAGTTTATTAATGCTCCCTCACATATATTTTGAGGCAATGAAATTTACTCTGGCACTAAGACAGGGGGCGCTGTCACAGCAGGAAAAACTTATTAATCTTTATTAAATAATCTTTTATTATTTATTATGTTTTATATTCGTTGGTTTGCAGTTCTGACCAATGATGTGCACAAATTAACAAACACTGTAACATGTACAGAATCTACTCATTTCAGAGCAGATGTTTGTTTTAAGATCAGTTTGACTAGTAAAGGATTCATAATATCAAAACATAACATATGGATAAAATATCTAGTAAGAAACAGAATTTAAAGTTCATTATTCAAAAAGCAGTGTAGCTAATAATGTAATTCAAAATGCTTTGCAATAAAAAAGCAAGAAAATGGACGAACAAACAGGCACTAAGTAAGCTCTGTAACAGCAATAAAGTAATAAACATAAGTATATTGCATATTATAAATAATGAAATTCTCACACTAGCTCCAGTGTGTGTTTTATTCTTCCTCATCCATACAGAGAGCATAATGACTATTATGATCCAAACACAGTATGTATCCGGAGACCAGAAAGCTTGAGTGTTGAATGCATTCAGCAGAGAGAGCAAGAAGGGTGAAAGAGCAAAAAAGACAAACTGCACGCGTGCACATCTTGATTTGTGCTTCAAAAGCCACATTGTGCACCACAGACAAGGTTTTTCGACAAACAAGCTATCTGATCCAAGTGTGCTTTTCAATCCCACTCCTGGGGAGACACAAGCAATAGTTCGTATGGAATTAATCTGCCCTCTGATCTAAGGAATGTCGAGTGGAAAGGACCCCGCTGTGCAGCGATGGGCCTTTGATGGCGATGTCATCACTCCGTCATCCTCTCTGTCATCCTCCGCTGAGATGCCCAGCGGACTGAGGTGGACCGAGAGCATTAAACAGGAAGGGAAAGGTCAACCAAAGGTGGACACAGAAAGGGGCACCACAGAAGTTTGAGAAATCTGACAGATGGCAGTGAAAAAAAAAATCTTGACAGCTGGAAAAGAAGAAGAGTCAGTGAGTTGGCTGCTCAGTCTGTCAATCATGTTGTGTTTTACGCAGCAGTCGTTCACTCAGTCGGGCGCCTCATCAGTCTCTCTGTCAGTCAGTCACCAGGTTCGTTATTTTGTCAGATCGTTTGTCATTCAGTACTCCAGCCTGACAGTCAGCTAGTCAGTCTTCTAGTCTGTCGGTCCATCAGTGAATCGGTCATTCATTTTCTGGTTTGTAAGCTGTGGGTGGACTTTAAATTTCTCACCGTATCCCTCATTTGTCAATCGATAATTTGGTTCAGTCAGTCAGTCTGACATTCAGAAAAATCAGATCATCAGCTGTCCTTTTGAGGCAGACAGACAATAAAGCAAGAAGCAAACATCTCTGTCATTGCCGTGTGTGCTTTGGTCTAAACACCAGAATCAAAGATACCAATTGGCAGACGGAGACACGGAACAACAAACAAAAACTGGCTATAAACCGTCTGATAGACAGAGTGATAAACAGGCAAACACCCAGTCGGTCGCATCTAAACACATACACACACATATAAGCGTCCTGCCTGACGTACAGCAGCTATATAAAGCAGCTCTGTATTGTCTGTGTGTGCTCTGGTCTAAAGCAAAGTCTGGGCTGATTTTACTGGTGTGTGTCCTGTCTGGCCAGACGGAGAGAGAAAGAGAGAGAGAAGCTTCAATGAGACCCTGAGCTCACACTCCCTCTGTTTGGACAGATGGATCATCGCTGCACCACTCACATTTGACAAATGTGTTTGCATGTGAACCTGTGCGTGCGTGTGTCTGTGCGTGTGTGTGTCAGTGTGAAGAATGCAGAGCCGTGTGTTTTATGCGAGAGCCCGTTCATTACGTGTTGTGTAATTTAACCATCATGAAGTTCTCCTCAGACAAATCAATAGTGGTGTTAATATGATCCTCCCTGCACTCTTTACTGCAGGAAGACTTCAATTGATCAGTAAGGCGACACCTTAGATCCAAAAATGCAGGGATGCAAAGGAAAGTGTGTGTGTGTCTGTGTGTGTCTCTTTGAAAAGTGCCATTATGAAACTTTCCAACGATATAAAGTGAACAGCTGCCGACTAGAAACTAGACTAATTTAACTGCATCTGCATTCTTCTTCTATTTGACACATAACATCCTGTCCTAATCTGTAGGTTTTTAAAAGACATCAGATCACCGAATATTAAATAAACAGCTCACAGTTTCAGTGAAATTGCATAAATTTCGTGTCATCCAAGCATCAATTTCCACATAAAAATCTGCATTCACAGGTTTCTCACTGCCACTGTGCACCTTGTACCTCTAATTACATAATATTATATAACAAAGTCGTGTCATTTAGGGAATCTTGCAGAAATGTTCCTGTCTGTCTGCATCATTTCATCTACCTCACCTCTCATATTTGCACATTTAAACACATAAATCTTTTAGGACAGTAAAATGTCCCCTGCTTGCCTCTGCTTCCTTTTAATTTTTCCTCTTAGGTCTGTCTGCTCCATATCCGCTAACTGTCGTGTCTAATTAAAGGTGATGGTGTACGTCATCTCTGTACTGCAAATGATGTGTCTCTGTATCATTTGCAAGCAATACAGCATGTTTGATGATACTTTGTCACATTTCACTTAGCAACTACACTTAAGATTAATCTATTTTGTTTTAGACACTATACTTGAGTAGAACTACCTGTACCCCACTGATTTATGTGTAGGACAAGTAAAAATTCTGCTTTAGGCAAAATAACGGGTAAGAGAACTCACTGTGCAGTGGAAAAGTCCCTGTTAGTAATTTATTATTATATATGATGTTTTTGGATTAATGTAACTGTTGTATTAATTTGTATTGTGCATTTTAATGCTGTAGATTTTTTATTTAAAGTTAATTTTAACTATATACAGTGATAGGTGAAGGAATCGCGTAGAAATGTTGTGATTTGATTGCATCTGACCCTGCAGGGACTTCTCATTGCTAGACAATCATCACTGAGACATTATGATGTTTGTGTAACTGAAGGTGAAATTGTCATGAAGTAGTGACTCTGGTTGATCTAACTGGCCCAGAATCTGTTTAAAGTAACTGCATATTTTTAATAGAATTTTTTATATTTGGTGCCAGAGTGTCAGTAACACATTGCAGAGGGACTGTACACAATATATTCTTGTAATGATACATTGTCCTACAGTAATGCGTCATTTTCTATAAGATTATCATTTGTTTGTAGAGCCCCTGTCCTATACACCAACATGTCAGTACCGAGAAAAGTCAAATTTTAATGAAAAACAGCCCCTGTACTTAGCAATCCACAATCCTTTTGTTTACTGTAAACATTCAAATTCAAAATCACCAAGTTTGGACATAAATGGCATTCGCTGGGCAGAAAAAGTATGAAAAATTTGTAATAAAAAAATAACAAGCCAAAGCTGTCAGACAGATGTAGTTGAATGAAAGAACAATTTTTGCTTTAAGATGAAATGGAGTCAAAGTATAAAGTTGCAAAATAAGGAACTACTCAAGTAAAGTACTTTGAATTTATACTTAAGTCCAGTACCTAAATGTACTCACTAACATTCCACCACTGATGACAGTTGTTTCCAATATTTTGCGTGTGCAGATTCGTACAGTCAGCATCTGAGAGTTTTTTCATGAGATTGATGTATTTGAAGTGAGTAAGGGCTATCATAAATGTTAATATATGAAGAAATGAAGAGTTGATAGCCTAAAAATATGAGTAATAAGAAATGTTGATGATGCTCACATTGGTCTGGCATCTCACTGTCTGTTCCTAATCAAAATTCAATAACAGCAGAATTATACTGTATTATCTGTTCCGTACATGCTTTTCAAATGTCAGCATCATTTACCACATGTTCAGTTTTTTTTTTTGTGGCTCCAGAGTTCCCTCTGTTAAGTGCCATGAATGCACCGGAGTGTTATCCATCAACGAGTCCCAGGGTGATTTCAGTAGTGTGTGTGTGTGTGTGTGTGTGTGTGTGTGTGTGTGTGTATGTCTGTGTGTGTGTGTGCTGTGAATGCACTTTAACTG
>JAQLOL010000013.1:12536259-12561422 GCA_029783665.1 Naso thynnoides
AAGGTTATAAAATCTTTGTGAATTAATGAAAAGGAAAAAGTGTGAGAAATAATAATAAACATTAAAGCATTAATAGCTTGTTCTTTGAGTAGCATTAAATATCATTGTGTGTGTGTGCGTGTGTGTGTGTGTGTGTGTGTGTGTGTGTGTGTGTGTGTGTTTGTGTGCATGTAGGAGCTGACAGGAGGTCGTGTGCAGGCCTGTTACAGAGGGAGCGAGGTCAACAAACAGCG
Organism: Naso thynnoides; assembly: GCA_029783665.1. Classification (NCBI taxonomy): domain Eukaryota; kingdom Metazoa; phylum Chordata; class Actinopteri; order Acanthuriformes; family Acanthuridae; genus Naso; species Naso thynnoides. The sequence goes on from JAQLOL010000013.1 coordinate 12,536,493, forward strand.
CACAGCTCACTGGCCTCAGCTCCAGCTCCTGTCAGCAGCCCTCTGCATGTGTGTGTGTGTAAGTGCATGTGTGTCCATGTCAGTACCAGAGGTGGGACGAAGTTGTTTTGAAAGTCACAAGTACGCAAGTCTCTGCATTCAGGTCTCAAGTCAGAAAAAGGTAAGTCTCAAGTCATATAGTCCAAAGCTTTAAGTATCGAGTCCTGAACAAATCGTATTGCACTTTTGACCAATTGTATTATTGGTTTAACAGCAAAGCCTTGACTTTGCATTCTTTGTACAGTTTCACATGTTGAACAAGTAGGAAGTTGTCGTTTCTTCCTCCAATTTTGAACTTGCACAATTTGTATCCCGCGACTTGGTTTTTTGTTGGACTTTGTGTAGTTATTGTGCACAAATGCACTAATTATTGGGATCATTTTTTCCAAATGGGGCTCAGAAATGTAATTTTAGTTCTTCATAATTCCTGCAACTTGATTGGATGCTGTTGGATTGGTCCAAACTGAGTGGATCTGGGAAAAAAGTATGATCTTGATGGGAGGAAAAGATCAAAGTCACTTTTTTTAACATTTTTATATAACACACTCTTGAATCTTTGAATCTTTGGGCAAAGGGGAAAGTATCAGATATTTTCAATTTAAAAAGCTCCATTATAAGACAAAATCTAAAAACAATTGTAGCTTGACTTGGATTTAAGCACCAAGACAGAAGTCATTTTAAGTCCAAGTCAAGCTACAATGTTTTTTTTTCTTGTTGAGTTCAAAGTCATCAAATTTGTGACTTGTGTCTCAGTTGACTACAAGTTATGCAACTGTAGTCCACAGCCTTTTGACACATACATAACTCACATACAACTGAATTATATCATTCCAATATCCAAGTTCATCTCTGTGCCCAGCATGAAATATTTTCCCTAAGTGAATGCAGACATAAAAGTTTAAAAGACTATATGAAATATGTCAAAAAGAATGTCCTAGCCAGAGACTACCTGGGGAAAATGACTCAGCTGCAACAGGTAAAATGGCTTTTTGTTGAGGAAAACATTAAAGACTGTCAAGGAAACAGGCAGACAAAGAAAAGTGACATGTAAAACGACAGGTTGACTAAAGCGAAACTGCGAAGGAGCACAGAAGCTGACGTGTGAACCGTCAAGAGGAGAGGGAAAAGCAACAGAGAGAGGCAACTGGCACTGGCTGTCACTTGCTCCCCCTGCTCGGGCTGACAGGTGTTTCACATTACTCTGTGGGTGAATAATATCCACATATATTTCACTGCCCGTGCATTTATACACAGAACTTTGAGTGAATTCCACATAGGCCTCAAGGTCAAAGAGCTTTTTCATGCACAGTAAAGGCAGAGTAAACTTTCCATTGAAGAAGAAAATGAAATAAGAACACTGCACGTGCAGCATTAAGGTTTTCATTTGAAAGCAAGAGTGGAGGGGTACCTTATGTTCCACCCCACAGCCACTTCAGGCTCCGGAGTGCCATGTGGGATTTCTACTTCAGAGAGAAGTGTAGATGAAGTTTGTCTGTGGAGAGCTTCCTTCTTTCGTTTTTGCAGCATACAAATTTTCTCATTTTTGGCTGCCTTCCCGTACACGGTATTCATAGATTTTGCTAATTTGCAACCTGCAATTCACACCTAATTAACTTTGTCACAAAGGGCAGATTGTTCTGTTCTTGCTCCACAAAGCACCATTTTTTACCACTGACTGGACAAGAGACCAAAAGCCCATTTTACGTACGGTACAATAAAACAATAAGAATATTCCTGAGTTTGGCTACAGAATACATTTCCTATCAGCAAAGCAGTGCTTGCCTTTAATAGCTATTTAGATCCACAGATGTTCAGTATCTTTACTCACTCCACCACACACGCTGCTCAAAATGTGGTGTACTGACAGGGAGGCTTATTCTTCTGTTGCACACAGCATGAATCATTCTCGGTAATAGCATCACATAAATGATTAAGAAGGAATAACGTAGATGGTGGAGACTGCTCATCAATTCACCCCCACAAAGAAAAGAACTCGTAACCCATTGAGTTGTAAAAGCTGCTTTGCTTTACTTGCAGTGAACGACTTTTCTGGGAAGCATGAATCTGCCATAAGCATTATATATTAATCACATCCAGCAATTTGAGGCTTTGATTGTGAATGAAAACATATCAGATTTACGGCAGCCGTGGGGTTTAATTGACCCATGAGGAGTGCTGTGAAAGGCAGCTCCATGCTCCATATATCAGTCACACATGCACACAAACAAGTTGACTTTTAATAACGAATAACACATGAATACACTGTGCACATTCAGCTGCCTATCATCATTACAGACAAAGCATGCACAAAGGACACATGATTTTAGATATTGGAGGGCACACACACGGAGACACATGATGTTTGTGCGGCTATGCAAAGCAGTGTGTGATTCATGCGCTGGGTGTCAGAGTTGAGAGGTGTGAGGTCTTTGGGTGTCGATGAAGAGCGCACAGGCTGGTGTCACTCAACAAAACACTCCACACTTTCCCTCCCCCCCCAATCTGTCACATTCTCCCTCTTTTTGCACCTCGCTCCCTGGTTGTCTGAAACTGATGTTAAATTCGTAGCTCAATTCCAAATGCATCTCTCCCTGTCCTTTCAGGTGTGTCCCTCCAATGCTCTTGGCCCCTGAGGCCTGAGGAGAAGTGAGCCAAGCCCAGGCCCCCATGGGACGCCCTGCTACCCAGCATGCACTGCTGCTGCTGCAGTGCATGCTGGTCCTGCGGCCTGGAGGCGTGGCCAGCAGGAGAGGGCCGGTGCTTCTGCCTGAATCACCATGTCACAAGACGGAGCACCCACTCATCCCACACTCAGGTAAGTGTGCAAAGAAACATACTTAAAGATGCACAGCAGGGTGAGATGATTGATTCAGCTCATATTTTTTGTTCCCCTCCATAATTGTTTTTTTTTTTTTCTGGTGTGCTGTATGTAGTAATTTATATGCTTTCTTTGTACATCAGTTTCCCCCTCCCTCCATTCCTTCACTCTAACCTCAATCACATTAAATCCTCCATCTCCATCTCCTTCCTCTCCCTCCGTCTTCACAAGGTTAGATTATTCGACCATATACGGGCAGTTTCTAGTCTGTATAATCAGGACGTTTTGCTGTTGCTAGGAGACAAACACCATCGGACACATGTTGTCAGCTATTAGTTTAAAGCAAATTGATGACCAAAGGAAAAAAAAAATACCTTGACATTTTTATTGGGTATTGGTAATTTACTGTTGCTCTAATGGCTCATGTCATTTCCCCCTGGCAATTGTCTCAAATGAAATATTCAGTGAATTGGGAGTGCACGTTGTTGTTTGCAGAATTAAATGTTATTAAATTTGAAAGTAGCAAAGATATAATGGAGAAGGTCTAAAAGTATAATTCTGAAAAAAGGACTTTCCAGGTGAGAATCACAACTTAAATGTAAAACATGGGTATTAATTTGCAAGAACCTGAAAAAAATTAGTCTTAACTTTTGATTACAAATGTGCACATTTGACTTATATTGCACAGCTTTAAATAGATTAATTTTAGGTTTGCAAACTCCTGCTTTGAGCAGTTTTTACCCAGTCATAGTATAACAATCATAAGCAGGGACTGCAGGCCTGTCAAGTTATGAATTTTGCCAGATGCTAAAATCTTTTTAGAGGCTCTAATTTGTAGATACCAAACGTTACTGTAAAAACCTTTTTTAATCTCAATAAAGCCAAAAAGCGAAAGTAAAATGTAAGGAATAGATGAAACAGAGTGTTGTGTGCCCTGATCTAAGTTATAATCATTAGCATGTTTGACAAGGTTGTTAGTAACTTTTAGCTTAGGCAGCTAAAAGCCAGACAGTTTGTTCTGGCCAGCAAAATATAGGTTCGCCAACTAGAAAAATGAAGACTGTTTTTGTCAGCCTCTCACTGAAATGAAGTACCTATTGTTAAAATAATTCTAAGAATTTCAAGTGGTTTTTTGTCATATGCAGTATGAATAGAACTGCAGCAGGAAATTTAGCTTAGCAAACAGTGATGGACTTCTCTGAGTTCTTATTCTTGTCAAAATAATGCAATATTTATACAGTTTTAAGGTCGTCTAGACATGCTTTCACTTCCCTCCCTATGTTCTCCTACTTTCCTTTTTATCGTCTGTCGTTCTTCCCCAGAGACACAAAGCAGACACAAGCTTCCTCGCAGGCCTTTAATTACTACATGGCTCTGCAGTTTTTAGATACAATATATTCTGCATCATATTTCATTGTCCTTATCCTTTATCTTACATTGCTATTGAACAACTGTAAAAACAACTGTAACGGAATGCTGTGAAACTTTGTAGAAAGACAATATCAATACGGATCGATGCAGACCTGTCTACCTACTGCAAAGCGGCAAAATGTCATTGAGATGTTTTCAGTCCAGCAGAGTCCCAGTCAGATAATCACACACTGTATTGGATAAAAATGACTGGAAGATGAAGGTCACTGCATGTGTCCAACATCCACATAAATGCAAAGCTACATGTTCAGTGTCAGCCAGGACAGACACGAGGGCTCTTCCTCCTCTCTCTCTCCGTCTCTCCTCACAGGCTTTGTCACGACACTGTTAGCTGAGGTGGCACTCTTCTCTCTGTGCCAGCGGAGTGTAATGATGATGACTAACTGCCCAGCTGACATGATGAGTTCCTTCCTCTGCTCTGTGCATGAGGGGGGATCACACCGCAGCCTGTGGGTCAGCTGTGGTCAATGCGTTTGTGTTCTCAATTGTACCAGAATGGCCCATTAAGCTGCACGGTTTAATGCTTTGCATGACATATAGGAGCATTAATAAAAAAAGGTTGACTTTCCAGTGAGACACCAGAGGTGGTTCGCGAACACAAAGCCTTCTGTATAGAAGAAGAGAAAAGAAAGGGAGGGAAACTCCGCGGTTTCACTGCCTTTGATCTAAATGACCACCTGTCACGATACTGTTGTTTAGTAGATTTTGTATGGATGATATTTAAAAGTCAGTTTATCCAAGTTACTAAAGAAAACTTCAAAGTAATTTTACACATGTACCTCTTGGGGCATCAAACCGCATACATAGTTTGGGTTTTGTTTGCCCAGGTTTGAATTCTTTTTAAAATATATGCTGACATGCTATTGCAATAAATTCAACTTGTGGTGCTCACGGCATTACACGTTCTTCAATTTTGACAGTCTCTCCAGAGAGCAAGTTTTCTCTGAAAATACCCCCTTCCTGTAAGAACAATCTTTATGAAAGCTTTAAATATGTTTTTTATTTTATTTCATATTTTTGACTTAAGCAGACTAATGTGCAGAATGTTTAATGCATCTTTGAGGGGGTTTTCAGCTTTGAGCTGTACTTTTTCTCCCCTTGCTGCTAATGACACAAGTTATGGAAACTCTGAGGGGCAAGTGAAAACAGTTTTTGTATCTCGTACATACAAGAAAAAAACAGAACAAAAAACACTTTCCCTTCAGAGCTTCTGAACAAAATAATTGGTTTCTCAAAAAATTTTCAATGCTTTTTTTTTTCTCCTCAAGTCCTAGTAGAAAAAGTTAAGTTTATCTTCAGTCTTAGCGAACAAGAAGGTGATTAAACATAATGACCAGTATTTACTCTTTTTTGTTATGTTTTTTGTTTATTCCTCAACTTTTTTGTGTCTTTTCTTGACTTCTGAAGTAATTTTATGTTGAGTGGAAAAGAGAACATCTGTCTGTCTGTTTCTTGAGGGAATAAAAATGACCAAATTTGTCATCTCCTAATTGAAGGGGAACTTTTTCTCAACTTCTCCAGGTTGCTCACCGGGGCAACTCCTTGTCTTCAGTTTTGTTGGGTGTCGCCATTTCAGTGTTGACTCTACAATAAATGACATCCTGTCAGACCTTTAGTGTTTGAGCTCATAAACATGATTTAGTGGGCTGTCTGTTACCTTTGCTTATAAAGGAAACCAGAAGCAGTAAAATTTTCAGACAAAAGTTGATTATCTTCGAGTTCTCAAAATTAGAATTTCATTAATGAAAAAATATGTACAGTATGTATGTGAATTTAACTGGTTTGTTAAGGCTGTTCACTCAAAATTTCTAATGTCACAAGCTTTTTGACTCTCACAAAGCTTTTAAACTTTGCAGATTTGCATGTCCAGGGGTGCACGTCAAAGGCACTAGAAGGTTCCCTTTTAAATTTTATCATGATGCTTTGTTTACTTGCTTCCCAATCTGATATTTTGTCGCCTTGTGTAAAAATCAGCACCTTTGCAGAGCAGCTGCTAGTTCCCATGGTTTCAAGAGGATGTCTGGTAATATTTTCCCTTACAGTATATTTTCACTCAGTTTTTTAATAACATTGCTGTCATGAACTGATGATAGTCTTTGTTTGGTTCAAACACATCTCATTGTTGCGAGTTGTACAGTACACAAAGCTTTTTCAGTGACTGCCAAATGACAGTCCTTACTTTTTTGCAATAAACACACAAAAAAAAGCTGAGTCATTACAGAATTTTCTGTTCATATAGGCCTACACGTATGCACGCATATGTACACACACAGGCGGTGCGTGAGAGAAGAGAAACCTCTCGTTAAACCTATTATCATCCTCTTTTGTGAGTCATTGTGCTCCGTGTAATGTAGTGTAATCCCTGGTTGTTGAGAATGTGCACAGCAAGGCTGCCATGGCTCCCGTTCAGCCGAGCTGGGAGGACTACAAACACATTGAACATACCTCTGTGGATAACAACAGCACAACACTCCCACTCTGCTCGGCCAAAGCTCATCCTCGTGGACCTACACAGATGTACATTTAGAGGCGTAGCTTCAGTTTTATAGGGCCATTATGTAGACTAAGGTTGATAGAGGAAATGTTCAACATTATGGTGAAAACACTTGTTGTTGCGGAGAGTTATATAAGACCGGGAAAGTGGGTGCAATTAAAACCAGAAATATTCTTCAAACACATCAGTTTTTTATGGCTTAGCGACAGAATGTGATGTGTGATCAGTGAGCTACTTCTATGCTAGGCTAAGCTAACCATCTGCATTGAAGCTCCAACATATCTGGAATAAAGATACACAATAAAAGATTAATTTATCATTACTTTGCATTACAAGATTTTACATCAAGTTAAGTTTGTTGTCCCCTAAAGCTTCAACATAAAAAGAAAATTATATATTGGATGAAATTTCAATGATTTTATAAGAATTACTCCTTTTTAGGACAAATAATGAATAAAACATGAGAACGGTATTGATTGTATCATGTAATTCTCAGTAAGAAAGCAAACTATTAATGATGGATTTATTATTACAGTGTGTAAACAAAATGACAGAAACATGATGCAATGCATTTTGTAGAACCAGTTAATAATCTGGTTTATATATAGCACATAGATGTAAAAAAAAAAAAATATTCAGTTTCAGCCTTTGAAACATAATGACTCTCCTTTCTGTCCTAAATTAGCATTTCGCATTTCATTTTAGGATATGCATTTCATTGTTTCATGATTTTCTGACGTTTCAGAGGTTAAATAATTGAAGGAAATATTAAGCAGATTAATTATGGCAGACAGTTAATCCATTTCTGCATGATGTGAAAACCAGTCTGTGTTGGAGGCAGCAGTGAAGGGTATATTTCCTTTTAGTCTTAAGTGTCACTGAACCTGCTCCCAGTCTCTGGTCTAGTAAAAAAGGAGTTAAACAATGCAGAGCTCAGTGGTCACTACTCTTCATCAGGAGCCAAGGTCAAGGCTTGTGTGAGCGTGTTCCAGTGACAGCGTTTCTTTTTCTCTCTGTGCGATTGTGGCCTGACTGTGGAAGGGTGTGGCTCCCATGGGTTTGACCCTGCTGGGGATGGTGGTTTTCTGACTTGGCATAACACTTGGCTGACAGAACTGCTACTGTGGTGCAAGGATGCTATAGTCTAAAGACCGCTTTCTGCTTTGTGTGGCGGTTTTGGAAATGTAGGGTTTCAGAAAGAAAGTACACTGTTCAACTGAGCAGCTATGCTCGAAATGTTTATTCTAAAAGGTACGCTTTCATGAAAACGGCTCTGAATATAGCTTCAGCACACGTCCAATGTAATTTTTCGATAATATAGAGAATTTTTATAGGAGTGGCATTGAATTACTTCATCCTTTTTCTTGCTAAACGTTTTGACTTGAACCTCTCACCAAGCATTTGTAGTGCTGTTGTAGCTCAAAGCCCCTGAGATACACTGTATTAATAAAATGTTGGATTTAACAAGTGTTCCTAGGCTTGAAGGCTTTTAAAGGTTATAAACTGTGGTGTAAACAATGCCTTCACAGGCCAAGCTGAGGGCCGTGTCTCTGAGGAGAGGAACCGGCAGACAACCACAGACTGAGATCAGCTTTTATCCTCCCTTAACAGCTCACACATCGTAGGAGAGAAGGGAGGGAAAGGAGAAAAACAAATAGCCTCACAGCATTTGTAAGTGCAAAAGGCTACAACTATCAGACATCTATTGATCGGTCAATAAAGGGTAATTGTTTTGAATTTAAAGTCCTTCAAGGTCTTTGGAGCTTCAAGTCAAGACATTAACTCTGCTCTACTCATGTCCAAGGTCAGCTTTGCTCTAGCTGGGTTTTATTTTAATGGATGACAGCCTGTTGATAGCATGAGGAATGTCCTGTTTGTATTCTCTGATGAGTATGTCTTTCATTTACCCGCAGCAATAAAAGTCCCACATATCATTTCCCTACATATATACTTTCAACTTTTTTTTTGTCAAGTGGCCTGAAGTGATTTAGTCATCTTGTTAAAAGGTTGTCTCCTCTTCCGCACCACTCCAACCTGAGGACTCTGCTCCTAAATACACGGTGGATTTAAATATTTTATTACACGCTTATTTGTGGCTGCACGGTGGTTTGTTTTGCATGATTCACCCGCTGCCCCGAGGGCCACGGCGCTGCCATGGTAATTTGAGTCATGGGACTTTTAGCTGAAAAATGTGCTTGTTTATCTTGCTCGAAATAACATAATAGGAAGAAAAACCTTCAAGCGAAGAGCCGCGCGAAGGTCATTGCTGACCTTGCCTTTTGCTTCGGACTTTCAAACGGAGCAGGTGTTTGTTTTTCGAGCGCCCTGGCCAAATCGTTTCCTCACATCTACTTGAGCGAATAGTTGCCATTCTTTCTGCCCAGTGCCACAGGGCTGCATTTAGAGTGAATTGGCTGTTCATTTATGTGAGCGCCTGCTGCCACACTCTATTTACACTACTCACAGTAAAACCATTCATGTTTCAGAATTGGTTCCACATGTTGCCATTGTTGCCAGCCTGGCAGAAATATAGAGCGCTGACTTTGAGCGCTGGCAGACTGAAGACTGGCGTGGCCTCTGATGCTGGGTGTAAATATTTATACGCCCTGTCATTTTGTCTTTGTGTCAACTGCTCCGTGTCAGAGCAAGAAATAACATGCAGGAAGTGAGTGATGGGCTGCTCTATTTTGAGGAGGAGGAAAACTGGGGTTAAGGGGATAAGATGGGAGTGAAAAATGGGGGGAAGGGTGTGTAAGTGTGTGTTTGCTGGTTGCATGTTGGCTCCAAACCCTGGCTGCTCTCTGCATTTCCATCCCAATTCCTATGTGTGCGAGTCTGCACGCGTGTGTGTCTGTGTGTGTGATTACGCCTTCGTCTCATCGGCAGCCAAGCCCCTCTGATTCAGGCGGCTTCTCTACAAGCATGGCTGTGATGTGATTACATTATCACATGTATTTAAAGTGCAGCTGATATGAACTCGTGTAACATGAAAAGCAGGGATGAAATCTAGGAAATGAGATGGGGGATAGAAGTTGTTTTTTAGGGATGTTTATTCGCGGGGGGTTGCCCAACTTTCCTTTCAGCTGGTGGGTTAATGATAAGGCTGATTTTATGGAAACATAAAAACCTCCCTGGGTGCCCCTGAAATGAGCAATTGCAACCCATCCAAAAACAAATAAATATCACAAGTTAGATCAGAGTTCAAATCAGTGTGATTAGTCTCAATAGTGAAGTGAAGTCTGTCTCCAGCAGGGTTGTTTTGGAGAAAACTTTCCCAGTGTGCCACAGTTTGGTCTCCCTTTAGTAAACCCAAACTATGCTCTGCTAAGCCCCATGAGTTTGACTTTGCAAAGCGTCGTATATTTATCTCCACAGCCTTGGGAGGGCCCATCCACACTGGTCATGAATGTTTATGAAAGGTCCTTGGCCTCGCCACATAAGACCATAAATCCTTTGAGTGCTGTTAAGTTCAATTAAAACCTTTTGCCCCTTTTTCCAGCAACTACCCTCTCTTTCTGTCTCACACACACACACACACACACACACTCACACACATATGCCATCACCCCGTTAGCAAGCCTCCCTCGGTGAGTCAAGGAGATTTATGGGGAGAAGCTGGGTTCGTCAAGCGCCGTCTTCCCCCCGGGGGGTGTCACAGCTACATTTGTATTCCAGGGATCCTCTTGATGGTGTGAAAAACAAGCCCAGTGGAGCCAAAGGATTGACACATCCAAAACTTTGTGTCTCCCTCCAGAATAAGCCGAGCAGCTGCCATTAAGCAGAATGAATTCTTCTGGGGTGAAGTTGGTCGTGATCACCCAGATATTTGTTTCACGGTGGCAAATGAAAATGTATTAGCAGCGCAAAAACAGACTTGGGACGCTTTTTGCTCCTGAAGTTCTCTTGTACTCGTCACTTGAGACTTGAAAGAGAACAAGGGAAAACATTGTTGCGTACAGTGGTGCTGTCTCACAACAGACGATGATTGTTTTTTTAGTCAGAGTTGAGTCCCACTACGTGAGCCGGAGGAGCCAGAAGTTCTTTGGAAGCTCCAGTTCTCTTGCTCTGTTTGTCCTCCCTCAGAAATCCCAAGTTTGTCACAGACACCCGAAGTGCTCGCTTTTGATGCAGTGAAGGGAGAGCGTGCTTTCATTTGAAGCGCTGTCTGACAGGTGTGCCTGAAGAAGCAGATAATGTGTTTCGAGGAGGATATTCAAGCTGTCCTCTCCCTCTGTTCAGGCCCTGATGGAAAGCTCCCTGGTAAATTAAAAAAGTCCCTTTGAAAATTTTTGTCTGGAAATAGCACACAAATGTAGTGGTGAGTGATGTTAAATCGCTGTGGCAACTGCCGCTGAAAACTCAGCCTTGCTGAAGTTCTTACTCAAAAAATATATATTTCAAGCTATTTTGAGCAAATGTCCAATACATGGTGATGATCATTGCAATTGTAATCTGACCTGCGTGAACAGCTCAGGTGGGGGTCCTGAGTCACAGAACTTTACTTGAGTCAAATATTTGAGGATATAATACTTGCTTGACTAATGTTAATTAAAGATTCCTCATGACTTTGAGTTGATATTCATGAGCTGAGACAAAGGATTCAAAATAACTTGACTATGTACGTTTCTCTGGATACTGAGGAGATGTCTTGTTTAGTTCCTTAAACAATGCAAAACATGAAAAACCAGTCAGCAGACCAGCAGAGGCCAAGACATGAAGGCACTTGTTCAAATTAACAGAAATTTTTATTTAAGAATGACATCACATTGACAATGACGGTAGTGGAAGAAGAATAGATATATGCAAGGTCTACAACTTATAAAAAAATGGGCATGACTCTCTACAAAATGACAAAGAAAATTGTGCTTATTTGTCTTTTTAGCTAACTTATTGGCCGGTCAAACGTCAGCTAGAGAGCCGACGTTATTATTTAAGCTTTGTTAGACTTTGAATCAATTGAGAAGACATATTTAACGTAGAGGACAGTTGGCGGTACTGGTTTGGTGCCACAGAAGCAGTTAACATTTTAGAATTACATGTTGCTTGACTTGTCTTGCTTGATTCTCACCACAGAAACTTAGGATTTGCCTGAGACTTGACGGTTAAGACTTGTGATGTGCCACATGTGTGATTTATTCCCGCCTCTGGCACTCTGCAGGATAAGTTAATATGACTATAGTTCAAGCATGTGATGAGTGATGGAGAAAACATGTCACCATAATGACTGATTGACCATCCTTGAGTAAACCTATCAGGTAACCTGGCTGTAGACAGTCAGTCCTCATCACTCAGCGACCACTGGGTGCCTGTATTTGATTGGTCAAGGGTTAATATGTCGGGCGCCATGAGAACAGGCATGTTGCGGATAAGATGTCAGTGTCTGTCTGGGATATCTCTCTGGCTCTCTGTTTATGTGAGCATATCATGCAGGAGGAGTCAAGGTCAATTTCCATAAAAAGTCAGATGGTCATGCTTCATCTGCACTATGCGTTTCCATGAAAACAGTCAATCAACTGTGGGGATGGTTTGAAGAAGTCAAACGACTGCCCACTGAGTCATAAGCAGCTAAATTTCACAATTTTATACACATTCACTTATGAACTGAAGTCTCAGGTCGCACTTTTGTTTTAGGTTTGAAGACAAAGAGGCTGAGAAGCGCCAATATAAGAATACTGTGAACCGTGCAAAATGATTTTCTGAATGGGTGACCTTATCATTGTAGGACAGCTTTAAGATGTCTGGTCTTTAATTTTTTTCCTTTGTTTTCTTTAGAGGGAAGGCCCATATTTACAGTTTTTGCAGGCAAAAATATAACTTTTATTGCTGTCATCATGCAACAGTGACCAGTGTTGCTGCTATGCTTTCATAACATTCAAATATAAAAATCTATAAGTGTGCAGAAGGAAATGAAATGTGTTTTTTGTAATCAAATCCTTAACTTTATTGGAAGCACCAATACTGTGAAGGAATTTTCCTTCTGTATGTTAAAGGTAATAGGACACAGTGTTTCCACAGGTCACTTTCAGGGTCATTTCTGAACCTAAAAACAGAATGACTTATCTCTCTCCCAGAGCAATAACTTATGCTGTCTGTCTGCCTGGGATGGCAGTAGCTGTCCTGATAGAGCTGGACTGTCTCCTTGAAGAGTAGGGTCAAGAGAGATGCTGAACTTTTCTTTAGATGCAACAGACACACAAACTGTCTGTCAGATAGAAGGCAGTGCATGTGACCTGAGTGGATATTTAACTTAGTTTGACTTACTTTCCACCTTTGCCATTCTTTCCCCTGACATTATAGTCCAGAAATCATTTCCTCGGGCTGTTAGTTCTGAATGGTAAACTGAACCTTTCTGTAGTGTTAGTCATTGTGAGGTGCATGATATTATCTTACTGTATATGGTAGGTACAAGTACCCCCACACAGCTCATTAATTTTAATTAGTTTCACCTCTTCTGTTTGTTATTTCAGGCTTTACTGATGTGTGACAACAACAGTTTGAGCCTGCAGATAATGCAGCAGTACTGACTTATAGCTACTAAAATCACTCTGTCTGCTTTCTTGTGATTGCTTTAGTATTTACATCTTAAATGGTATACAAAATGTAAAGGAAGGGTTGAAGAAGAGATAAATATCAGAACAAAGGCAGCAGCGGAAAGAATCGCTGCTGATACAAATTGGCCTTTGAGGATCTCAACCCTCTGAGTGTCTCCAGAAAAGTTACAGCAGCCCTTTGAAAGCTGATAATTTATCAGCCCAGCTGTCATCCGAAGCCATAAACTTTCCACCCTCATTGGCTCACTGCTGTTTTGTCCTGTGGTGTTGTTGGCAGAGATGGAGCCGTGGATCTTCAGGTTCAAGGCAGAGGGCACGGTGGATTACTCACAGCTGACCTTTGACCCCGGCCAGAACGAACTGATCGTCGGTGCCAGGTAACCCATATCTGAGTTTGTGTTTTTCTCTTTCTGACTTTCTCATTTTTCTTCCCTCCCTTCTCCCTCATCTGTTGTTCTTCCTTTTATTGTCTTGTCTTTTCTCTCCCCATTTTTTTTGTGTTTATTGGTGCATTGCATGAGTAATGATCAGCTCCTCTATAGATGTCTTCAAAAGCCAAAGAAAAATGGCTTTGGTGATTGTTTCCAAGTCTATTGTCTTTATCAAGCTCAGCCAAGTGTGTGTATGGGTCTGTGCGTGTGTGTGTGTGTGTGTGTGTGTGTGTGTGTGTGTGTGTGAGTGTGTGAGTGTGTTTGTGTGAATGTCCTTGCAGTTCGTCTGTGATTGAGACACTGAATTTGAAAGGGATTGCGCATATTTAGTGATAAACAATTCTGCTTTTAACTTTGTGTTTTTGCAATGCTCATGCATGCATGTGATAAAATTAAAGCCTTTGCGTGCAGAGTGTTTCTAAAAGTGTTTGTTTGTGTGTGTGTGTGTGTGTGTGTGTGTGTGTGTGTGTGTGTTTGTATGTGTGTGTCAGGACGCAAGCATACATTCATGCTGTGTGAGTCTCCAGCTGATAAAGTGTGCTCTGCACTTTTCTTAATGGCTTAGCTGTCAATAGAAAGAAACACTACAATGTGAGCAGGAGATAACATAACAGAGAAGAAGGCAGGAAGAAACAACAACAAACAAAGTGAGCCCAGGGAATTTACTAATGCACACCAGGAACTTGGATGGAAATGGCTTATCAGGGAAAGTGTGTATGTGCGGTCACGTGAAGAGCAAAAGTAGAATGAAAATGCAGGCAAAAACACAATAATGTAATGTAATAAAGCACAAAAACACAATATTTTGGTCATCTATATTTTTAGCCACAGCTCAGCCAATTCCATCAACACATGGTGTTTGTAGCTCTCAAAAAAATCAAATGAGAGATTTAGCTCACTTCTCGGTGCCAAGTCGACGGCTGTTGAGTGTCGAGCTGTGAAAGGCGCTGTGGCTGGATGGATGGCTGCAGGCTGGGGTAGAAGTATGAGTGATAATGGAAGGAAAGAGGGATCGATTCAAATATCAATACAGTAAAACATGGGGTCGTGGCCACACTGAGACCTGGCTGATAGCCACTCTTTGGGAGATTGATAGATCGCTGCCAAAGTGTTTGCTCATAAGTGCATGTGTGTGCGAGAGTGTGTGTGTGAACGTGCTCGAAGAATTCCACTCTGAAATGAAAAAACAATACTTGCTCTTTAAATATGAATGCTGAAATGAAAGAAAAACATTATGGGTTCTCCTGAAGCTATTGTGAGATCATTACCCGCAAAACCGTTTTTCAGCAATGCAATTAAAATCTTTCAGGTCAATCTTTGAAAAGGTCTTGCGCGAAACTTACTTAAAGTTTACGAAAATTTCATTTCACTGACCTTGACATGCACAATTTCATGGGTCACGAATGGCTCATGGATCAAAAAGTATGGATGGTACAGAGGCCTCAAAGGGAAAAAATGCAATAAATGATGATTTTTGTCCTAATTGTCATGTTTCATGTGATCTCATTCTGGTAATGATGTATAATGGTTTTAGTCGACAAACACGATTACTCAGTATACTTAATATTTCCCTTGAGACAGCATTCATTAGAACCTAATGCTCTCTTGAGAAGTTGGAAATGCAGATGAAACGGTTTGTTTGTGCTTTGCAAATTTGAAAAGCTTGGAAAAAGGAGGGACAGGCTCTTAATAGAGTAAACTTCCGCCACCAGGCTTAGATTTTCTCTGTCTCTTTCTCTTTCTGTCACTTTCTCCCTGTTTCTCATACAAACAAAACTCCAGGAGGTCAGAACACAGTGTAAAACAGTTTAGAACTGCTTTATCTTGTCTTTTTTTGTCTTGTAATTACGGGTTGGACAGACCAAGAGGTCCATCATTTGCTGCAGTGGTTGAATCCAACCGTCCACAGAATTCTGTCCTTGAACTCTTACAATGCCACCAGTGAAGATGTTCATTTTAGCTTCCAAATTGGGAAAACTTCCGAAGCAGCAGCTTTAAATGGGAGCCCCGGCAGTTTTACACAAAAGAGTCTGTTTTCAGTTCTTGAGGAGCAGTAGCCTGCTTTGTGTTGGAAAAACAAATTGTATAATGTCTTCCCTGGCTCAGGAGGCAGCTGCTCAATATTTGATAAACCTCCTCAGGTGATGTAATTTCAGTCAGCATTAGGTGGGTCTGAAGAAGTTTGAAAAAGAAAGAAAAAATCTGAGGGTGTTGAGCTGGACAGAAATTATGTCACTAGATATCTGTAGCCCACTGAGCTTCCCTGTATTAGCCAACACTGATACAACACACCTGAATCTTTAACTGTCGGTGATCGAGTTGCATTGTGGGTAATGAAGGTGTCAGATTTCGACAAGGACTGCACCATTTTGGATCAGTTTTTGAACTGTCAATCTCAACTTTGACAATTTTATAGAAGTGCAATGCTTATTAAACGGTGGAGTGAAGGCTGGACAATATAGTGATATAAATCATTGTCATGAGGTCCTGGGTTCGAATCCAGGTCTGCTTGTCTAACATCAAAAGGGTCCTGGATTTGATACCACGCTGGTGTAGGACCTTTCTTTGTAGAGTTTGTATGTTTACCCCATGTCTGCGTGGGTTTCCTCTGTGTGCTCTTGTTTCTTCCCACCATCGAAACATGCATGTTAAGCACATTAGGTTAGTTTGGCCCAATATGGCCGGCTCAGGACTAACCCTCCACTCTAACCTCACAATTTTGTTGTCTATTTTATTACAATATCTTGACAATATCTTACCTTTACCTTTACCTTTGTGAGGCAAGGCATCCTGATAGGGTTTAAGTGTTGTCCTTTCATTGTCTTAAAGCCTTTACCTTCTCTGTGCGTTCAGCAGGTCGCCAGTTAGCCGCCTTGCACTGGCAGTTTTGCACGTTCAGTGGAAGTAGTGGGGATACACTATCGCAGCCCTCTAAAGCCCCTAAAACACATAAAAAAAATCTCCAAAATGCTCCATCTACATGCTGTGACCATGTGGTGACTGCCACATTTACAATGGTAGTTACCTTGACTAAACAAGGCGCTGTGATCAAGGCGCTGTGTCACTACGCCCAGAAAAGTAGTTCTTTGGTGCTCCCACAGTAATAATTTGACTATAGTGTAGTTAATATTCGGGTCACAACACGTAGATGGAGTGTGTTGGATATTATTTGGGTGTGTTTTAGGGGCTTTAATGTGCAAAACTGCCTGCGCGAGGCAGCTATCCAACTGACGCACAGAGAAGGAAAAGGCATATATGTTCTTGTATTACATAGGGACTGTGGATGATAGGCTAAACCCCCAAAAAGTGCAGTTTTCCTTTAAGTTTGTTGACATTCTCTGAACCATATTAAGACCCAGCCTGCTATTCAGCAAACAGAAGTCAGTATGCTGCTCCCTTTTTAAGATAAATACCTAAAACTGGTAGCATTATGGGAAGGATGGTAGAAAATGAACTGGAGGGAAAACATATGAAGGTTGTGCAGAGAACGAGCAGAGAAGCTATAATATCCATGCTTTTTTTCTTAGTGTATTTGCAGGAAATGGCTCTAACAGCTCACATCCCTCCTTCTTTTCACAGAAACCACCTCTTCAGGCTCAATCTGGAAGACCTGACACTGATCCAGGTAAGTGCTTACTCTCTCCCGCTCTGATTGTCCCCCTCTCTGACTCACCCACTTTTCTGAGTGAACGTTTACTCACTCCGTCGGCACATATGACTTTTAAAGTCACTGGCATCTGAACGGCTGTCTCCCTCCAACATGTGCCATGCTATAGTCGTACCGCGCTGCCAGCTCTCACTACTTAAAGCCGTTACAGTAAAATGGTTTAACATTTCACATGTCACAACAACTTCCCATCTGGTGGACTGACAGTGTGTTTGGTTGACAGTGCTGTGGGTCAATACACAGAGGGAGGTAAAGAGTGTTTTAATCCAATTTAAAACTGTATATGACATATATTCTGCAGCAGCACTTTTACACATTTTCTGGGGTATAAACACCACGTGCAGCGCCGTAAGTATCATTCCACCACTTGGTTAAACTCTCCTGCTTTTCTTAAGCCAGCACAGTTAAAAATTCACAGCAGAGAACCAAAGGATCTAAACGGAAATTAAAGAATAGAAAATTTATACAAGAGTTTATGTCTGTATTGGGTGAATAAGACATTTCTTTCATTCCTTGTCTCCATATGTTGTCATTCTAATTTCTGTCTTCATTGTCTCATTTTTCCTTCATTTTTCACACTTGTCTGCGCCCACATCCATCCCCGTGGAGCTAAGCATTTTATGACCCACTGAGTTACCCTACAAACATTGACACATTGACGGGTTTATTTCTAGGTGGTAGCAGCAAGGCTTCTTTGATGATTAGACAACTCCTGATGTTTTCGACTTTTACACCCTGAAAAACCAAGGGAGAGGATAAGAAGGAAGACAAAGAGATAAAGCAGAGTTAGAACTGGAGGGTGTGGTGCTGATAAGAATCCGCCTGGAAAGGGAAAATGGGAAAAACGGTCAAATGTAATAATAAGTAAGACTAAATTTGTTGGATAAGAGGGAGTGGAGGGCGGCGAACAAAAAAGGAATCAGACAGACGGAGGGAAGAAAGCACGAAACCCCCCACGGAGAGAGATGAGGATTCCTGCAGAGCCGGTCTTTTGTGGCCGCTCACTGGGACACAAATGCTTTTTAAAGATGCTCTGTGTCATCCGCGCACCCAATCATCCCTACTTCTTTATTTCTTCGTGCGCTCGACTGGCGCTGCAGAATCAGCAGGGAGATTCCACCGACCCAATCAACCCCTCATCTCCAAGATATCTTCTCTTGAGAGAACAGGACGTGGTAATCCCTTCCATGGCCTGCAGCCAACTTAAGCTGACCTGTGCATTAGTCCCTGCTTTGCATTTGACTGAACCAGGGCTATAGTCAAGGGGAGGCTAAGTTCAACTGCTGAAGTACCATTCTTCCATTCATCTCCCTCTGACGTCTTTTCTTTCCTTCTTCCCTTTTTCATCTTGACATAAAACCGAAGACACATAGCACAGAGATTTGATTGCCTCTTGTGGCTGGGTTTACATATATTTGTCATTCTTATTGTTGTCGCAAATGAAAGACTTAAATGGATTTTTTCCCTTTGGCACTGTTGCTCTACTCACATTAGATGCATTGCTGATTGATCAAACACATTTACAATGGAATATGTTGCTGAGAATGCCAGAGCAAACAAAGAAAGTTGAAGTGCGAGCAGTCGTTAGTCTTTCAGAGCGTTTTATTTTGGTTGCAATGATGTTCAAAAGAGTTGCATGAGCTCGGTTTGTTTTTTTTCTGCAGAAGGAAAACAAGTTAAAAGCTACACCTACGCTTGTCTTTGTGATTTCACCCCATCCCCATGCATCAGCCCTGTCAGATAATGCCCAGTGGCAGTGATTTGTTCTTACATGGCTGGCAGCACTAAGAGGGAGGCTGTGTATGGTTTAACAGAGCACAAGGCTTAGAGTCTGGAATACAAACAGCCTATAATACTCTCAAGAGGTGGATATAATTACCATAAGATCGATGACGGGCTGATCTCATCTTGTATGTACATGCATGAAACATTTATGAAAACAACAGCCACCAAGGTCTGCCGCTGCATGAAGGGAATGAAAACCATCCACGTCTCCTGCCCTCAGTTGCAGTCTGATTTGAGTCACTGGCAGTTGGCAGAAAATGAACCCTGAGAACTTGGCAGTCTTACCATGGTGTTACAGACTGTTCAGAGAGAAGCGACACTCAGGGTGGTAGCTAAACACTGCTGGTCTAACCTGCTCTATTGCACATATCGAGTTGAGTCCCCGAGATCGATATTGCCGGAGCCTAGCAACAATGATCTCCTCAGTAAATTCCCTCCTTGCTTTGAGGTAATGAAAAATAGAAAAGAGTTAAGAACATCAGAAGTTGGAGAGAGAGTGAGTAGCCCTTTGTTGAAGGAGTTGATGCTAAGCCATCTGAGAACTTTCTAAACTTTCATTGCCTGCTTCTGTCTCATAGATTTGGTCTTCAGTAGGTCCTGGGAGTAGAAAAGGTTCAGTCACTTATGAGAGATATAAAGGTTTGTCTGAGGAACTGTTGACACACCAAGGCGACTCTCTCAGAATCATAAACAGCACAAGCAGAAAATCTTACACATTGCATGAACTTGTGAGCATGTGCGCACACTGAAAGACAATTGGGTGTTGACGTGGGAGGAGTTGTGCTTTGAGCAATGAGTCAGCCCTCCCCATGGCCTTGACTGGAGTTAATATCTGGTACTTAGAGGTTTTTTTTGGCTGCAGTGTCTCACCATCCTGAAGAGGCCTTCCTCTCCCTGTCAACCTCTACCCTCATCCTCACTGATCTGGAAAACACTGTCAAGAACAAAAGGTTGATACTTCTCTCCTTGATCCACTTTCAAACTTGTGCTGCTGAAGTGGAGGAAAAGAAGACAAGGACTTAACTCTGCATCATGCACAACTAATTTGAAACATTCACAGCTAACATAGCTAAAGAATTAGCTATAAAAGAGAAGCCATAAAGCAAAATATCCTGTCTCTATCTCCAGGTGAACCACATGTAATATCTCACATCTGTCCTGTATTGTCCTTCTGCCCCCTCTGTCCCTCATTCAGCTCTCTGCCCTCAGCTGCTGCCAACCTCGAGCAGGCGAATCAACGCTGGCACTGCTATTATCCACCTTCCACGGCCCACTGCAGAGAGGGGACAAACACTGATGAATTGGCCCTTCTGCATTTGCATTGTGTTCCGTTTCCCATTGTGTTGCCAGGGCTGATGAATGGCCAAATTGTATCAATGTACCACTCAGCCTTGTGTTTCCGTCCGCCCGTGAGCTCCAGCGATAATGCTTTTTAATGTTGTTGTATACTAATACAGTGATCCCTCCTGCTCGTTTGTGGCTCTTTACCCTTGCACACCTGCTCTAGTTACAGGCTACACACTTCCATGCTGCTCTTGAAAGCCCAAAGTGTAGGCACAATAGAAGCGTGTTGAATTCACACTATTCCAAGCAAATGTGCTGATTTATGAAGTTAAAAGAAAAATGTAATATAATATGATCTTGCCTTTTCCACGGTTAATCGAAAAGGGATACACACACTGGCACTGAGTTTCAACTGAACACACTTTGGCACAGCATTAGTCAATAAGCACAGGGATGAGGAGGATCAGTGTCATTGTTCGCCATTCAATACAGCAGGAGGAGAAAAATAGTAGATATTCACCCCAGTCTCAGTCTGCTCCTTTGCCGGCACATGAAAACACTATCCATAACAACTCCCCTTTGGCAGCAGACGCTGTGTGCCGTTGAGATGTACGTTGTGCATCCATTTTTCTTCACCCTCGTATTGTTCTGTCCTTAAGAAGGAAGGGGACTCCAAAGGAAACAAAAAGCTCTCAGCAGTCACACATGTTGTTTTTCATCGGTCTGTCTCTTGCAATTACACTTTGTCAGACAGACAATTAGCCCTGCTAATCAGTAGCTAACAGAAACTGTCCTCCATAGCTCTTGAAGCATTTCTAATTCAATTACAAGAAGCCGCTAACTTGGCCATTTAAATGCATAGAATAAAAAGCATCAATAGGACTGGAGATGCAGACACGAGCACGTTTGGCGATATCATAGCGTTTGATGTTTTGCAAGTAGTTGGGAGTTAAAGTAGAAGGAGGCATAGCAGGAGGGGGCCACTACAACGCTGACTTATCTTTCTATGCTGCTATATGTGTAGTGAATCAGATCTACACGCCCGCTCATATGCTACATCAAGACCAATTTCATGTTTAAATCTTTCAGCAGCTTACATCAGCAGACATCAGTCTGAATGGTAGATATTGTGCCAGGACATCAAACGGTAATATCAGCTATTCACAAGACAGATTAGATTTCCCCGACAGGATTTGTCCAGTTCTCACTCTCGACCCGCCCTCCGCTTGTAATGAGGCACACAGCCAGTCATTTCATGAGGCTAGACAGCTGTCAGCAGCGAGTGTGTTCTCCAGACCCCCTTTTATGCAAAATGTATTCAATATCGAGTCTGGAAACAGTGCTGTTTTAGAATTCAGCTCCTCACTCCCTCCTCCATCTCGCTGACTACTTCACTCTGCCCACGCCGTCTTCCTTGTTCCGGCTGACTCCTAAGTTGGATTCTGTTTTTTCTTTGTTGTTTTTTTTTCCCATCTGTTTGTCCCTCATTTTCCTATCTGTGTCCTTTATTCTGTCTCTGTCTATCTCCCTCTCTGCCCACTCTCTCCCTTGGTATCTCTGCTGCTCCCACCTTCTGGTTACAATAAGCCCCTCAGTGTGAGTCCCAAGCACAATGGTTCATCTCTGAGGATTGTACCCATTAAAAGGGACGGTACAGAGGGCGAACACACAGAACACAATGTATCTGAGTTTTTTTCTTCAGCTTCCCTGAAGCAACAAATGACTGCCAACTTTGCCAAATTCCCTCTGTCTCACTTTTTTTTTTTTTTTTTTTTTAATTCTGTCTCTTAAGCGTACTTTATCTTACTCAGAGGATTATTCCAGTTGGTTATAGTAGCATTTGTGTCTTTGTAGATTTGGCTAGTGTACCATTTGGTAATAAAAACAATGTACTCACTAAGCTGAGATCTGGGAGGTTGGCAATATTGCAATATTGTCAGAAGTGACAAAATACGGAGCAAGCATGCAAGTTTTAAAGACACAATTGCAACTTAAAAATATAAAGCCCAGTCAAATTTAATGTTGCAAATGAATTTTTCTGGATACCAACACCCCCTTCATTTTCATTCATACCAGAGCCAGAGGGGTTTCACAGTCTTCTGTGAGACTTCCTGTTTTCAGGTCCACAAAGCAGGAGCACTTGTCCTTTTCCTGCCAAGTTCAGAGCATGTGCATTAGAGACTCTTGTGGCTGAGCCGCCTGACTTCCCGCTGGCCTCCCTCACAAAATAATTAACTAATACGCTAGAATTGATTGATTCTCGGCTTTCCCAGTTATTTACGGCAGTTATTTAGGGATGTTTGTGATGCTCATAAAATTAATTAATAAAATTTATCCAAGTGTAACAGGGAAATGCCTGCGTGCTGTCTTTACGCTAAAATTGCCTCTCAGACCAGCACTGACTCAGGGATCTTGCCTTTCTGGTTTAACTTTTAACCACTGTGTATCATAATTGTACCTGCATGTATACCCGAACAATGAGCAATGAGCTTACTTTGACTTTACCTCCTAATAAAGTCGTTAAGACAATCTACATTTGCAGTTGATCTGATCATCTGACATCTTGTTTTTTGCCCTATCTAACTGTTCTGATTGTTCCCCTCTCCTTTTTATTACTTTGGGTAGTACAATGTTTCATGCCCAACTAAAAATGGCATCCAAAACGATAAAAAATAAATGGTTGTAATAAACCATAATTATCATGGGACAGCTGTGTATCTCCTCCATTACTACAATATCCAGTGGATGCTTTTCCTCAAAGTTGATTACAATGCCCTGATGGAATTCACCGTCATGCTCATCCCACAAAATTTAATCCAGATCCTCTCTTATTATTCTCATCTTTGGTTTCCCTTAAAGTCTCTGTTGTAGTTCGTTCTAGGTAAAAGCAAAAGGTCTTTGTAAAGCTGCGTTTTATGATAAAGCCAAGAATTAAAATATTTATTAGCACATTCAGTGCATATCTCCTCTCAAGGTGGATTCAACTTTGGAGCACAGTGGCTGAACAGTACCAGCAAATGAGCTCCAAATTTTTCTTAATTATACATGCACTTGTCTTTGCATGTCTGTGATTCTGTTCTGTACTCTGGGCCAGTTAAGGCAGGCAGCCAAATAGGTTGGGTTTGATGGTCAATGATGCTAGCTCACCCCTGCACTTACGGCCGTATTGACATCTCCTCCCTTAGTAGTCATAAAGCTGACCTCTTAGAGATGCAGCAGGAATCTATAGTATTCGTAAAATCTGCTTTGAACAATTTCAGGTGATGATAAATCAAATAATCTCCCTGTAATGATAAAAGCAACCACTTTTCTCCCTTAAATATGATCTCAAGGCATAATCCTGGATTGTATTATGATTGATTTTTACACCAAATGTGAGTGAGTTCTGTTTCGGGCCATTAACAGGTTTTCTTCGCCACGTGCGATAAGTGAGAGCACTTTTCAGCGCCGATATTCAACTCAGCTGGGACCTGCTGTTTGTGCAGCCTGTGCCGCTGGTGCTGCTTTGTGTGGTGGGTGTGTGCGGTGGCTGCACAGCCCAGAATAGCCTGCTTTGGCCTGGAATGTGAACTGACACACACATGCACGCACATACTGAGAAGAGAAAGAGAGGAGCCAGCTCCATTAAAACTCTGTATCTTATCCTGAATAATACTGCGCACACTGAGCTATCTTCTCCCTCTAAGCTCCCTCATTTTACTGCCTATGTGTGCATTTATGCGTGTGTGTACATACGGGGTGTTTTTCTTCACCTCCTGAAGGCCAGTGAGGCGGAGAGTAAATGCCTTGTCATAAAACACACACACACACAAACACAGAGGAAACTTCTTCTCAAAGAGGAAATGAAAGAAGTTCTGCTAAGTGCTGAGGGGGGTTCAGCTTTCTTCCCTCTTGTCCTGGCATAAAACGGTCTTGGTACCAAGGTGAAATCCAATATTCTCTCTCAGTTGCCGATATTTACTATATTCCCATGGAGAGAGAAGTCCTGCACCTCTGGCCACCAGCCAGGTTATTACTGCAAGAAAGTCATATATTCTCGGCCAAAAAAGAAGTTGAATAGTTTTACTTTTGGAGACTTTCCTTGACTTGGCATTAAGCATTTTTCTCTCTTTGCCAATCATACAGAGCTGGTGGCAGTGACGCCTCATTCTGCCTGTCTCAAGCGTGAGTGCCTTTGTGGCCCGCCGCTGTCCCGAGGCCAACACTCATTTCATGAATAGAGAACTTTTATCAATGAGAACCCCCCCCAGAGGTCACGCTGAAATTAAACGGCAGAAATTGGAGCACGCTGGCGTCTTCACCCCGGGTGGAGACAAGTCAAGCATTTGTCTTCTTATGCCTCTCCCTCCTGTAGTAAAATGTAAAAGGCGTCCGTCTGTTTCTACCTCACATGTAAATCATGTTGACATCCTTCTCTGGGGACCCTCATG
>JAQLOL010000013.1:12573208-12609074 GCA_029783665.1 Naso thynnoides
ACATAATCAAATGCAATGGAAGCAAAATTTTAATGTATTACTTAGTCTGTGAACATTTCTGCCTGTCAGTCAGACACATTTTGTTTTGCAATGATTGCTGTTTAACAGTTAAATACACAAATCCCATGATCCTAGCACAGCTTTAGCACATCATTAAATTACGCTTTATGTTTTCAGTGTTTGGACATCTAGCGCAGAAATACCATTCTGAGTACTTGATGGCTATGTACATGATGTGGGAAAAAGTCTGCATTCTCCCCTGTAAATGATCCAGATGGAAGGCATTGAAATAAAGACGCAGCATTGCTCTAATATTGCAGTGTAGAGACTTAGTTAGTCAGTTAGTTAGTCCTATAGTTAAAGTATGAGACAAGTCTTGTCTAAATTGCTCTGCATTTTATTCTAACCTAATATTTGATTTTTGCTATACTGTTTGTATTTTTAAACAGTTAAGTTCCAATTTTGCATTTGCAAAATTTGTTTACCAACAAATTGCTTTTCTTTTCTGCCACAAGTGATTTGTTTGCAAATTTGTCACAAATTGTTCTTCTTTTCCAAAGTCCTCATTATTTTCTCTTTTGCATTGTGATTTGCATACAGCTTATTTGAAAGAAATGCTGCCTTTGTAAATAATCAGATTAAGTCAGTTATCGAGTCGTTTGATTAAAAGTTTAAGTCTCTTAAAGTTGTTTTCCGCAATCACCTCTGTTCCTTCGGTACATTGGTGTCTATAATTACCATTGTGCTCACAGTTTACAGCATCTTGAGATCTGATGAAAAAATTCAACACATATCATCAGATTTTTCTTTTATTCTGTTTTTCTGCACCCACAGAAAAGCTTCATGTTTAATTCAGAGTGTTTTTGTTACCCATTTGCCATTTGTGTAAACAAATTTGACTGCATCTGCATTAGCTTAGCATGTGACCTTTTTGTATCACGCTCACTGAGTGTGTACAATTGAGTGATATCCAACAATGATGTTTACACGGCATGGTTACAAGTGCATCTCAAATTGAATTTCCAGCAGAAATCTCCTCCAATAAACCCTCAAACCAGCCTACAAACAGGATCACTCATTCCATAGCCATCTCATGTTTAAATCCCCTGGAAGAAGCTTGTCATCACATATTAAAAATTGTACACTGTGTCATGCATATGCGGGATGTAAGAGATGGGATGCATCCATGGATGAAAACTATCATTTTCTATTCTCACAAACACGCTGTTCTCTTTTTGTCTCTGCATCTTAGTTTTTTTAATTTCTCTTACTCACCAGCACACACATACACACACATGCGCGCGCATGCTCGCAGACGCAGACATTCACGGACCATTATTAAAAGCTGAGTAATCTATTCTTTATGGTCAATGCCTTCACATTGCTGAAAAAGAAGTCTTTTGAAGGGTATTGGAAACATTTCCCCCTGCAGGCAGAGAGTTTAATGAACAGCCGCACTGGATTATAATTCACATCGCCCAAGTCTCACAGTTTGAGTTTAGAGTTAATGCTCTCATTCTTTACTTTCTCTTCAGAAGGGAGAAGACCACAACTTGTTGAAACTGACAGCTTCAAAAGTCAAAGCTGTATTTCAGGCCCAGGATCAGTGCGGTTAAATAGACAAGCCGAACAGCAGAGCGCTTAATTGTGTCCTATTGCTGGATTTATAATCCAATAATGACAATCACTTACAGCGTCGTTTGGGTCTGCTGGTCTGGCGTTTGATTTAAATGTTTGGGCCAGAACAGTGCAAACATTCAGAGGTCAGCTTTATAAATAACAACAAAATCTCAACAATTTTCTGGCTCTGGTGACTTCCTCTAAATCTTTTCCATTTGTTTCTCCTTCTCCATCATCCCCTCCATCCTCCCATCCCCTTTTATTTTGCTTTTTTATGTTCCTGACTTTCAGAAACAGCATTGCTGCATCTGCGGTGTGTGCCTTCAATCTCAGCGCCATATCACAGGTTTTCAACGGGCCCTTCAAGTACCAAGAGAACTCCCGCTCAGCGTGGCTGCCCTACCCCAACCCCAACCCGGATTTCCAGGTAACAAAACTCAACAAAGGAGCCTGGTTTGTTGTTGCTGCTGTAATTTGATTTTCTTTTGTTTTTAGTGATTTGAACAGCACAAAGGCACCACAAACATTAAAACAAGAGTCTCAAGCCACGCAAGAGGCAGTGCTGTTCTTTAAGCTAAAAGCTAACACCAACATGCTAACATGCTCAAAATGATATCATGCCAGTGTCATGCCAAGTATAACATTTACCTTTTCTTGAGCTAAATAAACCATCTCAGTTTAGCCTTTCAGCTTGTTAATGTTTTGTCTTCCAGAACTGAGCACAAAGCAAAGCTGTGGTTGATAGGAATGTCCAGGTGAAATAACTGGACAAATTCAAATTTTGACCTGATGATGGTGATAAAAGAGAAGTCAAGGGCTCAGTAAAGTTACCTAAATTCAGTCTGTGGGAATTCATCTGTTAATAAAAACAAAAATGTCAGCCTCTGATCAGCACTAGAGGAAAAGTCAGAGTATCTCTGATCAGTCAGATTTGTCCTCTGGATGCAGGAATGTGTCATTAACGTCATGGTAGAGATATTTGAGTCAGTACCAAAATAAATCCTGGACCAGACAACACTTGCATCACTGTAGCCACACTGCTGGCATAACTAAAAATACATTCAGAGAGAGTTTATGAACTGTGCATGTGAGTTAAAGTTCACAGCTAATCCTTAATGATTATTTCTTTCATGCTTGAGGTGTTTTTTACTCAACACACTGTCCAATCAGCCGAACAACACGTGTGTCTGCATGCCTGCCTAAGGAAAACGTATGCATGCGGTGTTTGAGCTTGTCTCAGAATCCCTGCGAGTTCTTCACTCTCATTAATTTCCCCCTCTCTCAATCATCCCCCTCTTTCCTCATGAGCACGCACATTACGACCGATCGTTATAAAATCCAGTGATTTTTACAATGGCGCAATCGTTCCTTTAAGATTTTTCATAGCCTCGTTCTGTGAACTGTAGTCCCTCTCTAATAAAGTGCCCTTGTTTTGCACAAGTGGCACTTTATGTTTATATTCCGTCTTAAAACCTGGAGGGGTAAACTGAGCAGTGCAGGGGCACCTTATCCCATTTTTAGCCGTTGCTCTGTACTGATGACACAGAGGGAATGTTTTATTAGCAGAAGTGGCTCTGCGTTGTAGCAGGCTTAGCAGATAGTGAGGGGGCTAATCCAGGCGGCTTTCCACGAGGGATTGCATTCCCTCTGAGGTCTTAGGTGACATACGCTTCACTTCCAGGATGGGCCCACACATATACGTATGTGAGACACTACTATCATGCATTCATCTGCATGTCTGAAATTCACCTACTTTCAAGGAGGCCAGTTCCCCCTATCTTGTCAGTGCTGACCAAGGGTTTATCCTTTTCATCATACTCTAGGTGCTTCGCATAGAGGTCCCTATATGCCATCAGGCTGTGTTCCTCAAGGATAAAGCAGGATCAGTTCTTCCTCTTAAGCTCCGGCACAATAGCTGCTCCTCACCGCTGGACCGGTGCACACTTTATCTAGGTTTCAGTGACATCTTCATCAAGCATTTGTCAATGTTGGAGGATTAGATTTACGAGCACAGGATTTATGGCCTTCTTTTTTTTATCCCTTTGTGTACACACACCTACACACCTGCACATGCACAAAAACACACCTACAGGGACACCAGCACCTAGAAAACCACTGGGCATGTACCTATCTATTGTACACAAAAATAGAGGGTTAGTAATTGCTTTCAAATAGGGATAATTATGACTGCGAACTCATCTCTCATCACACACTGGTCATTGATTGAGAGCTTAATTCCCTGTGTGTCTGCAGAGAAAATCCCTTCATTTATTTGAACCACACGGATTGATCCTTGTGGGTTATTCAGGCTGTGAGTCATGTTGGTTGGGCATCACAAGCTAATACCATCTCTGTTGTATAGGTTTTCTGTCACACTGTAATTCCTTAATGTAAAGACACATCTGTTGTTGAGCTCAATATGTAGAAAAATATGTTAGGGTGGATTTAATCGCTTTAAGGGAGTTTTTGTTTTCTTAGCGATTCCAAGTGCAAGAAAAGAAAGTTGTCAATTTTCTTTATTTTCCTTCCAAAATTTACAAGACCATTTTGAGCCAAAACTACAAAATATTTTAATCACATCTTACAGGGATGCTAAAATGTTGAAAAACGAAGGGCACACTTTAGACAGAAGCCCTTTTGGCAAAAACATGTTGTAATACAACCATATTTCTCAGCAGCACTTATCATCCTGGCAGAGGACAGTGTGCTGATGATGAGCAGGACAGCTGAGTGTCGGATAGGCCCTCAGCCAAATGATGGTTCTGTCCCTCACCTTGACTGTGCTGAGAAAATCACCACATCCATCTGTCTGTGCATTCACAGATGTCATAAACCCTTGCTGGTCAGCACCTAACTTTGTCTCAGTGTGGCAGAAATACAATCATGCAGTCACTTTGGGATTCACACACATGCACGTAATGCAAGGACAAACCCAGAAGAAGTATGTTATTATGTTGCACACACATACTACAATTCAAGACGTATACACATATTGTTGCATTTCCCTGTCCTTCAGGGCTTTAATTTCCCATCTCCTGATGTGGTGAGGGTACTGATCCGTTTCCCATCCCGGGAAAACCCACTATAACTCTCATCTGTCAGCTCAGGGAAGGCCAGGGATTGATCTGTATAAAGTGGCCGTAGTGTTGTTGCTACTGCAGCTAGTCAGCGGGAACTAATCGCCACCCAAGGTCCAGTCTCATCTAAGAACAGTGAGGCTGTGCAGGGTTACCTTGAAGTAAATTTTCCCCAGTGGTTCTGCGATACAATGTTCAAAACAAAAAATGTACCAGTCATTTGCGTTAATGTAATGTCGAGCACTGACTTATTTTTGCTGGCTCGGCTCTGTGTTTCGGAGTAGGTCTGTTCTTTGTGGATGGCTTCTCAATCCACAGCCCTGACCCCAGCCAGGGACCTCACTTACTGAAAGGGACATGCATGGCTGGCTCTGCCTCAGATGGAGTGGCTTTACGCCTCACTTTGTCTTGTTGTGCTTGATGGAAAAAAGACGCTACATAATAAAGCATGAATGTTGTCAATGTCCTGGGAAAACCATGTATCTCCAAAATTTCAACATTTCATGAAAAAAATCCCCTGTTGAGGCTTGGTGACAGCACAGTTTTCAGGTAATCTAGTGTGTATTTACATGGAAGGACACAGAGGAAATATTAAACTAATCCTTCACAGTTTGGGGATGCATGGTTTTCACTGCTGTGACAGCCTGCTTCAGAAAGATCAACAGTGTATCCCTTGCAGTTAGTTTTTAGTATGCTGTTAGTGCAACAGTGAATAATAATGAAGAAACAAAATGGAGAAATAAAGAAATTAATAATTTAGTTCTTATTGTTAATAACACATCAACTTTTGCAACCTGCAGTATATAAATATATATAAAATACAAACTATTCTTTTGAGTTCTTGTTATTTCTTTCTGTCAAGTCCCATTTTGAGACAGTTCACTTTATTGAACTTTTTTTTTTTTTAATAAAAGAACATGGGAAATATCTTACATATGAGATATTTTACATCATAACGAAGAGCTGCATCAGCAACTGCTTCGCCGGGAAAACTACTGGGACGCAGACTGAGCACTTACAGCCAACAGTGTCTGATAAAACCAAATGAATCTGTGAGGATGAAGTCCACCTGTGTATGTGCAATAGTTCTGTTATTCCAGCTGGCATGTTGGCAGTTTCTAACATTTTGGGTACAGGTGATTTTGATATTTTTTGGGTGTCCTGCATTTGAATGAGAGAATGCATTCTTTGTGTAATATGACAAGCAATAATGTAGCTATGGAGATGAAAACATTTTCAAGATATTAAATTATTGTTGTTTAAAAAGGTGAGAAATCTGAAACATGACCATTGGGGCGCTAATAAAATTCACCAGCAAAATATATATGCATATGAGAAGGAATTTAATAAAAGAGATAAACACATTCATTCTCTCTCCTTCCTTCAGCTGCAGTGTATTGACTACCATGCCTTCAGGTTGTGAGGGTAACAAACCATCACAATGAGGCAGCAATCCACTTTATAGCCTTGTTCATTTAATCATTCAGTACCTCTCTTTTCCCATCTCGGGTGGTACTTCTGGACAAAAAACTCGCTTATTACTCGTAGCTTGCCATCCTGAAGAGCTTGGCTTTTATTACTGCACTCAGTCAAACTTCTCCTTTCTGTCCTCCTCAGTGCGGCACCATTGACTCCGGCTCCTACGTGAACCTGACTGAGAGAAATCTGCAGGACGCTCAGAAGTTTTTGCTGATGCATGAGGTGGTCCAACCTGTGGTTCCTGTGCCATACTTCATGGAGGACAATGTGCGCTTCACTCATGTGGCTGTGGATGTGGTGCAAGGGAAAGACATGCTGTTTCACATCATATACTTGGCTACTGGTAGGTTCTTAGCGTTGTGTGTGATTTTTGAGACGTTTTCAGTGCATTAGTGCAAAGTTTGCATGAGTGTCTACATATACTGTACATACTACTGTCGCATTTTTATACATTGCCATATTTTTAGGTGCTTGCATGTATTTGTTGTGACATTGATAAATAGACAATAATGTCCTATAAAAACATATAATATCTTTTTTTCTTTCTTGTTTTTGATTATTTCACGGAAAAGATCTTTGTATTTATGTCTTTGTTTTTGTCTGCTTTAACTGATTTAGCGTAATAACAGATTTAAAAAACTGACATCACATACAATCAGGAACTAGTCAAGACTGAGCAATTTTGGATTCAAAATGTGATGACAGTTTTGGGGTTTGTTAAATCCAATCAAATGACACATGCACATTCTTGGAGAAATAGATAAGCCATTTTTTTTCTTCTCTTTTAAATAATATCTAACCTATTGTTTGAAAGTGAAGCTTAAATAAATGCTTTTATTGTCATTATTATTGATTATTATAAATATGAAACTAATGGCCATGGCAAATTTGTTCGTACTAGAGTCGTAATTGCAGGTAATACGGTTAGCTTTTACTTGAAAGAGGAAATGTAAAAAGTATAGGCATATATATAAGGACATAGAAACAGTATCAACGTAAACAAAATATAAATGAGTAAAGTGCTGAAGCTGTTTCAAGGATGCATATATCCAGAAACATCAACACATTCAAGAAGAAACCCCCCAACAATCAAGTAGATGCACTGTCTGAGGAAAAAGTTGCTGCCGTGCGAGTATGCACGCGCACACACACACACACTCACACACATGATACCACAGTTATTAAAGGCTCCTTCGTCAGACCTGCATCTAATTCAAGTACAACTAAAAAACATCCACCTGAAGACCTGATTGAGCTTAAATTAGGGAGCCAAACCATCAGATGCTTTATAGATTATTAGCATGATTTTGAAGGTGATGCTGTACTGTATGCAGATGAGTAAATGCAATACTGCAGCAACATGTTAAAATGTATGCATACATGAAAAGACACTGGCTTCTGCATCTCAAATGAGCTGAAGTCGTCTCACTGATTGTTTGAACAATCCTGCATATAGAGTTATAGTAGTGTAACCTAGAGATGAATGCATGACCCAGTTTCTGACAGTCAGTTTGAGATGTGAATGCTCTGAGTTTTTATATATTTTTCAAATGATAAAAAGCTGTTCTGGTTACAATGCTAATGTGATTGTCAAAATCGAGATAAGTATCAAAATAATGCTGAGGTTTCTGACTTGCTCACTTTATTTCAGAGACAGCCATGGGAAGTGTGAATAAATTGTCTTTTTCTCTTGGGAGCAATTGAGATGAACTGACAGTCTTGTCTTTATTCAGCGATAAAAAGTCGCTGGACGTCCAGCAAATACTACTTTTTCAACAGGACTGAGATCACCAGAGGAAAGTCAAATGTAGAACTGTGTGTCATCGGCATATAAATTCAGAGGCCCTTAAAGTGCACTTCAAGCATGAGACAAAAGATGTTTGCAAGAAGAATAATGAAATCAAGAGATTTCTAGTTTTGAGGAGGCATCAAAGCTTAGTCTTCTGACACAATTTTGATCATCCTTTACTACCATATGTCCTCCATATGCTCTGACACACTCAGTGCACCACATATAACTCATGCAGTCTTGTACTGAGGTATTATAGACACCATGAAAAAGTCAGCAGCCACATGTAAAAAGACAGGCAGGTAATGAATAACACACACATACAGCTCTGATTTAACCCTTCAGTGTTTTCCATGTCTGAACTGCATGACACTGCTTGCTTATCAGTATACTGTTTGATCACACTGGTGTGAGAATATGTGATGAAAGACTTGGCAAAGCAGCGTTTGATGTCTGTTTTGTATTATGATATAACAGACAATATGGATTATGAATGGATGTACTGAACAGAATTTGAGCGTAGAGACGCACTTTACTGTTCTAATATGCCATAGGCCCACTGGGAAATGTCAACATGATCTTCCTGTTTTAGCGTCCATGTTATTTTAGGATATTACACATACGAGCACACACACTTGCACACACGCACAGCCTGTTCCAGCTCACTGGCTCAATGCTTGGCATCTCCCTCAAAAACTCCCCTTTCATTGTTTGCATGGTGCTGTGATCAATGTAGTGTCAGACAAGAGCTGCCCACAGTGCAAGTTCCCCAGACAATAACCAGACGCTAATGAAAACATCTGAAACATTGCCAAGGCCATTGGGTAATGCACATATTGTACCTAATCACAGGCAATTATTAACGCCTAAATGCTCTCTGCTGATTTGGGCCGTCAAGGAAAACCTGATAGCTCCAACTAGGAGTCCAAAGATGTTAAGGTGTAGGCCTCTTGTAATAAAACAAATGACTTACAGCAGACTTCCCCTCCTTTAATATTCAACCCTCGTCAGTAATTTCAGCCCTGCAGCGGCATTTTATCTTGCAGTTAACGTGAACTGAATTCATTTAAATGCAAAAGATTTTCAAAGTTCCTGGTTCAATAAAATGCCAATATTTAACCAGTTAGGAGTGGAGAGTGAGAGAGAGAGAGAGACAGAGAGAGACAGAGAGAGGGAGAGAGAGAGGGAGAGGAAAAAAAATATATGTATATATATATAGTTGGACAGTTTTAGGGAAGTTATTTAGAAGTGTTGCAACCCATTACCAATAAATAATAAAATTACTTTGGTTTAGGAATCCCAATATAAAATAAGATTATTGCAACACATGTAGAATAAGAAACAAATATATTTCAAGATAAATCTTAGTTGATCCCGAGTTGATTGCAGCGACACCCAAAAAGAAATATGTTTAAATACATAGAGAAAGTATAAAATAAATTGATAAAATAGTAAGAATAAACTGATCATTAAAGAAACAAATATTAACATTTAAACAGGAGCAATTCATCTTAAACTGGTGCAGCCATTCACATTTCATGTAAGCATTTGTTAAAGTAGTGTCAGCAAAGTGTAGTGTTGTATGACAGAGACTGTAATATATATTTATTAGAATTTGTTCTTTATGTAATGTAATTATCTATTGCATTTTTTGCAAGCAGAAGAGTAATATGGTTCACATTTATATTAGTATTCAGGATTCATTTGGGGGCCTTTACTGAGCATAAGTAGCTCGCTGAACATTAGCCACAGTTAGCACAAAGCACCTTCCAACAGAACCAAATCATGTGACTGCTGAATTTAACTTACAAGTAGCTAACTTTGAAAAGCGAGCTAATATTCAAAACAAGTAAAAAGGACAAAAGAATAAAGAGAAAATGAGTTTGGTAGTGGCTAAGCTAGCTGCCTCAATACACTCTAGTTCCTATTAGTTAGTATCTGCTGGACGAGTCAGTTTACTGGTAAGAAAGGACTGACAGTGATAAATTGACCCTCATATTGAAGAGTAAATTAAGCTTTCTTTTAACTTTGAAATATATTCCAAAATTAAAACCATAGTCCTTTAAACTACCTCATACTAGAAAAAAATGATCACATCACTCAGAATCCTTAACAAGAAGCCTAATGCGATATTGTTCAACACTGCTTGGGGCAAAAGTGAACTTTTGCACTACCTATTTTAAAACTATCTATTAGCAATTCACCCTTCATTCCGTGGCATCACTGTGCACCTAATTAGTTTTTCTTCACCCAAGGGATTTCATGTATAATAAATTATGTTTATTTTAGCTCTCTCTCAAGAAAATCTGGCCTTTACTTCATCTCATAGGACCTACCTTATATAAAAAGAAGATTCAGTATGTATTCACAATGACATTCACCACCACATTCTTATTTTTCAGAATAACAAAGCGGTTTCTTCCACTGGAATATCCCCTCAAGAAAAGTAGGCTAGAAATCATACATTCAGGTGCCATAACATTTCCCAGGTTGCATCGACAGCCCTGCATGTTGATGGCATAGCCAAGCTTAGCACGGCAGCCACCACCAGTCTTTTTGACAGTCTTATTTCAAGTGATTGTTGAGTGGTTCACACTGAGTTCACAAAGGCTTGTGTGCCCTTTTGATCATTCAGGATGTATTTTTTTATTTTTCCTTTTCAAACTCTCTGCTATTCTTACCCTTCCTCTTTCTTACTCTCCACTACTTCACCTTTTCTTGTCCAGGTAGCCTCTTTTCTCTTTGTGACCAAATCCTCTCATCCCCCTTTTCCTCCTCCAGATTATGGTACTATCAGGAAAGTGCTTTCCCCTCTCAATCAATCCACGGGAAGCTGCCTATTGGAGGAGATCGAGTTGTTCCCGCCCAGGAAGAGGCAGCCGATCCGAAGCCTGCTGATCCTGCACAGCCGGAGTGAGCTTTATGTAGGCGTAAGAGACCAGGTCATCAAGATCCCACTCAAGAGATGCAGCTATCACAAGAACAGAGAGTGAGTACAGGCACAAACCAACACCATTAATCTCAATGGAAACTGTCAAATATGCACACAACAAAGTTTTAAAGCTCCTTCTTTCATAAGATGCTTTTTATCTAAGAGGGCCAGGCCTGTGTGTTGATCAGAGGCCTCTGCCGAGATTTAAAACCCTGTAAATCAGCTTTTGTCTGAGCCACTGGAGGTGCCCTCACTGTCTTCCTCTCGCCGCCATTGAACCGTGTGTTTTTGGCCTTGCACGCATTTCAACTGCAGCAGTCTGTGTGTGTGTGTGTGTGTGTGTGTGTGTGTGTGTGTGTATTTAGCAGATATACTGTATTGAGTTTCTGTCTGTCTGGAAGAAGCTCCGTCAAGGCATAAATATTGGCAAAGAAAGCCGAGACAGAGGCCGGGGTGTGAAGCCTCGCAATAAGATTGGGATCCCATCCATCATCACTGGGAGGAAAGGAGTCACACCTGCATACCTTATCTCTCCCACAATGTGCTGTTATTGAAATACACAGAAGAGTCAAGGTTTCATGTTACAACTGTGGCTATGTGATATATGCTGCTGTCATTATTTCACTTGGTCACCTTCTTTCACAGGTTTTTTTTTCTTTTTTCATGAAGAGAGAGTGCGAGAGAGTCAGAAAAACTGCACAGATAAAAGAAGTAAAAGCATGTACACACACTCGCAGCTGCACAGGGAGAGTTACCGGGTCCATCAGTGACATTTCTCTGAAGTTTACCTGAAGTATTAGAAGGCTCTTACTCCAGTTGTGTTCACTGTGTGACTCACTGATGCTTTAAAATCAGCAAGACCCTTAAAGCATTCTGAAAGACAGATGTCAGTTTCTGTCTCCCTGTCATTTTGCGCTGCTGTCATCCCCCCGATATCATTGTCCGAACAATTCATAAATCTCTGCCACCCAGACACTACGTCAGCCATCGTGTGTGTTTTTGTTTGTGTGTGTGTGTGTCTGTGTATGTGTGTGCAAGAGAGCAGCAAGTGTTTACTTTTCCATATTTTAATACAGATGGATGCATATGATCTTGTGTCCTTGCATAAGTGTGCTTGTGTTTGCGACTGCTCTCAGTTCATTGTTATGAAAGCCACAGACAACTCTGGTTTACATTTCACTCGGGCATGTCAGGCAGCACCGATGCTTGTGGCTCAGAGACACATCATTGTGCTGTCACCACTGACTCATATTTGCATGAAAAGAGTCACATTAGGCCTTTTATTGTACTCACTAATCAACCTGAAGCAGATTCAGCAGAGATAGATCCAGCTATCTTTGCCATGGTGTCCTCACAGAGTGTATTTTGTTATTTGAGTCTGAAATGTACGTGTAACTATAATCCTGGTGTCTGGCTGCAGATTACCTGAGAAATCAGTCAGCGCATTGTGTTCAGACGTAATTTTAGGACACTAATGCAATGTAAGCATTGTGAGCGATGCGGCACTGTATATTCATAAATAAGGAAGATTAACATTTTTCTCCTGCCTTTGTTTTCTCTCTCCTCTTTTCTGTCTCTTGAGCTTCTCTCATCTCTCTCTTCTATGTTAATTTTCAGCCTTTACACTTCTCTCTGGCTTTTTTCCAGTGTCTTCTTTCGTGTGTCCTCTTCTCCCCTCTGCCACTTTCTCTTATCTCTCCCATTTCCTGCTTTTACATCCGTCATTTCCACCGCCATCCTATCTCCCAACTTTCACCATAATCTCCCTTATTTTAATCTTTCTGTCTGGACTTGATGTGTGATTTCACATATTTTCACAGTGCAGAGCTATTTGTAGTCACATATGACAGCTTAATAAAAGCCCATTAAAAGCTAACTTTACTGTCTTTGTCCTTCCAGAGCCTGTGTGGGGGCCAGGGACCCATACTGTGGTTGGGACCTGTTGTTGAAGAAATGCACCACGCTGGAGGAAAGTGTCAGAATGAGCCAGTGGGAGCAGAGCATCACAAAATGCCCTGTGAGTTGCTGCCTGATATTTACATGCTCCGTTGTAGTTCACTGGCTTGTTACTGTCTTACTTTGCTGTCTCGACTTTGAAACTGTAAAGTTTTATAGAAAACATAATCACCCTCCTGTGCTCCTGTGAAAGCTACAGCCTGCTCTGTATTCCCTTCATGCACTCACAACTTTCGAGCAGCCGCCCCTAAAACCAGCCTGAGAAGCATATCCTCGCCAAAAAGAGGGCATCTCAGGACTGAACAACTTGACTTTAAGGGAGCGAAGCACACCTCAGGAATGATCTACGGCGCTGCCTCAATCATTCAACTCTGACTGCTTGTTCATTAGCAAAACAGCTCTTCCATTTATTTCAATGCGCACCAAATTTGGGAGCAGTATTAGGGGGCAGGAAGCCTATCAATTTCAGCATGGCTCTGCTTTATTCAGCGTTGCGCAGACTTAATTTTCAAGCCAGTCACTGCTGTGTGTCTCTGTACCCTTTAATGTGGCTTCATGTTCAGAGGAATATTTTGGCACTCAGGCCACCGAGCATACAGTGGTATCTGTCAGCAGAGCTGTGACAGAAACTTGGCCAACCACACATCCAAATATGCGTATGCAGTCAGATATGTACATGGATACACACGGCCATGCATGCATATGTACAGATACATGCATTATAATTTTGCCAAGTCACTCTTGGCTGCAACCCAACACTTTTTATATCTTGTGCTGAAGGCTAAAATTCTCTCAGCTAATCAGCTTTTGAGTAGCAATACTATATGAAACATCTAATGAGTGATTGATAAGTTTTGGCCTAATAAATGTAGGCGATAACATGCACATACCATTCAGCTCTGCAAGTGAATGTGCGGAAAGTTTGAAGTTAATAACTTTTGTGGTATTTTTGTTTCCGGTAATTGAAAATTGCAAGCCTGCACAGTCTGAGAGAATAGACAACATTGACCTTTGTGCAGTCAACCAATAATGTGGATTTGAACTCTTCCAACACTCGCCCTTTTCACCTGATACGGCACCTCGGACTACTGTGAAGAGGCCCAGTGGCCACTATTTTGACAGTGATGATAAAGTTATCGCTGCTGTGAACTACTAGTGTAGGCTGTGAGAATATTATGTACCTCCCGTTGTATTAAACTATATCAACCTTAAAGCAACACTGTGGAACTTTGACTAAGACTGCTTCGAAAAATGAAACTTAACGATGCAAGTTCATACGTCGCATAAAACAACAATTTGAGTAAAACATAGTTATAGTCATAGTCATATTTTATGGAGATGATGTCCTACGACTGCTCTGTCTCGACTCTGTGATTCCTGAAAGCAACATGTAGACTTTCTGCAGACCAAAGCTGTAACTGTAGCACCGGGTCGTTGCTGGTGACAGCTCTGCTAAAAATAAAAGGCTGCAGACAAACTAAGCGGTTGTAGGACATCAGCGGGAAAACCAGAGGACATTTTCTACGCAAAATATGACCTGGTTTTACTAAATTCGCTGTTTTGTGTGACATATTAACATGCATCGTTAAGTTTAGTTTTTTCAAAGCAGTGGGTCCCGGTTGAAGTTACATAGTGTTGCTTTAATGAAATAATCAACATTAAGAGTAACTGTTGTATTTTGAGATTTAGATTATATCACTCTCACATCTGTGAGATAAAAATAAACCTGGTATCTTAGATTTTAGTTTAGCAAAAAGACTGAAAACAGATTCACCCCTATAGCTCAGTTTAAGGCAGTAAAGATTCGATTCCACCCTATGACCCTTTGCTTTGTGTTATTTCCATTCTCTCTCCCCCATTTCCTGTCTAATCCTTCAGCTGTCTTACTTTTTTTTTTTTAAGTTCAAAAAGAAACAACAAAAACAACAAAAAAGACTGAAAACAGGTTGTAACATCTGTTCTGGATCAGTCCAAAGATAAAACACTAACTGACGTGTTGCATGTTTGACTGTGGCTAATGTAGACCTCATATTAAACTTGCCATAAAAGTCATATCTTGTCATTTTACTTTTCAGTTTTTGTAGGGATTAAGCTATCAAGATATGAAGCGTACAATTGTTAATTGATTAGATTAGTGTTAGAGGAGCTGGTAAGTGTGTCCTGTTTTCCAGTCCTTATGCTAAGATATGGCATGCTAACTGTCTTAAACCTTTAACCATTACTTTAAAAGCTGGCTTAAAGCAGAATTAATATCCATGTTTCCAGCAGCAGTGACGCCACCAATCCTTAAGTTAGGATGTATTTTCATTTGGCCACCTAAACTCTGTCCACACCAGTAATAAAATATGTATTTACTCACTTAACCTTGGTCTAAGCAGGTCCCATTCATTTAGAGCGACCATGTATCACCCTCAGCAGTCATGACTTTTTATGCTGGCGGAGAGAAATGGCCATACAATGAGGCTTATAAAGCCAAAGCATGATGGGAAAACTGTCTGCTAGCAGGAATTAAGTGCCAGGATGTGAAAAACAAGCTAGAAGTTGTCTTTTATCACAGTTAGTGTTTCACTCACTGAGTCTATTACAGGTTTCAAAAAAGACTAAATTGGGTGACCGTCTGGAAGTCTGGCGCTGAGGGCCAGTGAAGGGTTTGCACACCGAGTTGTGAAGGCAGAAACAGGAGATGTGCCTCACCAAAATGTTCACAAGCACAATCTGGCACCACAACGTCATGTCTGTATGGAAACAAGCAAAAAATTAGTTTCAAGTCGATGTTCTGTGCACTTTGCTCAGGTAAGACGGGACATTTCTACTCAGTAAAGGTTTTTAAAAGAACCAATTTTGCCTAAAGGTAGTTTTATTAGGCCCATACACCAAAAACAGGATGTACTATGTTCTCTAGAATAAAAGAAGAGACAGCTATTGTAGATTCAGCCTGTGAAAGAGGAATTATTTCTGTTATCATCCACATAAAACAAGAGTGCTTTTCATCATCCTTCAGAATTGATCTATCATCCTTTTTCTGTGGTCCCTCTCTTTCAGCTTTCATTATTAATAAAAGAAATCCCTCATGTAGCCTTCTTTTTTTCAATAGTACAAAAAATATTTTATACACTTACGTGGGTGTTTTTTAAGGACAAAAACACAATGTACAATTGACAGTGTCATATGTACATAAAGTATATCTCTAATAGTCTTGGCTGCAAATTACTAGTGAAATAAAGCAATATTGGCTGTCTCTCTCGAGTTGTTTGCTCTCTCTGCAGCCCATTGATGCAAATGTTGTCTGTCTCAGCCAAGCGTCCCCCATTTAGGCACACAGCAGAGTTCAATTACCAGTAAGAGTGGAGGGCAGACGTGATTTCAGCTTCTGCCAAAGCAGCTGATGATCTCGCCCTCTTTCCTGACACTGTTCTTTGCATTTTTAAATCACCCTGAAACGTATCAGCGACATGGCTCATATCATCTGCATCTCTGTATCTGCAGCGCCATTGCTTTTTTGTGTTTAGCTCATATGCCCGGGACATCACAACACCGTTTCATAGCTGCTGTAATATCAGAGCCTTCCTGTTTCATTCTGTTTTGCCTCAGATATCTATTTATGCTGCCACTTTTATTTTCTCATATTTCTATCCTTTGAATGTGTCCTTTCACAGCACTGATTGGCCCTCTCTGAATCTCTCTGTTGCTATTCTGGAATCTTATCATATCTTCCTTGTGTTTACTGCACATTTGTGTCCGTATATCTGCGCATTTTCTGATGTGCCGTAGATGATGTAATGCAGTTTTTTTGCATCTGTTTTAGGTAAATTGATTTCTGTTTGCATCCACTGCAGGAGCCGTGGGCTGCGTTTCCCCGAGCAACACATCCCTGAAAGCATTAGTCTAATGCAAGGACCGCTTTCTGAGAAAAGCCATTACTCTTAAATGCTTTATTTTTGGCTCTAACAGATTCGCAATGTGACTGTGGATGGAGGCTTTGGCGCCTGGTCTGGCTGGTCCACATGTAGTCACAATGATGGAGGCAGTGCCGGGACATGTCTGTGTCGCACAAGAGCCTGCGATAACCCCGCTCCTCAGTGCGGTGGCCAGCAGTGTTACGGCATCAGCGTGGAGGTTGCCAACTGCTCTAGGTAATTCCTTGGTGATACGCCAGCACACATCTGTAAATCTCTTCTCTGTCTTTGTCAGCAGTCTATGAATATGTGTGACTTTAAAAAGAAAGATGATGAGAGGTAAATTTAAAAAAAAACTGTAAATTTCTTCCCTTCATCCTTACACCTACTTATCAGAAATCCACACAGTTAATTCTTCTGTGTTGCATATTCAGTGTCAGTTACTTGGGGCAGAAGTGTTGATTGAGTGTTTTCACTCTTTCAGCTGATATGGCACTGATTTTAACACTTGGGTTTAAAATTAACTGAGATCAAACTTACACTAAACAACACTTCTGAAGTTATCCTCGTATTAAAGATTAAACGCATAAGTCGGTAAAACAACTAGGAATTTTTTTCACATTATTAATTTGTGTACCTCTTGTTTTTGTAATAAATTATTTATTTAATTATTTATTCATCCTCTAGACTAATTAAAATCAAAACTAATAAATAAAGTTATGTAATATATGTTTTCTATTTAATCTGAATACAATGTGAAGGCTTGTTTGCACCATTTTTTATAATCCTCATCCTTTCACTTCTGATTTTGTTTTGTAATTTTATGTAGTGTGTTTCCCATTGTTGATCATTTAGAATCCAAGACATCAAGAAGCATAAATAGCATTTCTGTGCAGCAGCCAGAGGTCTTGATCCTCATCTGTGACGCCTGTCATGAGGAATGGCTTTATCATCTTCACCTTTGTTTCTTCTTTACA
The DNA here is from genome assembly GCA_029783665.1 of Naso thynnoides. NCBI lineage: Eukaryota > Metazoa > Chordata > Actinopteri > Acanthuriformes > Acanthuridae > Naso > Naso thynnoides. The sequence continues at coordinate 12,590,935 of JAQLOL010000013.1, forward strand.
ATAAAATAGCCAAATCTGTCAGAAGAAATATCAAAAACGTCCTCTCTGATTAAAACAAAAAGTCTTTCCTTACTGTCTTTACATGTGCTTAACTGGATTAATTTACACTCTCAAATGAGCTTCCACAGCTTAAATTTCAGTGATTTTTTACAGCTGCTATGAGGAAACGAAATCATTCCTCATGGTGTGATTCATGTGGTTGTGAGAATCTTCTCACTATAATCTTGTTGTTCTGTTTTCCAGCATCCATTACATCTCCATCAGCGGCTGAAGTAGATTAAACTAATGTTACTCTGTGTGTCTCCATAGAAACGGGGCTTGGACTCCCTGGACTTCCTGGTCTCCTTGCAGCACCAGTTGCGGCATCGGCTTCCAGGTTCGCCAGCGCTCCTGCAGCAACCCGACCCCTCGCCATGGCGGGCGAGTGTGTGTGGGTCAGAACCGCGAGGAGAGGTACACATATAGCATCCGTATGGATGTTTAGATTTGTATGTATGTCCAAAAAAAAAGAAAAAGAAAAAAAATCCAATTGGCTCCATAATTTGCAACCTGCAGTTTGGAAGTATGACTTTGACTGTGACTTTTTCTTCACTTCTGTCCAACTTTGTGACAGCCAATTAAGGAATGAGTGGGATAGGCCTGTGCTTGGGTAATTATCTGGCTTTCACACACAGACTGAGGCTGCGTTTTGAAGCTTTGGAGGCTTTGGCGTAGAATAATCGCCTTTTTAAAGATGTTTGTGTGGTTTCTAAGCAACCCTGAAGGCCTGTAAAAAAAAAAAAATCCTTTTTTCAAGGAGAGAGAATTTGAAGAAGCACACAGAAACATACAAAGTGTATCAGGTAGGAAAGGTCAAGAGCTAAGAAGTTTAGCCTGTTCAGCTTGTTCTACTAATCTCAAACTTTAGTTCAATGTTTGCCAAATCAAAAAACGACAGAGGGAAGCTTTGACAGCTTCTGTGGTGTTTGAAAATGAAACCTGTGGCTGTAAGACATTATTTCAACTCCTTCTTTATAGATACTGGTGTATCTAATTGAAGTGGGGCATTCTTCCTCTGTGTCAGTAGTCTCTGCGTTACCCAGTGAGGCATCATGCTAATGTTTTTCATCCAACTCCTGACGTTAATCAGAGGTGGAGGCTGAGAAAGTGCAAATAAATACAGTTCAGAGGGTATGGGGAGAAAAAAAAGGAGGAACAGATTGTGTTCAATTGTTGCTATGGCAACAGAAACAGCATTGCAATGGACAGGTAATTGGATACAGCCTTCAAGGATGAACCTTATATCTCATCCTTTTTTTTCCATCTTTTTTTTTCTGCACTTTCTCATTTCCTCTCTCTGTCCTCTAACCCCCACCTTCCTTTATCTTACTCACTGATGCTCCTGGTGCAGCAGGCCTTCTCTGAAGGACTGCTTCAGCAGGATCTCTGAGGAAAATATATGGAGTGACGGGCACAGGCCAGTTCCTTGCGAACCTCATGCCAAAAAAAAACTGCTGGCTGGCACGGAAGACCACGGGAGGCCTGTAAGCAGGTTTTACCTCCCCCTCTGTTTCTCTCACTGAGCTTTAATCTCCTTTGTTTCATCTCTCCATCCTGCTCTCATACTTGCTCTGTTCAGCTATTTAAAACACCTTAGGCCAGTTAGGGGCCAGCTGTGAGGGCTGGAGAAGGATCTGGAGTGAAAGGAGATGAGTCTGTGTGTGTGTGTGTGTGTGTGTGTGTGTGTGTGTGTGTGTGTGTGTAAGTGTAAGTGAGACAGAGGGAGCGAGCGATAGGGGAATATGGAGCCTAATATGATGGGCTAAATGAGGTGTAATGGCGGTAACATAGAGTGACAGCAACTGCGGCCAGTGCATTAAGGGGTTAACCAAGGCCAGGAGTCACTGACCTTCCCCCTCCCCCGAGACAGAATTATCTCTCAGTCAGGAACACACACACACACACACACACACACACACACACACACTGATAATGACAATTTGGTTGCAGTTTGGCCATATTTTACCATTCAAGCTATGTTATGATGGGAATTTCACCACAACTATTACCATTCAAGCAGAGCTGGGGACAATGAGACTACCCTTGAATTTCTTCAGCCATGCACTGATTTTCTGCAAGACTGGCCAGACGCTCGCCAAAACAAAATTTGATACCTTCAGGCTTTGTTGCACAGCAAAAAATAATTAAGCGAGGGCTTCATAACACTTTCATTTGAAGGCACTTTGAATTTCACGCCCTCATATTCTGCAAGTCCCAGTGTAATTTTACTGTGGAATCGTGCAACTGAAAAGCCGTTTGTGTGTGTGTGTGTGTCTTAGGGAAGGAGTTGAAGGAAAAAGCAGAAAATGTGCGAAAGAAAAAGGCACGGCAGGCTTCAGGTGAGAAATTAGAAATATTAGCATATTTATTACAGCAACATGAAAGACATTAGAATGCCTACACCCTTTACAACAAGCAACGCAGAGGAAACTGGCATGGGGACAAATAAGCATTGTACGGTGGCCAAAGAAAGAGAGAGAGAAGAGACAGAGAGCTGAAAATCTCATGAACATTTACGATACAGACCTGGTGGGGAATGGAGGACAAACACTGTCTTTATGATTTGGCAAACCAACCCACATAACTAACCTTAATAGTGTGAATAGTGATCCAAACCTGGAAAATAAGAGATGAACTGAAGTGTAGGTATGACTTCTGTATTAAAAAAATTTCTTAAGTGGGAGTGTTGCATAAGCTTGTAAAAAGGAGACTACTGTATAAAATTTTCCAATTCAATTCATGCATGATGATTTTTGCACAATCAATAATTTTTCATCCAAATGAGGCCTTTGAAATAGTAAGCTCAGCACATCCATAATTTGTATATATATATTTTGATCAGTGAATACCATGTATTATTACTCAAATGAATAACAGTTCTGTCAGTTCTTAATCAGCTTTACAGGTCGTGAGCTCTAAGTTTTATTCAAACATTTTCAAAACAAAATGACTTTGTTCTGTTTAGAGGACTCAAAGTGACGGTGCCATTAGAGCGAGTCTCTGGGATGTAACAAAACCAGGGTGGTAATGTGAGGTCATCTTAAGAACACAGATAAATACTACTGTACATACACTTCACTCTTAATATCGCCTCTATAGGGCAACTGAAAAGACCAATATCTCAGTAAATAAGGCATCTAAAAGGCCAGCGGTCAAGGGTAGTCCGCTAGAGTGAAATCATAGAGTTAGCAAGAGTAGAATGTACTGATAGTTACAGACTCTCCAACGTGTACTGTACTTTTGTGTGTGACATATTTGACAAAACAACAGTGGCAAACAGTTATTCATCAAGTTATTTTTTTTACGCTGTAAATGTGTTTGTAAACCTTTTGTATTTCAACATATTTCCCATGCCATTTTTACCAGAAAAAAACACAAGTCAACAAGCAATGTTGTGCTACAAGGGAGTGGTTGAGTTTTTCATTTGGCTGCTCATTCCGCCTGCAAAGTGGCAATTCGCTAAGCCCCGCCCCCATCGTTGCTGTTGCCAAGCCTGTCAAGCTTGCCATTTTAGAATGGCACATAGTACAGTCTACAGTAATAGCAGATTTACAAAACTCTCAAGCCTGATTTATATTTGTGTATGTTTGACATTTTTCAGTGTCACAGAAATTAAAGAGCTAGGTGATGTTTTCAAATTATTCAGCGAAAGGTTTCCATTGTCTCCATGGTAACCAGATGCTATCCTCAAGAAAGCTTGTTAAGTAACATTGTATCATCCCGGTCAGTATATGTAAATCCTCCTGATTGTTTATTTCGAATTCATATACTTTTGTCACTTCTGTCACCTGACAGAAAACAATGTCGTTTTGACAGAAAAAAGTGTTGCTTGACACTTTTCTTTAATGTCACAAATCTTTTTTGTGATTTTTTTTTATGTTGCGAACATTATCATGTTTTGACAAGCAATGTGATTGGGTAGTCACACACTGTATCCGGTGGATCAAGTCATCAAAACAGTTGGTTGTCTAAAAATATCCAAAGTTCATCTGCTGGTTCATGTCTTGCATTTGTTTATTCCAAAAATATTCACCCTGAAAAGTTTCTAATCACTCACTATAGGGTACACAGCAACAAATAGATTCAAAACAAACAAGTTGCCAGAATTATTTATACTAATTGATATGATATAGTGTTACTGCACGAGCTGTTTGGAAATAGCATCTGATTACCATGGAAATGATGGAAACCTTTGCTGAAGCATAAATTGAAAACATCAGCTCTTTATTTTCTGTTGAATGACAATCAACAAAGCATTGAGTACCTGACAATAAATAAGGCTTTAGTCATTCAAACACCTGATCTTTGATTGGCGACGTGATAACTGAAAACAGACTTTACATTTTTAGGCAACAAACATAAATTTTTGGGGCTAAAAGGACAGCTGTCACTGGTATATTTTTATTGTCTGTAGCATGCTAGCTAAGCTAGTTAATGAAAACTTTAGATCCATAAGCTGGTTGACAGTGCCGTCTTTGGCTAAAATGAATAACTCACAGTGGATGAGCTGGTTGGTTTGTCAACGGGGATTTTATTTTTCATAACCTGTCACCCCGCAAACAAATGCAAGCTGGTTAATTAATGATGTACACCTTGACTTTGGAAGTAAAGCTCGGTTATTGCTGTAGGTGGATGGCTAGTTAGCCTGACATGCTAATTATTCTAGCTTACAATAGACTTTTGCTGTTGTATTTTGGGTTTTTGGAAAGGCTAAAAAAGTCACCACTATTCCGACTTTTAAATGCCAAGTAACAATTTTACTACATGCAAATTGCCCCAGCATGTGGAGAAATGCAAAGCTTGACATGTCTGTTGTACCTAAACACAGGTGCTAACTATAACTGAACAATATCTGCTTGGGAGAGGGGTTTAGCAAATGTTGTTTGTGATGTCAGAGGACAGAAATTTAATGCAAACCTTCTTTTATTCTTGACTTCCTCCTTTCATCCCCTTCACCCAAACAAACATTTTTTACAAGTTGTTTTGTAGGCTGATACAGGCTTAAAAAGTGCACATAATTACTGTTACTAATTACTCAAATTAAGCCGGTGTATCAATAAGGAAAGTCCATTCTACTCATTCTAACACTATGGTAGAAACTGCAGTCACTGTCACCTGTCGATCAAAGCTGAAGCTTCGCGCCATGCTACATTCCTTTGTTCAGACCAACGAATCACCTCCCTTCACGTTTCTCCTGTATAACCTGCCCCTGAACGAGTATGTCAAAAATCTCTTTTTCACAATAAAAGTACATCATAGTCATCATCATCGTTATCATTACAAACATTCTAACATTGGAAATCAACACTGTACATATTTTACACTATGATACAATCATATATACTGTACTTTTTGCCACTGTCGGTCCTATAGAGTACCACATATATTAAAATTGGGTTTGGGAATACACTAAAGCAGGTTCAGTGCCATTAATGCAGTGCACACAATGAGAGTCCCATCACATTTAACCTTGGAATTAACGGAATAAGTAGCAGCTCCTTTCTGACAAGGAAAACCCAGTAAATCAATGTACTGTATATTCTTTTTTCTGTAAACATTGTTTTGTAACTTTGTCTTATGGAACTGGCTTGAAACTAGGGGTGCTTGAAATAGGTTGGCATGACTGATAACACGAAAGTGACACAGTACAAGACACACATATCATCTTTTTTTTTTTTCAGTGAAATTTAACTCCTTGTGGTGGCTAAGCTGAAAATCCACACTGCGTATATTTCATCTTGCTGAAAAAAGGGTCCATCCTGATGCTCCATCACATCAAGCAGACAATTCAGACAAAACACTGCAATTATTGTGACCAGCCTTGCGGACCATTAAGCCATGAAAACTGGTTAACAGGACAGATAATAGCAGAATTGGTGGTACTGTATGTTGTCCAAATGAACATTTCAACCTTACTGTACATGGCACAACACTGGAAAAACAAGTTTCACGTTCTCAACAGTGTCAACTCTATCATGACCATGGCGTCACTTTTGCTCTACACAAAACACTTTAACTTTCCTGACACACCTGAAACATGGGAAGGCAAAATTTGGAGCTGAAATATTCCCAACAACATCACACTGTAAAAGCGGAATGGCCAATGCTGTTTGAAATAGTCAGATATGGAAGAGTAAAAACATCTGTGCTGACTGCACCCTAAGCAGTTTCAGCTGTTTTCTTTGCACACAGTTACATCTTTAGTGCAAGCAGACTAGCAAATGTGCACTGTGTCTTGTTGCTAATTGTGTCTGAGAGCAGTCACTAGGGAAGCCCTTGTCCTGGTCAAAAACACTATCTAAATGAGTCATAGTTCCATCCTACATGAGCTAGCAAATTCTACAACCCTATCTATCTCTAAAGGTCCAGGTTTTCGGCTCCCCTCACCCTAAACATTCATGTCATCCATAATCTCGGCTCCTTCATTGGATTTCTGTGTACAGAGAGCAATAGAAGGTGCCACACACATACTAGTTAATAACTCCTGTTAAGGTTGAGTGATATACCTCACCACCAATACAAACGTTAGGTCCATCTCTACAGTTGTGGGACACACAGCCCATATAAACATACTGTATATCTACACATATAGTACATACTGTATCTTCTGACCCTTTTAAACTCTTCAAGGTGAAACTCAAAACAGAAACAGAATGACAGTAAAAACCAACTGTACAACTCACAGACAGTGATGATAATTATATTCTAATTTGTTCTTTTTTTGTAATTTGTTTTGTTAAAAATCTTTTTTTTTCTTTTTTTCGAGCTGATATGAAGTGAAATGGTCTGCGATGCTCTTGATGTGGCCGTTGTTGTTGGACATGTGTCTCTCTGTTGCTCCATAATGGTGGTCGTGTTGCTGGGACACTGAGTGCTAAAGCCGGTAGTGCCCATCGAAGATGGGAAAAATGGTGAAACTGCGCGAGGGTGAAGGAGTCAAGCGTCCATGTTGTCTCCATCTCAGTGTGTCTCAAAATCAATGAAGGCCCGAGCACAAAGTATCCATTACAACTCCATTTAAGTGGGGAAACTCTTCACAGGAGCATCCATTTTGGCTCTGTCTCACTGCGTGTTTATGTGGAAACAGTTATACTTGGACATGAGACCCCTGGGTCTGCAGGCTCTGCGTGCTGGACAAAATCTTCTTCTGGTGGCCGGCCAGAGTCACACCCATCTTAGCCAATTCACTGCGGAGAAGACACAAAAAATACCAGATGGGAGACAACAGAGAGACAAAAATATTATTTGTTAGTGACCCTTTCACAGGAAAAAAAAAATCTACATTTTCCTTTAAATGCCAGGCAGCTGCTGAAGTTTTATGTCTAATTTACTTGTGTAAATTCATGACATTCAAGTGGAATTTATGATGCCTTTTACAGACAATTCTGAACTTTTAAGTTTTCATCAACACCAGCTCTCTGTACCTGACACTGATGTAGAGGACTGAGTCCAAGCTGACATATCCAGCACTGGAAAAGTTCTCCTTATACTGGCCCATCTTGATGGCCTCCAACCACTCATCCACTGTGTTCACACTAAACTCTGGGGTGGACGGGTCCTCCCTGCTGGAAAACAAAGCACAACCAGTGTTTCCATAAAGAGTCTAAAATCCAAAAATCTGTATTTAAGCCCCTTAAATTGTCTTAAAACATTTAAAATGCCATATTAACTGGTCTTCAATTTTTTTCTTTTGGATCATTAGGTTAATATTTGTTTTTGTGAAGTTGTGTTAACATCAGTCTGCTAGTTACAGAAGTATGGGTTAAGACTGTTTCTCTCAACATTATTTTACAGTAATATGGGTCAGTGCAAGTTCAATTACATCAGGTTGAAGAGCAGCTCATTTAGTATTTAGTTTAAGCATGCTTCAAATCAGGAATATGTGTATAAACATGGGCACAAAGGCATCAGAGTCTCCTTATAGGTCAGAAAACATGACACCACTATAAAACGCCAGCAAACGCCTGCTGATTTTATTTCACATCCTTTGTACTTATTAGCTTTGATGAACAAGAAATAGGTTTTTATTCACGATAATCTCAAAAAGGTCTAAAATGTAACTTGTTGAAACCTGCAGAAACCCTGAGAATTTAAGGACATGTTGTCCTGTTGTGTGTCTATTTAGCAGCATCTGATTGGTGAAGAGGTCCATTATTTTTCCTTGGGACTGTTATAATTTTCTGACCCTTGTTGAGGCATTTATACTAATAAAAACTGTCAGCAACAGTGCTTGAGGAGACAGTTAATGCTCATTCATGGTGCTGGATCTGCTTTAGGACAGAATAGCTTTAATTCTGCAACAGCCGCAGCATGACAGACTCAAATCCACTGTGAAAAGAAAACATAAACCCTAAACTTTAAACCCAGCCATTAGTGGATAAGTATGATTAATGACTGGCCCCCTCGCAAACCCTGCGCATGACTTGTTTGCTTGCTCCATGTTGTTATAAATTGTTATAAAGGGTCTGTATGCTCATTCATTTGCATGCTCAAACTAATTAAATACCATGCATATGCAGGACTAATTGCAAATGTAGTGCTGTATTAGTTTAAGACTCTTCTTTTGCTCATTTTGTTGTCTTTCTCCTTCTGTAGATATTTGTTTTTTCAGCATTTCAGCTAAATGCCTCAAATGCAAAAATGTATCTGTTAAAATAATGATATGGTAGTCTATGGATGTGATGCAATACGACAGGGGAGGCAGGAAGTCTGTCAAACTGAATGTGACAGTGTGGATATGCCAACCCACAACCTCATTTTCATACTTTTGACTGACAAACATCACTTTGCCAGGAAAAGATAAGGATGTGAGTTTAATGAAAAAAGGACATTTTCTCCTTTGCACGTATTTCAAAAGTGACAAAGTAGATTTATCATCTAGATCCTAGCCAGTGATTATGTCTTCAGTGCATGTGACGTCCTATTATCTCCTTTCAGCATCTCAAGACTAAATGTGCGTTTTTGTAAGTGTTGAATTCATAGCTTTAATTTAAAAGCTTTCTCTTACTAACCATGCTGAGCTGTTGGCCAGCTCTCGAAGACTGGCCGGGTTTCTGATGAGCTTGTCCAGGATTGTGACAATCTGTCCAAACTTTGGCCTGTCACTGCGTCCTTTCTCCCAGCAGTCCAACATGAGCTGGTGCAACACCACGGGACAGTCCATAGGAGCAGGAAGACGGTAGCCCTCGTCTATTGCTTTGATCACCTGCAGGGAAGAGTGTAAAGTATCAGACTCTGCGATCAATACAAGAGAGGGAAATGAATCATGTCTAGAAAAATTCAGCTTCACAAGATTAATATGTGTTTGTGACTCACATCCTGGTTGGACATCTCCCAGTAGGGCCTCTCTCCGTATGAGATCACCTCCCACATGACGATACCATAACTCCACACATCGCTGGCGGAGGTGAACTTCCTGTAGGCTATGGCCTCTGGAGCCGTCCATCTGATGGGGATCTTCCCTCCCTGCAGATGGTCCACAACACAGTCAACACATACTTGGCATGCTAAATGTGTCACCCTGAATTTACCCTGCCTTTAATAGTGTAAATATTTAAAGGTTTTATTAATATGTTTGTGGCTAAGCGCTACAATAAATCAAAAGCAGAGCTCACAAAACAAATTTGAGGAAGTTGGCTGCAGAGAAACCCGCTGCCTTTAAGAACACAGCAGGTGAGCTTTCACACTAACTTAACAAAACAGCACTCCTCTCTATATGCTCATGATGTACTGTTTCTTTTGCTCTGGTGTTTATTCCTGTATTTTCTTCTGCTGTATATTTCTTTTTTCTTCTTCCATGCTGCTCTTGCTTCCTTTGTTGTTGATGCACAGATCAAAAGGATTCCATAAAGCACACTGTATAGGCACAACAGGCAGTAACACACACACACACACACACACACACACACACACACACACACACACACACACACACACACACACACACACACACACATCCTGTTCCTCTATAAGGCTTGGTTGAGCTTTTTAAAATGCGGCAGCTGCCTCTGCACCACCTAGCATTCCCCATCTCTGCTTGGTCAAAGTCAAATAAAAGACAAAGCTGCCAAGTGACTCGGCACTGTACTTTTGTTTCCACCACCTCCTGTCCACCCCCTACCCCATCCTCCCGTTTTTTTTTCTCTTAACTGCTCTCACTGGATCCTTCCCCCTGCCTTCCCTTATTTTCCGTCTCTCTCAGCCTCCCTCAATCTCACTCTTATTTGATATCCTCCCTCCCACTGTCTCTTCCCCATCTCTGCCTCGGCCCCCCATCCCCACCCTCTACGCCTGCAGCTCTCCATCTAGGTCTCCTGACATCAGTGGGAGTGTGTGTGCGATTGCAATAGAGCAGTCAGCGGCTGATACACTCCTCCCAGGGCAATGCTAATGCCATATTAAAAATAACATCCCCAACACTTCCTATGAATATGAATAATGCCATCTCCTTGTGGGCATTTTAGATGAGTTACTCCGCAGTGGTTTAACACACTGACGTTTGAGTTTCTTCATTCTCTCTGTGCTCTGTGAGAGGATGGTGATGCTACCAAAGACTTCTTCGTTTTGGCAATGTAACGGCAAAAACACAAAGAGGGGAAGTTTGTGTGTGTGCATTTAATTTGTGAACATTTATGTCATCAGTTGTGTGTCATGACCTCTTAAAAAAGCTTAAAGCTTTATGTCTTTGTCAGACTATCATATAAAAAACACCTCATACATGTAGAGATGAGTTCCTAGAGTTCCTGCACACACCCTATTACCAATTTGTGTGGCAGGTCTGTGTATGAGTGTGTCTACATGATGCCCTTTTGACACATATAAACCAAAGATGGGACAAAGTCATTGTTTTGCAAGTCACAAGTAAGTCTCAAGTCTTTGCTCTCAAGTACCGAATCAGATCCTAAGTAAATGCAGGCAAGTCTCAAGTCAAGTCCAAAGTCCTATGCTTTGAATTTCGAGTTCTCATCAAGTCATTAGTACTCTTCCTTCACCAAATATAATGCTATTTCAACAACGTTGTAACAAACTATCAAATTTACACAAATTGTGAATGCTTTTCAACAACCTGCATGTTTTGGACACTGCAATTTGTCTTTTCTTGACCACCTCATAGTTTTTGTACATTAACAAAATTATCTTTGGTAGCATATTTGTCTTGCTAGCATTAGCGGGCTACTAAATGGCTCCGGCATTCAAGATTGTACCACCCACTTCTTCATGGTGTGTCCTTAAACTTGACTGAATGTTGCAGGATACTTCAAACAAAGTGAATCCTGGGTGGTGGGAGGTGTCGCCTTACTGGGAATGAATGGCGTTACTCTAAGATGATTCAGGAAATGAATGAAATGTATTGATCCATGGCACATTTTTTGAACAACTTACTTTTAAATCTCAAGTATTTTCAAGTCATTAGGCTCAAGTCCAAGTGTAGTCACGAGTCACTGATGTTAAGTCCAAGTCGAGTTACAAGTCTTTGATGATGTTGTCAAGTCGAGTCCAAAGTCATTAAATTTGTGACTCTAGTCTGACTGGAAAGTCATGTGACTCGAATCCACACCTCTGATATAGACTCTGCAGCAGCAGGCTTTGTCTTCCCTCCCATGAGACTGCAGCTTCCTGCTGTGTTTAGCATATTTTCCATTCTCAGCTCTGATTGGACAGTTTATCTCCAATCAATATCCTAGAAAAATAAATAAACTTTTGTTCATTGAGTTAATTTCGTGAGTCACTGTTGTAATTCTCAAGTCCCAGTAGGTTGTCAATTCATACAATATATGAAAGCAATTCAGTGCAATGATCAGCTTTTTCCGCGTTTGTTTGAAAGCTTTTACTTTTGTTCTGTTCCCTGGGGAAAATCAGAACAATTGCATTTGGATCACTCTTGGTTTTTACTCCCCTATGTTAGAGAAACTGCACAAATTTTCTTAACTACTCAATACCATACCCTTTGACCAACGTCTGAGTCTTGAATGGCAAAGGTAAGTGCTATAGAGTTATGTATTTGGAGGTTTCAATCATAACTAATAGCTGCCTTTTCAGCCTCTGTATAAATAGAGGTAATACCTGAGTCGATCTGCTCTCAAGACCTTTTCCAATTAGCTCTCTTTTTTGAAAATGGTTTATGCATGTTGTGTTTGACTTTGGACTGAACGCAGCACTGTAGAGGTCGATAGTGCATGGATTGTAACTGGGGATAACATTTGTTTTAGGACAGCTGCCGCCTGCAGAAGTGTGTCTTACCCTTGTAGTGTAGGCAGCCTCTGGGTCATCCTCCAGAACTCGACTCAGGCCAAAGTCAGACACCTTACACACCAGGTTGCTGTTGACCAAGATGTTTCGCGCTGCCAGGTCTCTGTGAACGTAGCTCATGTCTGACAGGTACTTCATACCTGAGGCGATGCCACGCAGCATGCCAACCAGCTGGATCACTGTGAATTGGCCATCATGTTTCTGGAGGGAGAGACAAGGAGACAGCAAAGAGTGTAAACGCTTTGGCAGGATGGTCCAGTGATGAGGGTGGGGTCCTTCAACAACCTCAGCTGGAAGTGAAGGTTCAAGCCAGGATTTAAGCATCTGTAATGAAAGCAGTCTGCCCTTTTGAAGTGTCCCTGAGCAAGACACTGAATACTTTCCATTTCTTGCTAACCGTGCACTTTGACCTCTCTTTAGAGGCTGGTAAGCAGAAGATAAATTTCTCCTCCCAAGGATCAATGGAGGATCACACAAAAGTCCTACTTTCAGAGGATTTGATCTGACAAAGCGGACAAAACTTTTCTCTCTGACACTGACTGTGTGCCCGAGCAGAGCTCACTGGATTTTAGATTTGAGCTGTCTTTGGCAGAGAGCAGAGCCTGTTGATCGATGACGGTCCAGCTCACCTTCCTCTGCCAATTATTTCTGCCCTGGGCCAACGGTCCCCGTTAAAAAGCCATCCATGTTATCAGTCACCCTCTCTCCTTTATATCATCTCTCCTTTCCTCTGTCTCTTAGTCTTCTCCATCCATCTCTGTCTCTCCTTAGTCTCTGTCTCAGGGACAGAGAGAACTCTGTATTACTTTGTTTCAGTCACCATCTATCTATCTATCTTCCGTCATCTTTCTGCATCTGTGCACCCCCTTCCCTCCCCTCCCTCCATCGTTCTCCCTCTCTCTCTCCCTCGGCAGCTGTGGAGTAAGTTAATTAGCCGGTGGTTTTGTGAGATGCTGATTGATTGGACTGTCTAACAAACCTACAGACTTCCTCTATCAATCTGCCCACCACGTTGTATTGCCAGGAAGGAGGAGGGAAGGGTGGGCATGGCGGGGAAAGAGAGAGGAGACAAATGCAGGGCAGAGAGGTTAGACAAGGAGATGAAGGGGACAGATGAGAAAGGTAAGGATGAAAAAATAGTCTTCTTTGTCAAATTCTGGCATATTACATTTTACAAGAAAACTGAGAGGGGTGTAATAAAGGAAAGGACAGAGAGGTTACTGTTGGGAGAAACAAGCAGGCGAAGGGATGAAAAGCATCTCTGACAGAACAGTACTTTTGTCATTACTAAGGGACGGCTGCTTAATAAATGGTCAGCATAATTAAAGACACATATGGATGCCAGGAGCACGGACGAGCCATAAAACCCATCAAACTGATTCTATAATTATATTGAGCTACTGCGGACACTCTTTATGACCCTCATCACAATGCGTACTGTATCACAAAACATGCATGTATTTGTGTGTGTGTGTGTTGTGTGTATTTTAAGAGACTATACTCCTTAAGCCATTTTTCATCTGTCAGATTTCATTTCATTTTGCTTCAGTGTTGCTGATGGGATTGGCGTCTATTTAGCGACAGGCCTATCATCACAGGCTTAATGGCTTTGGAGCACTGCAGTGATTTTACTGGCTGACAAACAACTCTGAATATGAATCAGGCGGTCTTTCAATGTGAGGCACACCAGGGCTGCAACAAGCTATTCATCTGTGTATATGCAAAACCCAATTCAGAGCTCCTCAGCTAAATCAATACAGCACGTGTGCTACATCTTGGCACGTTTTGCACGAACAGGAACCATGAATCATGCATTTATCAAAATGTACAACATTAAATGCTTGTTTACTGCATTTGCAGTTAAATAAAGATCCATAGTTTTGTGTGTATAAATGTCTTTTTAAGAAATACTCCAAAACCTTTTGTCGATTTTGAGAAAATACATAAAATCAAGTTAATATGTCTGCAGGTCGGTGATATTTTTCCAAGGATGGCCTGAAGGAGTTTTAAAAACATCAATTCGTTTAATGGTGTATTGAGTGACAGACTCTTTTTAACTTTTGTCATATAGTCAATTTTAATTACAAAGCCAAACCTCCACAGCCTTTCTTTGATTTTTAAAACACTGATAAGATGTTCTGCAAAAGCTTTGAGTAGAATCTGCTTTTCAGGACTTACTTTTGTAAAACTCCGCCATGGATTTAATCTCTGTGTTTCATCTCTTGCTCTACAAACATTATAAATGTCTCTAGAAATATTTCTGCCGACTATATTTCTCTGGTCCTTCAAGACAAAGTTCATTTCTTTAAAGTCTTTTTTGGCCTCTTGGTGGTGATATTCACTGTGTTTTTCTTTCCCCTGACAGCAAATGTTGCACACCAAGCAATGCACTTTATTTGTTTCATTACCCATTTGTCAGCCGTCTGCCGCTGTTTGCTGCTCTGGGATGTGAACAGTGAGGGCATTTCATAAACCTAGTATGAAACATCATGTGAGAGTGTGGGGAGGCCAAGCATCCATCTGAATGCGTCTGATCTCATCCACTTTTCTGTCCATCTCACTACCTCCCAGTGTGTACTGTATATTGACAGCTTGTTTCTTGCAGCTAAGACTGACTGATTTTTATTCTTTTTTACTGTTTATCGGCCACTTTGCTCACCATTTCTTTCCATAAAACACTTTTTACATCATTTAATGTAGCTGAATTGCCCTTTTTTATCTTAAAATATGTCAGATGTGTTGTTTGTAGCTGCACACATTTATCTGTGTGAAATAATGTGTGATTTAAACACATGCTCTCTTTTAAATCATGTCGGCTGTGGTGACTACAAATAAAAAATGTGGTTAAGCACCAGCTGAGTAACTCATCAGCTGATTCTGAAGAATAATTATCTTTGATTGACGAAACTTGATTCCTTGGTGGACTTTGTAAAACTTTCATAGAGTGAATTCACCCGCTTTGAGAGATGAAAGACAATTTCAATCAGGTACCTTTTATATATTTTTAAAAGAATCTGCTGTCAAGACAGTCATTTAAGGGGAATGACCTCTACAATTTCAAACACTTTACAGCTGGGACATCATTTTCCACATGGCCTTTGTAAAAACTTGTGGCCCTGACCTTGTAGGAAGTGTGAGCGACGTGCTGCCTACAGCTGAGTCGAGACTCACCTTGAGGAAAGTGTCCAGAGATCCATTCTCCATGAACTCCGTTATGATCATCACTGGTTTACCTACAGGAGGCACATAACAAGGCAGCTGTTAGTGAAGCAGAGTTACAAGGAAGAAAGACACCAACTATAAAGAGACAGAGAAGTAGCAGAGTCCGCAGCTGTGACCAGCTTTCCTCTCTGCCTCTCTCTCGGGGATAACATGGCATGTCGTCATCAGTCACACTGACAGCTTCTAATCAGCCCTCTCCATAAACGCCAGGAGATAATTAGAATGGACCAATCTACCAGAATGTGTGTGTGTCTGTGTGTGTGTGTGTATATGAAGGGGCCTCCTGAGATCTCATGAATACTAATCAGCCTCAAGGGGGAAGGGGGTTGTGGTTGAAACGCTGTGCACCTGCACCTGAACGAGTGTGTGTCGCTGTGCGTGTTTGTGTGACGAAGGGGTGATTGACTGACAAGCCACGCACACTTCGGTCCCCTGCATGGCATCTGGTGGAGCTTACAAATGATTAACAAAGTACCTGCAGAACCTCACACGCACACTCACACACGAAAAACAGCAGTTGTCCAGATTTAAAGGGTCCTCCCCAGGGAGCACCTCCTAAAGCTGCTTTGCCAATTACAAGCAAACACACAACATGTAGTGGAAATGTGTGCGTGTGTGTGCTTGTGTGAGTGTATGACTTGTAAACACACAGCCTATGTCGGTTTTGATGAATAGGTCACATTTTCCCAATCAGAAGTCAGAGATGTTGGGAAACCTGGGGGAGAGATAAAGAGCATGAGAGACGAGTAGAGAAACTGCGGAAAGGGAGACAGAGAGTCGTCTGTTTGCTATAAGAACAACAAGAATAAGGAAAAATGAGGAATTATTTCATTTCTAAAATTCTCAAATTCCACCAGCAAAAATCCCAGTACTTCCTTTCCAAAATGAGGACATTCCATTTCTTTCTCTTTCTTTCTTTCTTTTTGTCTGTCTGACAATAAGTGATTCTCTTTTGTTATTAGCAACTCTTTTTCATTCACTGGCATGTACTGTAAATTGCATTTTTAAGCATTTATTATTTGTATTAATTTACCTACTCACTTACTCTGATGACATTTTCAACCACAATGTCATGCTGAAAAAGCATCACTGAATTAGAAGTTGATATAGAAAGAATTGAAAACACAAATTTGACAGGGACAGAAATTCGTGGACAGCAGTTATAAATGATTGAGAGTGTAGGAAAAAAACAAGTTGGATAAAAGAAGTAAAGGGTTAAAAGACACAAGAGGGCAAGAAATGGATAAAGAAGGAGATGAAAGGAAGGAAGAGGAAGAGGAGGAGGGAAGAAAAGCAGAACAAGAGTACAGGAAAGAGAAGAAAGAGGAGGAGGAAAAGAAAGAGGGAGGAGGAAAGGAAAGAAGAGAACGGGGGGACAAGAAGATGAAATTAGAGGAGCAGAATAATAAAAAAGGAGTAAAGTACGTAGGTGAAGAGAAAAGGATAAAAGGGAAAAAGGAGGAGGGAAGGAGAAGAGGAGGACGGGTCAAAAGCTTGTCATGGAAAGGCAGGAACAACACCACTGAGGTCTACAGTGAGATTGTAGGTAAAGACAGCAATACATCACCTTAAATGAATTCACTATCTCACTGCAGCAAACACACACACACACAGACACACACACACAAACAGAGTTGCCTGGTCTCTTGTGGTGGTGTCTTCTTTGACAGTAACATTAGTCTCAGGGATAAAAGTGAAAGAGAATTGGATTTTCTTCTGCTGGGGGTGAGGACTGCTGGTCGCATTTATCTCCACACGGGGCCTGTGTTGTGTGTGGTGTGTCGCTTTAGTGTGCATGTGTATACTGTATGTGTGTGAGACAGAGAGCTGGTTTCAGGGCATGGCAAGTGGGAGGGATGGCACAATGATGACCACCTGATTCCTGCTCAGATCAGCAGTGTCAGCTTTTAGTGTGTGTGTACGTGTTTGTGTTTCAAAGCGACAGATAAAACAGTTAGTGGGATTGATCCTGACGGAAAGGAGGTCTGACTTGTCACGCCCTTTACCTAGAACATATGTGTGTGAGTGTGTGCGTGTAAGCGAGTGCTTAATTGCGTCTAGCATTATAGACTCTGTAAATCTGAATGTATGATGCATGTTATTCTGTGTGTATCCATACTGAACAGACAGGCAAATGTACATCTGAATGTCATATTCTACAAAATAGACAGCCATGAAATGAAAAAGAGCAATAAAAACCTGCCTCTGAAAACCAATTAACTGCTTTGAACCCTTGTATGTTGCCAGCCAAGGAGAATATTACAGTCAGGCTCACGGTGTAAGATGCGGTCAAGTGAGAAGCACAATGAAACACATTCATCCTGTTGCCTCATCTTAGAGGACCATGTGAGCCTTGCATGTTCTCTCACACACACACACACCAACACACACACACATTCTCTGCTATCACTCGCAATCATCTGGACACCTGCCATACAGAATTATCCCTGCAACTCTGAAAGATAACAGAAGTTACCAGTGAAACCAACCTCACACACACACTTGCGTTGTACATTAGCTTGTTCCGTCTCTTTTTGTCAGGTGCCAGTGCAAACACACACACACACGCACACACGCACACACACACACACACACACACACACACACACACACACACACACACACACACA
>JAQLOL010000013.1:12622631-12634354 GCA_029783665.1 Naso thynnoides
AGAAGGGCACTGTTTGTGTTTTCAACCACTAGTCCAAATAGAAGTCGGCTCAGAGAAGTGGAGGCAAAATATATACTTATGAGACTCCTGAATGAGATCCACATATCATGCTGTTAGAGCTCCAGTGCTGCGTTTTTCATTTTTACTGCAAGCCTCTCAAAACCAGATGCAGATGGGAGAAAGAGTTGCCATTATTGCCTTCTTCTCTTTTTTCTATCCCCTCCACTTCTTCATCAACTTCTCCGTCACCCTCCTCTCCTACATCTACCTCCTCTCCTCCATCCTTTCCCTTCCGTTGTAAATTAAACTTGATCAATGACCTTTTCTGCCTGGCTTGTTTGCTTCTTGCCGTGTTCGGCAAGCAGCCTAATGGGAATGCATCCTGAGTCAGTGCGTGCAGGCAGACTGGCAGGCTGTGTTGTAGCCATGCATTTGGGGCTCGGCTGGTTTTGTGAGAGGTGTTTTGGGGAATGAGTGATACTGGATCTGGTGATATGCAGTAAACTTGCCAGAACTGGGATCAAGAGGCTTTCAAGGATGAATTATGGTGAAAGCTTTCAAAAGGCTGTTTATTTTCTCATAAAATGAGCTGTTTAATATCATATTAGTCACTGTTGGGAATTTCAAAAGCCATTGTCCTGTCTATTATCATGCTTGGAAAATACACCAGAAATTTCTGTCTGAGCTGTCATGTTTAATTACTGCTTTTAATGATTTATGATCATCTCCACCTACGCTCAGACATGGTAAATTCACCTGCTTGCGAACGTGCTCGCCATAAAACAGTGCTTAATGTTCTCTATCTGTGTGATTGCAGGAGTACCAGTCATGCAACACTCTGCCATGTCCTGACCTGAAGAAGACTACACCCTGGACTCCCTGGACGCCCGTCAACATCTCTGACAATGGAGGCCACTATGAGCAACGCTTCCGCTACACTTGCAAAGCTCGCATCCCAGATCCCAGCCTGCTAGAAGTAGGCAGGCAGAGGATTGAGATGCGCTACTGCTCCAGCGACGGATCCACCGGCTGCTCCACTGATGGTGAGTGCAGACTGGAGGAGACAGATGGTCTCTCTCCAGCTATCTCAGCCTCTAGATGTTCTGTGTTATCTCTCTCCAACTGGCTTTTTGCATCTCTGCAGGATAGTTATTGGCCTCCTAGCCTTAAACTATTCCTCCTGCCTGTGTGTCAGACTTCATTAGATCTTTCTGTCTCTCCTTTTCAAACTTTACCCCTCTCTGTCCTGCAAAACTTAAAGGAGTGCTATCTTAATCAGCTCTCGTGTTTGTGGTCCCGTCTTTCTCGACTTTATCAGTGGATCAAAGCGCCAGGCGTGTTAATGAACTTCCAATCCACAAAGCCGATCAGCAGTTTACAACTCATTTTAGCTCTCCCACACACATCTTTCACACACAGGGACACAAACACACACTGATGCAAATGCTCAAACTCAAATTATGGTCTCGCAAAGAAGCACAAACACACTCTTTATCAATCATCCCAGCTATTCCCCCTTGCACACACAGACTTAGCCTGCCACACCCCTGGTGAATTAAAACGCTGCAAATGTTGGTACAAACAGGCTGCTAATTGACAAGTTGTTTATGTTGTCAAGTAGAAGGTTCCATATTAGAGTGGAGACAGGCGGGGTGGCACTGCACCACAGCAAAGAGACTTCAAGTACAGATGCAGCAGTTAAAGTTTGTTTACGGCATTGCTTTTTGCCTCCAAGGAAAAACAAAAATTTTTTTTTAAAACCTTTGAGTTCGCGCCTGGCTAAGCTTTGACGGCCTCACATCACTTTGAGTTCATCTGTGTCTCTGGGTGGTCTCTAGCTGCACCACTCACACGACACACGCCGCCATAATCACCAGGATTCACCCTAATGCATGCCATCGGAGGGGTTTTCTTTCCTTTGATCTCTCTTTTTCCTTCCTCATATCTGACTATTAATCTGTGTTTTTCCTCCAGTGCTGTCACATGTACAAGTTGTTCCCCTCGCACTGCGAAGCCGACGCTTAAATGTTCCTGAAGGGTTTTAAATGAACGCTGGCAGGCACAGGAAAAAGCGTGACTGCACACTCAAAGCCTTGCGAGGAGAGACAGCCACACATCCAAGATGTTAGAACACAAAGACTTGAGCTTTAATGGGTCTGTCTTGTTTCTGAGGAGTGGAAGGAAGTAACAGACACTATGTGTTTCATTAGAGGTTGTCACTAGAAGCCGTGACATTAGATCAGCTTCAGTGTTAATAATACCAATTGAGAAGCAAAGGCTGAGGGTTCAGCACTCACTTTTGGCGATGTGTCAGTCAGTGTTGTAGGTTTTAAGCAGCCTGCAGGCTACAGCAGGCAGATGGAGATGCATGAGCCGGGCAGAATAAGCTTCAAATCCCTACAACAACCGGTGTTCAAACATGGGTATGCTCTCACGTATCTGGCATCAGAATCTACAGGAAATTCACCTTATTAAGGTGCAAATTGTGCACCAGTCTTGCTGCAGGTTACATCTAGAACCTTTTTTAATTTTCCTGTTAATAGACACGGACTTCATTATACACTCAGTGCCAGAGATAATCAACAGCAGTGATTTATCATGATGCAGTGGCACTTTATATTTCGCCTGTATTGGAATTTAAACTAGGTAAATAATTAATACTACTGCAGGCGGTACTGCTGGTCTACACTCCCTTAAAGCATGGCCTTGTGAATACAACTGTGATTTTGTATGAAATCAAAAATGCATTTACTTTTTTGAAAAAAAGTTCAGTGAAAAGGATTCTTTTCAACATCAAAACTTGGTTTTCTCAAAGATGGAGTTCTTCTTTTAATCAAAAGTGCAAGCAATGTACGTTTGCGGGGAAAAAAACTTCAGTGTAGAATATGAAAGACTTTGCTCTTTCTTCAAAAAAAATGTTTCACTGCAGTTTTGGTGTGCAGGTGGAGTGAAAACAAGACCTATTGAGGTGTACGTGGCCTCTGTGTAGCCTCCTCTTGTCCCATGTTGATTGTTCATCTCAGGCTTCAATATGATTCACCTCTCGGAGGAGTTCTGGGTCATAACTGTCGAAAAAGAGGATGGACTTCAGTGATCCACTTCTTCATTTCACCCATTATCAAACGTGCCATCCATCTGGAGCGCACTGGTGTGTTCATCTGTCTGTGTGTGTGCGTGGGAGCAGCTTGAGGTGCCTTTTTGCCAGTTTTTGTGGGCGAGTGGATTTGTGCATCTGTTGGCGGGTGTGCATGCACGTAGGTGTGTGTATGTGTGTGTGTTTGTATACGACATTTTTCCAATACATCGTCCTCCCACCATCCACCTCCCATAGATGCATGGAGCGCCTGAGCCCCTGGGACAGCAGTTAACTTTGCTTAAAGCGAGCGACCACTGCAGAATAATTACTGCCACAGCTGTTGTGTGTATTGATGTCCACGATTGGGGTAAAGGACGCAAGGATCCCTCTGAGATGATGAGCACCCTAAAGGAATGGTGTGTCACCAGATAAAGATTTACTGTTTGCATCAGGCAGCTTACTTTCGATTAGAGCTCGACACACAGTCTGGGCTTTTCTGTTATGACAAAACAGATTATAAATGGTGTTAGGAAAGTTACTTGAAAAATTAAACTAATTAATCAGAGGAAAATACTTTTATTAGTTGACTAAACATCTAAAAGTTTTACTTATTGCTTCCTAGTTCCTTTTAACATCTCCAAATTATCCACACCCACACATTACATCTGTTTTTAACAGCTGTAGGTAAAGAACAACAATCAGTGGTTTAAAAAACAGCCAGCCAACAATTTGAGACATTTACTGAATATCAACTACTAACATTAGCTTAGTGCTTGTATCTGACCATGTGAGCACTCCATAGAAGTTTTCTCCTTAAAGCTGGGGTAGGCTACATCTGGATATCAAGCTAGCTGTAACACGAGACTCCCAAGGAAGCAACTCTGCGGGCTGACAGTGTCACCTACAGACACTGTTGTAGCCAGAGGTCAATTTTAGAATGTAAGGGACATCAGTTGTTTCAACAGCCAATCAGCTTGTAGCCACATCACCTGTCGCTAAGAAGCCGCATAGAGCAGCCAATAGGAACATGCCCTCAATGGAATTACCATAATTGACTTTTGTCATGGTCTGAATACAGAGCCAAGGAAAAGGTGCAGAATTGTAGTGTTCTTTCAGACATCTGAATTACAATATGCTGAAATATTATAATGGGATTTTTGCTCAACGACGCCAAAGATAAACAACCTGCCTCAGCTTATAGGTTTACTGAATGAGTGAGGCTAGGCTAACAGTGGCTAACAGGTAGCTTAAAGGAGATAAGGACAACTTTTGAATTACAGAGAGGAACATTTGTCTCACTTCAGTAGAGACTGTCCACCTCACCTTATCTCCTGTGCTAAGCTGCAGCATCTTTTGAACACATAAAAAAGAAACTGATTGCCGTCCATCAAAGACCAAGTAAAACAGCAAACAAGTAGGTCCCCAAAATTGTGAAGATCATGTTCATTTTTAACTGCTCAAAGTGTAATCCTTCATGCTAATCACATTATTGTTAGGCATAATGCATTACTGCCAACTCCTCATATACATGTACATGTTTGCATGCATGTTTGAGTTCATTTTTATGTTTTCAGGAAATGCTGCTTGTCAGTGAGGTAAACTATGCAAACAAAAACACATTCTCTTCCACCAAACGTCTTTAGCATTCAGGAGGAATGACTTTCAAGTGAATTTACACTCTCCCTACAGCCAAAACTGTCCTTCTTTTTGTTTTTCTCATCTGAAACTGATGCATGAACTTTAAAAGAATACTTTGCTGTCTCACTGTCGCACTGATGCTGCTTCCCAGCTAGTCTATAAAAAGCCCTCTCTGCCATGTTGTCTGAGATCTTCGTCACTCCCCGCTCCGGCAGAATGTCACCATGTTTGTAGCTTTGAGCATCAGAGCCATCAGATAAACCTGACATTTGACGATGTGGATTGTATTCGGGGACGCGGCGCATGTTATTGACACACACCTGGAAGTCTCATCTGTGGCGCGCAGATATAAAGGATTACCCCCCGCCCCCGTCAATAGAGAGAATAGATTGTTTTTGAGATATTTTAGTGACTTTTCCAACCTCTCCCAGCTTCTCTTTCTCTTCTGTCTGCTTGTCTCTCATATTAAGATCACTATCTGTCTTTATTATGAGAGATACATTATAAATATGTGATTTAACCAAGCAGTTACAATGAGCTTTTGCTTAACATACTGACTTGTTTCGTATCAGCGATTATAGCTCAATGATAGTGATGAGTTAATTACTTAAGATCTGTAATGATTTAAAGACCGCTCTTGTCATGTACACGCAGGGATTAGTCTTGTAGCTTTTGTAGCCATTTTTCCTTTTTATCACACCTCACATGCCTGAATGAGAAACCAAACATTTGATCATTTGCATAATTACCTTTATAGACATGTATTTTTAAACAGAAATTCCTACAGGCAATTTATAATACATGGCTTTCCATTTTCTGCCCATTATGTGACTCTTCTCACTCAATAATACAGTATGTCTTCACGTAATACTTATGCATTAATGAACACATTTAATATTACTCAGTGGTTTACACAAGGCACTTGATTTTGCATATTCTCAGCTCCTGCACGCTGTCATTATGTGTTATTCCATAGAGAGTTTAAAAGTGAAGCATAGCAGTGTCTTTCTTAGAGACTTCAGCAGACTTAAAGATGCAAATAACTGCTAAACCCTGCCACCCTGCTACCCAGACTATGCTTTTTTAATCATTCTATTGACTTGTAGTGCATAAAATAATAACTTTATTTATATGGCACCTTTCATATGAATCTTACAATCTTAATGGCAGCAAGTACACCATTTAAAACAATTTGTCCTTAATTTCAGACAGATGTTGACAAAAATAGGCTTAACATCTCTAGCAGGAAACCTTGGATTTTATCAACTAAATGACAAAAATTTCAAGATTTAATTACTCATAAATAGCTCAATATTATGCTAGAAGTAGCTCCATAAAAAGTTTGAAACGCTATCACTGGCATCTCTATAATGTTTCCAGTTAGCCAATTTTAAGACTTGTGTGATTTTATAGCCACTTGATGTGTGCGAAAGGACTAGTTAGTTAGGTGTACTTTATTGCCCACAGAGAGGAAATTTGTCTTTGGTTTCACCACAAAACATTGATGCACATCACATAGGACAGGTTTAGGACAGACATTACCACAGAGACATAGGGCCCTAGTTTCGTGACGCAGCGCAGGTGGCGCAGGGTGGCGCAGGGTGGCGCAGCCGGCGTAGTGCAAGTTTCGAGCAGCGCAGCCCAGCGCACGGTCAGTTTGGCAGTTTGGTAGACCGACACTGACACTACGCTGTGATGATCGCTTTATTTATTTATTTATTACTTATTAATTTATTTGCAGGCGAGTGACCGCATCTGAGTCAGCACATAAATGTTTATCTATATTACTTATTAATTTATTTGCAGGCGAGTGACCGCATCTGAGTCAGCACATAAATGTTTATCTATATGTCCCGTCACATCTTTTGTCTGATCAAAGGCTGTTGGCACACGTAATGGAAACTCGACCTGACTAATTAACACAGCTGAAACGGTGACAAAAACTAAGGAGTTCACATCTCTCTCAGCATCATCATCATCAGCCCGTGGAGGTCTGCTGGCAGTTCCATATATTCGGACACTGCGAGCTTGGACCGCCCAGACAGGAAATATCAGTTTCCTCCTGGGAAAAGTTTGGGCGTCTCGCACTGCTGCCGCTGCTGTCCAGGATGGTGAAGTGATGAAACTTGCAATGCACCTTGCCTCGCGACGCATTTAAAGGTGAGGAGAGGAGCTCCTTTGATTGGCGAAGATCTGAATCGACGGTGTAAATCCCACTTCATGCCTTTCTCTCCTCCTCCTCCTTTCTCTCACGCCTTCTCCCCTGCGTGCCTGCGCCCGGTCTACGAAACTAGGGCCCTACGTGTCAGTCACATCTGATCAAACCAAACCAACACAGCCTTCTGAACCCCTCCCAAACCTTTCTAACTAGTTAACCATTGTTTGGAGTGAGTTAACCAATCAGAGCTTTGTAGGAAGAATAAAGAATGCCAGCAAAATGTAAATGAGACTGATGTACCTGTACAGTTGTCATCTAACACAAAACAACTCTTAAATCTACACATTTTAAATTACAGTAAATACTGTGAAATGGTTTAGAAAAATCTTCTGTGCCAACCTAAAAATACAGTGGTGGGACAAAGACATCACTTACTGCTGATTGGTTGGGACAGAATATATAAATAAATGAATTGTGCCCCCAAACAAAAATTAGCCAAGATGAACACTATTGCAGGCTGAATAAAAGAGAATAAAGTTGCAAGTTGGTGTGAATAAATCCATCTTTTTAAATGTTTTAAATGACATGGTGCAGCTGCAATAATCAATAATTTCCTAACAATAAATAAACAACTATTAAGATGAAAGATGAGCGATCAACCAGCTCTGCAGAGTGTTTTAGTTTCTTTGTGGCACAGTTCACTCCAGCTACAGGACGAGACAAATGTTCTTGGCTAAAAGGTTCTGACAAACGCACCAAACTGCAATGAGTAAAGGTCAATAAATGTTCCTTCAGCCACCACTCTTACAGTGACAAAGGCTGATAAAAGCGACAAATTAAAATGACACTAAAATGCAGATAATTTTAGCAAGCTGGTTTGAAAATGCTACACATTGACTTCATCCTCTAGGTCCTGCCTGTGTACATTTGTGAGTGACTGTGGTAATTTTTAGCGAGCAGACACACATGATTTCTCAGCCAAGAGGAAAAACCATGTAACTGTAGCAGCCATGAGAAGTCAGCAGACGGAAAATGTCTGATGGCCAAGTTACACAAGACGCTGTGTGTGTGCATCTAACTCAATGAAACAACAGGACTCACTGACAGAGAGGAACATTTCTGTACTACAGCCGGAACCCCGAGCTGGCCAACCCGAGGAGCCTGGAATTACAGACCAGAGGAGTTTATGAATGGTGATTGGCTGCTGCTGACTCAGGCTGCTTCTCGCCACTATGGCCACTAATTTTAGCCTTGCTGTGGTGTAATCACTGTGTGGAACCATTAATGCTCTAACTCGACCCTGTGCAGCATCTCTCATGGCCTGATTGTTCTTAATAACACAGATAGAACAGTTTGTTACTGAACGCCACATGAAAATAGGAAGCAACAAAAACATTAATCAGCTTTGTGTCAAGAAGTTCCTCTCTGGACAAGAGATCCCCTTTTCAGTCTAAACAATCAGTCAATTAATGGTTCATAAGTACTCAATTAGTACACAAACATTTAAACAACATCAGATAAATTGGAAAATACAACTATTTTAATAGTTGATTAATTGTTCAAGAAAAAAAACATGATTGACTGTCAAAGTTTAGTCTAATTACGACTCTAGAACTTTTCTTGTAAATTAATTAGCAGTTGTTCTCCTAAAACTTTACACTCTAACAAAACAAAGGGAAAAAAAATTACTATTTGGTTGAACTGATCAAAACTGGTCACCATATGTAACCAATGACAAAGGCCCTGAATGAAGGTCACACTCCAGAGTGATTAGGAACTGGTTTAAGGCCTTAATGAAGCAACAATGCCAAAGATTTTTGGGATCTTGCCTCAAAAATGGGGTTCTGGGAAATTATCACATACTATAACATTTTGGATTATTCTCAGACACTCTATGGACTATCTGATGGTTTGAAAAATAACTGAAGGCATTTGCAGCCACAATCTAAACTCATTGACACAACTTTTCAGGTTTGATCTTGACCCACAACATGATGATCTACATCCCAGCTGTCAAACAAATATGTGAAAAAAAACCTTTTACAAGTTTTGAAAAAATAATTTCATTTTTAAATAGTTCAAAACAAACCTCGATAGCAAACCATAAATCTGCATGTTTTTGCAAGTATTTGATATTCCAGCTCCAGACTTGGTACAAAATAAAAATAAAAAGCAGAGTAAATAATTCTCAGCACACAGACCAGCGTAAGCCTGACCCTTTCCCCAGCAGCACACCATCATGCCTTGGAGCTCTGTCACAGGATTCCCCTACCTTATCGTCCGCACTGAAATGCAATACTTCCACATTAGACTCCACATGCCCCAGACATCCTCAGGCTGGAAACTTGAGATTCAGGTTGGTTATGTTCTCTGACAAGAGGCTGAGAGATATACAAAAAGATCCAAATGTTTTTAGGCAACTCTGAAAACTGAAAACTGTCTGCATGAGTGGAGCGGTAGTCCTCCCACCAGCATCCACCCATGCCACTCCCTCTCTCTCTCTTCACTTGACCACAACACATGTATTAGTCTCCTCCTGCTCCCAAGCAAAAATGACTAATTCTCCCCTCTGGAGATCAGGTTACTTCTGTCACTGCTACTTTTCTGTTCCCCATTTGTTTTCTTTTACTCAGCCTTTAAAAAGCAGATAAACCAATCTGTTCTTGACTGTGGAGAGCAGAGCAGAGACATATGCAGCATTACCAAGTAAGGCCAGCTGTTAAGTGGACCAGACGGGGTAAAATCCCTCCTTGCTCCAGTCTGTAACACAAGCACATGTTCGCATTCCACCGGTTGGCTGCTGCTCCTTCCTTGGCAGCCTGTCACTTACAGCTTCCGCTCAATGAACCCTTAATCAACAATGTGCATCTCCACAGAAGACTCATTGTCTTTTTCCTCACTGTACCAACATTGTAGTGTCAGGTCTCACCTTTTCCCAAAAAGTCTCACTAGATGGTATCTGACACACATTGCTCCTGAACGGCTGCAGTGGTTATTGGATCGACTGTCTCTGATGCGTCACTTATCAACCATTTCAAAACCGAGTGTAGGCGAATAAAACACCCTGAGGCCCAGGATTAAAGTCATTTCACTGAGTCAGCACAGTGGAATGTAAAACAAATATTCTGTTAACTTGGGAGACATGAGAGATGTGATGTGTGAAGCGTGGACGGTGTTGGATGTGAAGGACTGCGAAGCTTAAAGATCTTCTGCTATAAGCAAAGTGAAAGGAGCAGCAAAACAAAGGAGATTTGATGATGCGGACAGTCAAAGGACACTTTGACGTTAAAAAGAAAATTTTCAGTAATATTCCAAATCTGATAATACTGTTTGTATATCAGTCCATTTTTATTATCAAAGTCAGGAGCTTAGTGAGAATATTGTATTTTCGGAATAAGGCCCAAAACTGGAATATTTGGAGCGTATAGTGAGACATGGCTCTGGAAAACTTGCGGTAACATATGTCGTCTTAGACTTCAGGCGGATTGGTTGTCAGGATCACAGCCACTGCACACACCACACAGCCACAGTCAACAGAGCTCATCAGACAATAACTACATGTATGCAGAGTTAATACGTGTGCTGTGTCAAAGAGGGTAAACTGAAGGAAATAGTTGTGACCAGAGGGTAAAAAGGTGCTTTTCATTCATACTCAGCAGAACACCTGTTGAGCCTGTCAGAATTAAAGTGGAATGCTGCACATCATCGAACCTACCTGTGATATCAATCCATTATTCCTATTAAATTGGCTTTTGTGGGTCAAGCTACTTCAGTTTTGACCAAGGAAAAACACAGTAGTTATTGGTATTATTGGAACCCTTTTAGAGCGGCTTTTTTTTTACATCCAAAAAATGTGATTAAACATCAGAAGGTATAAGATACTATACCAGTGGTATAATATAGCTGAAATCTTACTAATGATGCATTAACATCAAAGAGCTTGTAGGGCTGGTTTCAGATACTTGTTACACAGCTTGACACTTTAATTGAACAAATGAATGTATACAAATGTATTTTACTGTTTTTGTTGAACTATGGCTGTGAAATAATTGTACAAAAGAAAATCACAATACTTTCCTTTGAAATGTAATCACTGAAATAAAAAAGCAGCAGAAAATGGATTCATTAAATTGAATTACACAATTACACAGTAGTTAGTATTAAACCTTAAACCACTGGCCTGAATGGCACCGCAAAGGGTTTTGAAGTGGGGGGGATAACCAGTTAAACTTCATCCAACCAAGATGTTTTAGGCTAGTGAACTACCGTTTTGGGGGTTATTTTTTACAGTGAAGAGCTTAGTGAAGAGTAAAGTATAAACCACATCAAAGTGTAGCTTAAATTTCCAACCATAGGTAACGAACTGGCTATTAAAAACAAAAAAACAAAAAACTATTGCACTGCCTTATATACATAGACTATCTGCTAAGTAGGTCTACAAGAAGAACAAGACTTAAGTGCTTCAACCAGTCTCTGTTGTATGAAAATATCAACAGCATATTTTACTGCAGCAAATATTAATAATATAGATGAAGGCAACAACAAAAACATATGAACTTGACAGCAGTGTGTGTGTGTGTGTGTGTGTGTGTGAGAGAGAGAGAGAGAGAGAGAGAGAGAGAGAGAGAGACATGTTAGGTGTGTACAACAACACAAAAAGAACATCAGTTAGCTTCAGAAACTGGCCCATCCTGTCTGCATAATTTAAAGTGGTCATGAAATATAGAGTAATTTGAATGTAGTTTGTTTAATTTTTACCCAAGGTGAGATATGACACCTAATTCAAACTTTATATTTTTATAATACTACTGGAAACCCAGAAAGTAATTCCCTCTTTCATCAATAGGGCGC
>JAQLOL010000013.1:12641866-12655703 GCA_029783665.1 Naso thynnoides
CTCTCTCTCTCTCTCTCTCTCTCTCTCTTTCTCTCTCTCTCTCTCCCTTCATACATTTCCATGGCTCTAGTTAGTGCAGGCACTAATTATAGTTTAATAGAAAATTACTGTTTTAAATTTCATTACGAATTCTCTGTTCAACTCATTCCAGATGAGAGTACACAGATTAGTCAGCTGATGTTGTTTGATGAGGGAGTGTGTTCGCGTGTTGACAGGACTGAGCTCTCACTGAATCAATCTGTAGAGAATGACAAGAGGTCTGTGAAGAATTAAATAATGGATTACATCTGTGCAGTCAATTTCTGATGCCATCAATGTGGTATCTGTCTATCTGGGTCTGAACTGAATTTATCTATCTTAAGCTCCAATCTGTTTGTGTGAATTTTTCATGCTGCTTTTATTTTATGCTCAGTTCTGGGGATCTGCATCCCAGTCATGGTTTGAGGTAAACATTAACATTAGTATGCTAACAATTCTAATATGTTGATGTAAAGCATTCACTATGTTTTAACAAAATTTACCAACTTAGATTAGCATGATAGCATACTAACATTTTCCAGTTAGGGCTCCACAGATATATCAGTTTACTGCTATTATTAGCTGATGTTGGCCTGTTGCGTATGTTTCCAGATATGTGCCAATATTTAAACTGTTTTCTGAGGCTAAAAAAAATGCTTGATCTAGTGATTTGAAATGGCACAACTGCATAGTTTGTCCAACAGAGGGCAGCCTGTTTTTTAAGAACTAAAAAGAGAAGTGTTTACTGTTCAGTTCACTGATGTTTGGAATAAAATTTGTTAAAATGTCAGATATCCTGCCTCGATTGCATATTTTTGTACCAAGTATTTGATACATATTGAGCCGATATTAAATATGTACTGTATGTATATAATGTCACCTGATGTATCAGATATCAGAATTATTTTCTTCCTAATATCGGTATCATGATGCTCCAAAAAATCCCATATTGGTCAAGCCCTACTAAGTTGCACTATAAACAAAGTACACAGGAGGCTGACAGGATTGTCATTGGTTTTACATTTTAATGTGCTTTTCACAGACCCATGAATTTTACATTTTAGAATTGATAGAGACAGAGTGGAGTGGAGCACTTGCCGACTTGTAAATGTCAATAGTCAGAAATTTTGGAAGGCTCCTGAATGTGGTCCAAACTACGTCACAAGAAAAGAAATTGATAGGCAAAAGGTTCTACCTAATGGTTCTGGGCATGTGGAACTCCCAGCAGAGATGAGGAGAAAGCTAGATGACTCCTTGTTAGCTGCTTGCATCATCAGCGCCAGAAAAAAAAAAAATCAAGATGTTATTTAATTAAACAACAAGTTATTGCCTTTTGTGGATATAGTCCCTGAGGTATATGATTATAAGTTATATTACAGATCTTAAGCACATGTGTGTATGAGATGTACATGGACATATACAGTACACATATTTTGCATATTTTGTCATATATCAGATTTGTGTATGCTGGGCCACTGGGAGGTTTTCTCCAGGCCAGATTTGGTCCGCAGGCCACTGATTGAGAAGGCTGGCCTTGTGCCATACGAACATGTTGTTCAACCAGTTTTTAAGTTAATTCTGTCAAATTGCTTTACAGTATAAAATAACTTCACTACAACACAATATGTGAAGATAACACAGCTTCTTCAGCACAAATTAAGCTACAGCTTTCACAGATACTGATACTTAACAAGCTTTAGAAAAAATAAACTGTTATCGAGAGCTGCTCTTGACTCTCTGCCCTCTACTTGCTCTTTAGAATAAATACGCAAAGTGATGCCAGGAAGCACAGACAGGTATCATCCACTTTACTACAGAAAACAGCAGGGTTTTATAGAAAATGTCATCCTGACACTGAGAAACGCTAGCAATGCCACAGGCATGATGTACACTAAAAGTTGTTTTGACAACAGTCTTATGTTATACTGTATGTTGTCTCTACCCTGTTTCTAACAGGAGAGGTGCTTCGTCTCGGAAGAATATCAGGCCACACAGTAAATGGCGGCTGGTCGTCCTGGAGTTCCTGGTCCCAGTGCAGCAGAGATTGCAGTCGTGGGATCCGCAGTCGAAAGAGGACCTGCAGTAACCCAGAGCCCAGGTATGGAGGTCAGACCTGCCTGGGGCCAGCACAGGAGTATCAGGAGTGTAACATCACCCCATGTCCAGGTAAGAAAAGCACGTGCATAAACATGCTACATGCTAGTTTGAGCTGCAAAAGACATCATAACTGCACAAACACCACTGCCAACTTAAACAGAGGGAGCACAGAGATTTATAAAACAAGAAGTCGATTACTTTGCTAGCTCTCTTTCTCACTCACGCACAGATAAATACGCACTTCTCCACACCACACTCCAGCTATGCTTTTCCTTGATTAATGGATAAAGAATTGCACTGACAGAACGACTTACCAAATCATCAGGAACCACAAAAGAAATCAGATGAAGATAAGAGGTGTGACTAAGACCCCAATTTACACCAGGAATCAGAGGCAATCCCTGTGGCGCTCCGGTATGTAATTACATTGCTGGGTAATTATGCTGCCAGCTATGGGAGGCCATATTCTGTTGTGAAAAGCCTTGAGACAATGCATTTTCAACACTCCTCAAAGCAGAAGACAGAGAGAGGAAGAGCGCTTTAATTAAAAGAATGCTCTGTCTGACATGGGAAGTAAGCTGTCTAAATGGAAATCCAGTGCTTAGTTTGGCATAAAACACACCTGGTATTCAGCACAGGCGACAGACACACAAGCAGAAACGTTGTCTCAGATCATTATTAATCAAGCCCCCTGGAGTAGGGCCTTGGTATCCCATTAAAAAAACCTGGATCTGCGCGTCATCTTCAGCAGCCACAATCTGTCTTCATGGCTGCTGCCTCGCTGTAAGGAAGCGAAATACCACAAGAGAGTGAAGGGCCATCGATACTATTTTTACAGCTTGTTAATTCATTCAGTGGAAGTGCATGCCATTCAGCTCCCAACAGCTTGAGTGCCACCGCTAATAGAGTAAGCTGTTATCAGCAGCTCGAATGAAGCTATCAGACCTCGAATGAAGACTTTGCATGGATCTGAGCGCATCAGATTTGTTTTATTCAGCAGGACTCTGTCTGTATGGTTGCCACAAGTGTTCCCCCGGAGTGAAATGTCGTGTCAATGTTCTTTGATTTCCCCGCGCCTCATCACTATGCAAATACATGTAGTACACAGATCCTGTTGACTGTAATAATGCCATAGCTACAGTATGTTGATGAACAACTCCATGCTGCTGTCCCCCAAAGGAACTGACTTAACCCAGCCTGAGTAGCAATGAATACTAATGCATACTCAATTAGCACCCCTCTGAAAGTGAGATATTATTTTGAGACAGGCAGACCGTGCCCACAGACCTATTGTAATCCTCCTGTGGCTAATCCAGTGCTTTTTAAATGCGCTAGTATACTGTGAAGGGGAAGGAGAGAAAAGGCGTTGTGCTTACCATCCGTCTGCTTTGGAAACAAATGAATCCCTGTTTTTCCTGCATCTGCGCCCAAGATGACACGATCCGTCATCGAGGGCTGGGAATCGACTTGCGTGTCACTTTGTGATAGAGAAATTACGCTAAAATGACAAAAAGCATCAGCAACTTCAATTACCTGCACTGTGCTGCCAGTCATCATCAGGTCTTTAAAAGCAATTCTCAAGTGATTCTGAAAGGGGAATTTCTCTCTGCCACAATGAAGGAAAGTTTATTCCAGATGATTAACCAGGAGGATATAAACTTCTGTTGTGATTCATGGCTGAAGATCACCCCCATTTTACTATTCTTTTTTCTTCCCTCTTTCCATTTCTTACACTTATCATTTATCAAATTTTGTCGTCTTTGTGTGCTGAATCTGTCACAAATTGCCACGTGTTTTTAACTGACTGTAGTTTGCCACTTGGCTCCACATGAAGGGAAAAGCAACAACAAGGGATTGTGACGCTTCATTTATCTTTATTAATCAGAGGAGAGATTGTTGAGGTTTTTTTGGGGGGGGTTTGGAGTCAGACAGTTGCTGTAACAGCTGTTTGAAGCTCAATCGTTGTCACTTCAAAACTTTCACAGGCACATATTCAAATTGGTTTATATTCAACGTCACGCATCACTGTTTGAAATTACCTCCAATCACTTGATTTTCAGAGGAAATTGTCTGCTGAAATGACCTGGAACAAAAATAATGCAAAACATGAAGGCACAAATTTCAGGGAATATTCTCCAAGAAAACTAGAAACAGATATTTAGCAACTTCTCTCTGTTTTCCAACATCAGGCATACAAGTGAAAAAATGTGAAACTAATATAATCATATAGTTTATAGATATGAAGATAAACAAAATGGCAATTACATTTCTGGTTTAGTGGATGGCAGCTGGTCGTGCTGGTCTTCATGGTCCAAGTGCTCTGTGACGTGCGGAGGGGGACACTACATGAGGACACGCACCTGCAGCAACCCCCCACCCGCTTATGGAGGGGACATCTGCCTGGGCCTGCACACTGAGGAGGCACTGTGCAACACACAACCCTGTCCAGGTACACACATACACACAACCACCCACATACCCCAGTGACAAGCAGTGAAGGGGACTGACTCGGCCACCGATCCATCAAAGGTGCATTACTTGTTTTCTTTAGCCTCTCAGAGTGCACTCATGCATGACTAATGTGCATCTAAGGCCACACACAGCTCATGCACACACACATGTATGGACACAGTATGGACAGGATGTGAGATATACTGTCACTGCTGTTTCCAGAGAGCTGGTCCAGCTGGTCAGAGTGGTCCCACTGTGACTCCAACGGGGCCCAGATGCGTGTGCGTCACTGCGATGTCCTGTTCCCCACTGGAAACCAGTGCTCAGGAAACAACAGTGAGACCAGGCCGTGCTCTCCTGACTCCAATTTTATACCAGGTGATCACACACACACACACACACACGCAGTCAACTCTCGGAAAGACTTGGGCACTCATGCGTAATCTAACACACACACTCATTCCGCGCCACCCACCACCACCATATGCCCACAGCGGTAATTCAGTTCATTTCCAAGAATCCTGTGATAATGAAATATGTTATTGATCCCTCTAAGGGACTCATCTTAGGTCGGAGGTCAGGTTCAGCAACAGGGCAGCACTTTTGGGGATGGCTGGGATGAGCATCCTGCTTGAGGAGTCCAAAACGTGGCAGGTGATTAGACGGGGGTGTGAACCCGAGTGCTACACTTAAGGGCTGTTTCCCTGCTCATTCCGACAACCCTGCTGCTATATTAGTTTCATTATGAGCAGAGGAGTCTTGTCAGGCCGTGCAAAAAGCACTTACACAAGCAGTTTTACTTTTTCCAAATGTTGGAAGGAAAGGAAGAATTGGCTGAATACGATGGACTGACAAATCACAGTTTAAATCTATTTCATCTAAACGCTGAGTAGACTGCAGGGGGCCCAGAAGAAACGGGTTCCCAAAGTATTTAGAGCTGAAACTTTGTGGTTTAATAACGATTTGGAGTCAGTTATGCTTTCCTGGACTGGAAAACAAAATTCAAAATCGAAGGGTATTTTGGGAAAAAATGGTTACAACAGTACTCTCCCCTTTCATGTGGGGACACTGTATTTGAGCCATTCTCGAGCATTGATCTTTACCACACA
Source organism: Naso thynnoides (assembly GCA_029783665.1). NCBI lineage: Eukaryota > Metazoa > Chordata > Actinopteri > Acanthuriformes > Acanthuridae > Naso > Naso thynnoides. The sequence goes on from JAQLOL010000013.1 coordinate 12,647,542, forward strand.
GAGATCATTAAAACTTCTCCCTGTAACAAAGGATACTTCTGTAATTCACTGTGTTACTGCAAATGCAGCAACTGCTATGAAATGTATGCAAAGTTACATACTCATTTGGGAGTTTTTTCAACTTAAGGAATCATTAATTATTAGATAAAATAAACAGTTGATTTACATTAATTTGCCACCTTTTCTGTATTAATTAGCTGAGATAAATTATCATGGAAAACCTTCACAGGTCTTTATAGAATCACCCATTTGCCTTTATACCTTATCATCTATCCCCTTTAATGGGAAAGGTAGTCCATTAAGGTTCGTTAGCAATGTCTTGTACTTCATTTCCTTTAATGAGAGCTGATACTTTTCATAAACCACTCCAGGTGCCACAGCCGCGATTAGCTTACTGAGTTTTTACGATAATCTGTTGCATATTGAGTACAGCCTTCATCTCCACGCTCACCTTCAACCACACAATTTGTCACGCTGACACGGGTGAATGTGTACATGGTTTTTTGGCCCTAATTCTGCTGCGTTTTGCTCTTTCCTCTGTTGTCAGAAGTCTCGATTGCACGCTCCAGCCAGGACGAGAGGCGCTGTGGAGGTAATTTTTACTGTGTGTTTGTGTGAGAGAGACATGGGAGGATAACACTTGGGCTTGATTGTGTGCAGCATCTTTAGCAATAAGACACCTCTCCAGTCCTGTTTCACTGCATGTAAATCCAGCTGTAAACACACCCAAGATACATGGAAGAGAACTGGTGATCTGATAGTTGTTGAAGCTGTGCAAGTTTCTTGAAACTGCACAGCTCTTCTTCAGCTGTAAATATTATTTTCTCAAAAAAAAAAACAAAACATCACCTTAAGGGCAACATAACATCTCTGGTTGTGTTGCTCTGTTATGTATGTGTGCTGTTTGTAGTGCTGCAGATGATAAAGTGCAAAATATAGTTTATTTTATCTATATAGTTCTGAAAAACCTACCATTAAAGGGGTCATATTGTGCTTTTCTGTCTCTCTCAAGCTATAAATGATGTTACAAAGTCAGATTGCCATTTTTAATGATGCCAAAGTTTGAAATAAAGAGGTAGGGGTATGTAGCAGTAATCCCTGTTGGCTGTTTCTAATGGCTCTGAATGCTCCATTCTCATCAGTTTTTTTAAATCTCAGACCACTAGTGTGTCACGGTTCGCTGGGCTTCTCTATAGGTTCATCTGGAAGGCGTGTGTTTGAACTGGCCAATCAGAGCAGAGTAGTCTTAAGAGGCGGGGCAGCAGCTAAAACAGAGCGTCTCAAACAGAGGCAAAAATCCTGGAGAAAACAGGGCTGCTGCAGTCAGAGTTTTCTGAGCTTCAAAGCATAAACCTGCTCTAGTAGTAACCAAGAATAAAATATGAATTCCAAAAATGAGCATAATATGCCCCCTTTAAATGACCAAAACACTCTAACTTCCAATGTTACAACTGGAGTTTGAGTCAGTCAATAAAATCACTATCAGCAGTGTCGTCTTCCTGCCCAGCTGCAACAAGCCAGACATGAGACTGCTCTGAGTTGATAAAAATGCAGATAGACTCATCTAAGTTGCCTTCAACAGGCACTTGTGCCCACAGCAATAAGCCGTATGAGGAGAAGCGAGGCTTTGGGGACCTTTTGTGCCCTGAGTTTTGCCTCCTGTGTACACTACAGGCTGCTCTTACTACCATAATTTATTATGTTCCAGGAGGTCTGCAAACAAACTATTGTGCTCTCCTATACATTATTTTGAACATAAATAAAAGCAGTGAAGGACTGCGCTCATGATAAAAAAAGTTTATACTGGTAGTTTGCAACTTACATTTTAGCTGACATATGTCTCTATCCACGATACATGATAATCCGTAGGGACTGTGCTTTAAAGGACCATACCACTCTATTTTTGACTCTCACCATAAGCAGAGATTTCCCTATCTTCTTTGAATGCTGTTGAAATCAACCATGTGTGGCTTTAGTAGATCTCAGACTGCATTTTCAAACCCCATTCACTGCTATTCATGTTAAATCAGGGCATAGAAACACTGAAGGACACATGAAAGTTGCTAGGTACGGGTAATTCACCTGTCTAAGGAGAACATCTACATTTATTTGGTCAAAAATTGCTAAGCAAGAGAGAGAGAGGAGAGGCGAGAGCCGCTGAGATAAAAGTTATTACACTGAGAAAAATAGTTTCTTACTAGCTCAATTATTAGTGTGAAGGAAGATTGTGACACAGATGGTACTCTTAACTAATGTTGTCACACATTTTCAGGTACTTTCTGTCACATTTATTGAATATGGGCAAATTGTAAACAAACAAGATATCACATAGATAAAGCTATTTGGGGGAAAATAGCTAAGTAACCTATGTGACCAGTGTTAACAGAGGACAATGACATGTAGTAATACTAATATGCTCCTTTAATAACACTGAAACCAATACAGCATATCAGTTAATCTTTTACACTACCATTATTGTGGAAGAGTGATTTGAAACATGTGCTGCAATGAATAATTAAACCGTAATTACTAGTTGCTAATTTTTTGATGTAGCAGTGTATAAAATGCTGTTAATGGCATTCTTCTTATTCTTTTTTTTTTCCCACTGGCAACAATCCCTGTAATTGAAACAGCTGTGAGTCACACAGAGGAATTCAAATGTAAATGAGCATTTATAGCAGCAAAAAGAAGTTGGATTTATATTTGACAGCTCAGAGAGAATGCTTACCGTAATTATAGGCTTTGTGTAGAATCTCGATGAAAGCTGCATGTTTATGCCAGCCTGTACAGATATTTACTGTATGTGTTGCACAACACTTACATGTCTTTCATTGAAGATGTACAATCGGTCCCTACAGCACACAGTTAGAACACACATACAGAACACAAAGAGAAAATAAGAAGCAACAAATAGTCTTTATTTTCTTCAACAGTCCCAAAGGCCTTTTTCATTGCAGAACAGTTCAACATTACCATATGAATTGCAGCTTCAATTACCACTTCCACACATGTGAACTGACAGAGCCTCCTTCTCCTTCTCCTCCTCCTCCTCCTGTTCTCCTTTCAGACTTCAACCTCTTCCACATGATTGCCGTGGGGCTCAGCAGCTCCATCCTCGGCTGCTTGGTCACCCTGCTGGTCTACTCGTACTGCCAGCGGTACCAGCAGCAGTCGCATGACGCCACAGTCATCCACCCTATCTCTGCCGCACCGCTCAACACCAGCATCACCAACCACATCAACAAGCTGGACAAGTACGACTCAGTGGAAGCCATTAAGGTCTGTGGTCACATATGTCCAGATGTGTAGAGGCAACGCAACAGTTTCTAACATTTCCTTACTGTTTGACTTAATCAATTAATGTCACACACTCGGAGTTCGTAAGCAAGAGTTCGCCTCCTCCTCCAGTGTCAGTTGTGATTAAACACACTTCTTATTGCATGACTCACACTGTCACACCACCTCCTGTCGTGCACTGACACTCTCTGCTCGTGGTGTAACAGATAGGAAGTTGTGCATACATCCGTTCTCCGTGTGCTCCTCTGCTGTGTGTCTCAGTGTGTGACTTTGTTCTATGTCAGTGGTCATACACTGCTTTCTCATAACATACTAATGCAATTACTTATCACCACATGAGTGGGTAATTAGGGAAGACTATCTGCATCTGGACATTTCCAGGCTGAGACAGGTTCTGGGTGTCATTACTGAATCCAAAATTGCAGACAGTTGGATGTAGCAGAGCCAGTGACAGAGATCCAGCTTCTCTCATGGTACAAACAGCCTCTTATCTGCTGATACATCAGGCCTTTAGTGGCAGACTGAGCTGGTGATTAATGCTAGTCCACCGATACTCAATCCTCCAGATGGGCTTTTTTCAAGTATCCCCAGTGCTCTGTGTTAAAAGGGTGTTTCAACCACTTTAACACACTGTGCATTTTTTTACTCATAAAAGGAGCTTCAGAAACCATGTATCTGGTATCATTAGATTATACTAATAAAAGAATTAGCCTCAAAATATTTTTACAAATTACATTTGTAAGACAGTCTGGCACTTGCAGGCCACTTAGAAGCTCTGCCAACAATTGCTCTTCCTGCTGATAGGAAGCTATTAAATATGCAAGGCTACACGGCATAAATCAATGTCGTAGAGAAGCTAAGCTTAACTATTTGCTAACTTCCTGCCCTTGCTGTTGCTACACCTGTTAGGCTGCCCACGTAGCACTAAAGATGTGCTGTTTACCTTAATTAACAATGGCAGAATTTTTAATCTGAAAAGTGTTGTAACTTAAAGCCATGAGTCCTTGATTTCATACTGGTATAGACAAATTAGGCTTCGTTTTCTTGCATATTTTGTTAACTGTTGTTACTGTAGCTACCTTATGAAGCTAATGTTAGCTAAAAGTTTTCAGTTTTTCCAATTGACTCGATTAACAAGTTCAATAGCCATATGGTAATTTTCCCTTGCACTGAAGCAAAACCAACATGTTCCAGACAAAATGTCACCAGCTGTCTAGGTAGAAAGACGAAACAAACAAAAAAAAAAAAAAACAGAATTAGTTTTGTTTTTCAGTATATATAAAGTAAGGAATAATGCAAGAGCAACCATAACCCTGTTAAGCTGCATAACTTTTAGACCTTATAAAAAAAAAATTTAAATGTTAATGTTAAATTTTAAAATTTTCACCTCTAATGTTAGTGGATGTTGTGCTACCTCATAGGTTTGAAAAAAAGCTTATAGTCACTGTTCAGGGAGTAATGTAATAGCCCAACATGCTAACATTTGGAGCTTATATTTGAGTAGACAAAGGCTGTTTTCTTGCTCTTTTAAATGCAAAGTAGCTCTTCTTCAGCACTATGCCTATCACTTCAAAATGTAGGCTACAGAAATTTAAAGCAACGGTATTGCTAAGGCTATTCAAGGTTTTATACTGAAGCTCATCTCAGTTTTTCTAAGTCACCTTGATTTTACTGTGAGGCTAATGAATCAAGAATTTTTTAAGCTGGTGTCCTTTTCGTTTGTGTTTGATATCTTCTTTTGTGTCAGAGCAAGTCTTCTTTATCAGATATATGTTATAACCTAAGTGAGTCTCTGTTTGCAAAACTACCTTAAAAGTGTTTTGTAAAACCGCCAAAGCGAGACAGATCCTCTGGCTCGGAGCAAAAACGTCTCCAAATGTAATTTCATTGTGGAATAAAGGTGTGGGGAGCGTTCATCTGTCATGCAATTAGAGTCAGGAGCACAGAGCATAATTCAGTTAGTTCTATTGCAGATAGTGGTGGATATGAATATAGACAGTCTTTGGGAAAATACAAAAGGAGCTGCATGACAAATGAACTCTGATTTTTCTACAAAAATCGCTTTCTGCCTTCAACTTTCACTCACTGGGTCCAAATGGTTTGGATATTGAGGTGAATTTTCAAAATCATTAAGTGTGCCGAACCACAGTATGCCTCCTCTTAACACTAAAAGGGAGGGGTGATGAACACCTGATGCCATATTTGAGTTTTTGGCTCAAATGCTAATCATTACAATATGCAAAATGTAACCTAGATGCTGGTTTCTTGGCCGACAGGTGTATTTGCAGCAGTCTAGTTTATTTGACATATAACAAGCTTCCTGTGTACGACCTTGGGGTTTCTTTGAGGATGACTCTTGCCCATTCCTCTCCTCCCTGCAGCCCGATGTGTCGGTACTCTTGCCCTTGGACGACCCCGCCATGCACCAGCCTCTCTCTGCTAACATGGGGGTGTCCATGCGTGGCCTGGAGATTTTCTACTAACCTCTGACCTCTACAACATCCCGCCTCTTGACCCCCCCAACAGCTCTTTGACCCCAACCACTACTACTTCCTCTTCCCCACCGTGCCCCGCCCTTCCACTTCCTGTGGCACTTCCTGTGTGTGGCAGGTTGGAGTACAGACTCTAGTTTCTCTTTCTCTGCTCAGACTCCTTCATCCCTTCATCATAACCCCTCCCCCTCCCTCCCGGCTTGTGAGAAGGCAGTGTATCCCCCCTTTATTTTTCTCTTTTAACAAAGTGCCTCCATTTGCATGTTTTTTCATGTTTGTCCTCCTTGTTTCGTCCTCTATTTTCACTTAATGGTTTTATTTGACGGTTGAGAAACAGTTCATTGTGATGCTGTTTTATCACACGCCTTTGTTACTTCTCTATCACTAATGCCACTTCATTAAGGCAAATCTTGTTTACTGCATCAAAAAACTTAGATGTAATCATTCTTCAGCCAATTAAAGAGGTTTGAGGCGAGAAAGGCAGAGTAGATGATGCTAACAAGCATCGCAGCACAGCTGTTTAAAAGCAGCCATGGGGCCACCTGCAGAGACACACAACTGTCTCCGGGGCTGCGGATGCGTTGATTACAGTCCCTTTGTGTGCAAATCACATAATGGGAAAGACAGAGAATGTATGAGTTTTTTGTCCAATGCGCTCGCTGCCTGTCAGTGCCAGTCAGAAGCATCCATCAGCTGCAAATGCAGCATCATCAAGTGTTCAATTACACTGCCCCAGGGGACTCCCAGCACACACACACAGGATATTAACACATCCATTTGCCAAATTGCTGATGCTGTATTGAGCACCACATCAGAAGCTCATTCCATGTTTACTATGTGATGCAGAGACAGAGAAGATGCCCACATGGCTCTTCCTTATTGTTTAACAGAAAATAGTCCCTCTTGTGATCGATTTTTATGGTTTGGACTGTCCTACTGGACCAACAATCCTGAGGGCCATAAAAACTGCTGATGCTAGGTATTAGGGAAGACAGAGGTGGACATATGGACGCACATCAAAATAATTTAGCCCTGTGGTGGCTTATCGTTTTTCCAGCCTGTTTGCAAATGCTTTGACCTTGCTCTGTGAAATGTATGTTTCATTCACCGAGCAGCCTCCCATTGATTTGTGTTGCTCCTTTTTTTCTTTTATGGGGCTAGATGGATTTGATTTTTCTTTGCCATCTGGGCTGAATAATCACTTGATCCATGTGTCGCAAACAAGTCCATACTGACTTTTCTCCCTTTCTCCTCTCCATCTATTATTGTTTTTATCCACAGGCCTTCAACAAAAACAATCTGATTCTGGAGGAAAGAAATAAGTACTTCAACCCACAGCTTGCCGGGAAGACCTATACCAACGCATACTTCACCGACCTCAACACCTACGATGATTATTAACCCTCGATTTGGCAGTTCAGACTCCATGTCACTGATGGGAAGTCAACCCTATCATCCATTTTGACTGTATTCCTTTCTCTGTGCTTTGTATTGAGATTCGTGACACCTTGCGTGGGATAGTCCCACACTGAGACTCTATGGCAGCTGGTATGTTATGAAACCACAGACACACAGTGTTGCCAACAGAGGGAAACGCCCACTCTCTCTCAGGTGCCTTGGGGTACACTTGGAAAGCTCATTCTTTGACTCTCGCTGAGAAAACGGACAACTGGATTTCCCAAAGTGGACAAAAAAGGGAAAAATAGGAAGTCAACTCATAGGGACTGTGGAAAACGTGGTCCCTTTTAAACTTTCCTGTGACACCTCTAAAAGATAGACCTGTATTTGTAATGATGGGAAATAACCACCAAACGGATTTGCATGACTTCATCAGACGTGTTTTCTCTGCAGTTCTGTTTCGTTTTTGCATGGTTGATCGCATTCCTCAAGGACTCGCTGGTCTTAGGTTCAGGACTGGTTTTGGAAGTCATAAAATCATAGACTGATTGCTTTTACCATTCACTGCTGCAGCAATCTCAAGACGGATCGATATCCACCCTCCAGTCTTAGAACCAGGATGTAGATATTTGAAGTCTGATCAAGTTTATCCACCTTTTTGTTTTCATTTTTCTTTCTGTTTTGGGCTCCAGCAGCTAGCTGTGATTGAACTTTCTGTGTAAAAGGTTTATTTGTGTTCTCTTTTTTTATTTTTGCTTTTAGAGGTACATATGTTTTGTACAGGGAAGTTAATTTTGAACCCTATGTCTGTAGTTTTTCTAAATACATTTATTCAATGTCTCAAGTGTCTAAAGATTAAAAACATTTTCTTTTGAAAAGAAACAAAGTTTAAGTGCATTCTGAAAAGTAATCAAGAGTATTCATATCAGCCTACATCAAGTTCAGTCTTTGTCACCGTACTTTTTATATTTTTTG
>JAQLOL010000013.1:12667964-12685988 GCA_029783665.1 Naso thynnoides
TTTGGTGCCTTTTTTTTATTAGGACAGGACAGCTGAAGAGTAGACAGAAAACAGGGGAGAGAGGGGGGAATGACACGTAGCAAAGGGCCACAGGAGGAATCGAACCCAGGTCTGCTGCAGTGAGAACAAAGCCTCTGTATATGGGGCGCCTGCTCTACCAACTGCGCCACTGGGTACCCCTATTTTCATCTTTTAACCAACTTTGTACACTTCAACTGTGTTAGATGCCCAAGGTCATAATTACATTGACTGCTTGACGATGATGTCACATTAGACAATGCGTCACTTAATAATCTATAGGCTCTGACATCGCTTGAGAGATGAAGAGATCAGCTAAGAGAAACAAGAAGACTGACACAGTTTAAAACCAAACGAAGATGACAGTAGATTTTGCCAACAGATGCTGAGAAGCTGAGCTTCCTTACCTGAGTTGCAAAATGTAAATAAATTTATTTTGCCTTTTTACTGTGCATCAATCTCATGTTTAATTATACCTGCCTAGATGTGCATGCCTGGTTGACATCTGCACTCAGTGGAGTGCAGATGTCTAGTTTAAATTGTGCCAGTTGAGTAGTCAATTACAGACATGCAAACTAATTATCTTTCACATGCATTATTATCTGATTGAAAGTCCTAAATGTTTACAGTTCATTACATGTGGAAAATCTATCAGACTGGATACCTGAGAAGGTTTAAAACTAACTGAAAAGGTGTTTTTGAATATGATTTGACCGAGGTCTCAGTCTTGGTTGAGGGAGCATGAAGCAGCATAGCTGATATCTCATTAGTGACACAGTGGAGGTCAGGGTGAAAAACATTGCACTCATCACCTGCTGGATGACAAATGAAACCCTTCATGAGCCACAGGAAGGGAGGAGATGAGAGCGAGGGAAAAAAAAGTTAAAGACAGAGAGAAGTCGACAGAGAGCAGAAAGGCGGCAGTGCAGATAGATAGAGGAGAGAGAGAAACCAAGACGGAGGTAGTTCCTCTTATTATTGCCACTTCTGGTGCTGTAACATCTTTCATTTTCATACATTGTTAAGTTTTTTTGTTTTTACTGTCGTTTACAGAATTCAGAACTAAGAACCCTCCAAGGAAGCATCCCTCTGAGGTACGGTTTGTCTGTTTGATTAATGAAAGCACTCAACATAGGCAGTGAGACACTTAAGGGATTCATGCTCATAAGAAAATTGATTACCTTTAACGAAAAAACAATGGAGAACGAGGAAGTGTAATGACTGGGCACCTGTTTTACTTCAGGATCATTACAAAGTCCAGGAAAGCAATCACCGTGTTTTGTAATACTCTGGCTCTTATGAGTGAGAGCAAAACATCAATAAAAAATGCAAATTTTGCTCCTTTTAGGACAGATTCCAACCATCATGCAACAAAATAAAACATTAATATCACAAAGACAGAAGCCTGGTTCTGTATTAAATCAAATGAAGCCCTCTTACTGCAGCTTTTCTTTTTTTAAATTGGCGATCACATTGACAAGAATGTAAGTGAATCTAAAGTTAAACGAATCACAAAAGCTGTTGAGGAGATTAATCAGTGTTCATTTGTGACCTATCGCAAAAACAACCAGGTGCCCATCCTTCTCTACTTCTTAACAACAAACAATTAAAATCAAGCTTTACTGCTCCGGATTAAACCAACTCTTTCTCATTTCACCAGCCCATTAGATTCATCCTGTCTGCTAATGGGCCTTGAGATGAGCTATTGATCTACAGCAAAGGTGTCTCAGGAAGTAAGAGAGGGCTAACGTTACACCAAACACAGCACACCAGAAGAGAAAGCTCTTCAAAATAACATACGAGACTCAATATGTTAAATTCAGTTTGGTAATTCTAGATTTAACTGACTGTCAGTTAAGCGAAGTGACCCTAAAGATGGACGACACATCAGCTCCTTAAAAGTAAGGCCAAAACCAGCGCTCAACTCTGATCCAACAAAATTTACCAGCATTAGCTCCAAAAAGTCCCAAAGGTTGCCAGATGACGTGATACGATAATTTGCGTTTTTCTTTGACATACTCCCATAATCTTTAGCTAGTTGTTTGTTTCAGATGTAGTGAGGGAGAGATGACCTCAAAATAAGTAAAAAAAAAAAAAAACTACACACACATGCAAAAACACCAGGTTAGCAGGAGCTAATCTAACGGTAGACAAATGAAGTAAAAAATAGAACACTTTTAGACATGGTCTGAAGAAGAGCCTTTGTGCTGATACGTCACATTTTTGGTGCATTAAAAGAGTGTAAAAGATTCCTGTATAGTGATTTTGTCAAAAGATTCACAGTCTTGTTGTCAGTGTGCTAAACAAACATTAAAATTGACCCACTTAAGGTTACATGCCTCTGTGACAAAGGGGAGGTGTTTGAAATTTTCCCTCGATTTGCTTGAATTGCAAAGTTACTAACTAAAATATAATGCTCTTATAATTGAAAGTTTTAAACACACTGTGATATTTATGCATTAAATAACCTTCAGGTCAATTTGGTCGTGTTCTGTTTGTTATTTCCGTGCTTAGTTTTTGTGTAATTATAAGTTTTACAAAAATAGATCCGGTCTTTCAGACAGAAGTCTTTTGAGATCAAGGCGCACTAGCCGTTCTCTGATCTTTACTAGTGTAATCAAACTCAGCAGTTCTTGAGCGAATTTACGTGCTTTGCAAATCTGTGAGTATCACAACCCAAGTGATGGCCTAAGGTGACACTGAGAGTGATTATGAGGAACTAGTTAGCTTGTTAGCTTACCTGTGAAGGTGGTTCAATGCGATCAGGGAAGACCGAGGGAACAGCAATTTTCTTAATGGACTAGAGTAATAGACTCTTTCCTACCGCGACAGTTATTGTCAAGAAAATGATCGCTAAAAATAACACCAATACCGAGCTGTTTTGCTGCAGCACATCCCAACGTGAACTCTGCAAAATCAAATAAAAAAGTACAGAGTTACTTAATTTGTTCTACATCCTAAAGTTAATCCAAAAATGCTTATGTTTGCAGCTTAATGTCAGATCAGATACAGGTGCCTTCAACTTTCTTTTAAGTTTCGTTAAAAGTGAGTAGCATTCTGGTTGCATGAAATTAATTTTAAAAGCCTTGAAGCCTAAACTGGCCATGTGAAAGCAAAGGCCACAAAGTGAGCAGCTACCTTTTAAAATTAATGTTAATCAGTCATTAACCCATAATTTAACCTCTGACAACCTTGAGGAAGAGAAAATATGATTAAATAGCAGCTTGGTAGAACTCCACCTCAGCTATATGATATCGGTTATTAGAGATGAGGCTTTTTATTCGAGTAAAGAGTATCAGATACATTAAGGACAAGAGTGAGTGATGAGGGTCATTAGGATGAAGTTGTCCTTTCTCAACCTCTGCCCTTCAACTTTCCTCAGACCTTTAAGGACTTTATTCTTTTCAGTCTCAGGTCTGCTCTGAATGAAAGATTAATAACTCTCCTGGGAAAGTCGGGACTATTAATAAGGCTTCAGATTCGTATGAACTGTCATCTTAGAGGTGAAGGCAGCGATGTTTTTACTCTCCACCAATACAGTGACTGACGCTTACAGAGCTCATGCTTTCATCTTCAAAGAGATGTGGATATGATTGGCAATTTTGCCTCATATTTAGCCAGTGACTTTTCTGAATCTCACTAATTTCTTATACACCCAGTTAGGCCAGACTCCCCACAGATAGTTTAGAGATACAGATACCCAGGCTTCGATTGGATTCTAGTGGTTCAAACACGGCTCTATTATATTTCCAAAAGTTTTCCATGTCTTCATTGAGTGCTAAGCCCGCTGCTCGGTAAGATTTGCAAGGCGGTAGAATTTGATCCCTCCCAGAACAAATTGAGATGTACTGTACTTGCAGTGCTCAGCAGTAGGGCTATCCAGCAGCTTGCAGAAGCCATGTTGTGCTGACTAAACTTGAGCTCTCACCTCAGCACACACACCTACAGTACAGTACAGTGCACAATGAAACTTTATTCCCATGTGATGCAAAGTAAAACCTGAAAGTGCTTTTTGTGCAAGTACTGATGTGCTTTTGAGTTTTGGCGGTATATAAAAATTCCCCGCATGAAAGTCTGTGTTCACCTTCGCAGGTATGCAAGAATGAGGGTGCCTGAATTACGATGCCAAAACAGAGGAGATATTGAGAGCAGTCAGAGAAAATGCAGGCGATAGCATCTCTTACAGTTTTTCTCTCAGACAGTGGGTGCAGCAGACAGAATGATTCTGGCTCTTTAGACACGCAAACACCTCTGCGAGCCATCCAGGGGTCTCCAAGCTCATAGGATTGATGCTGCACAGCCCTGTCTCCCACTCACTCTTTCTCATGCACAGCACAGGTGCATACACACATCCCTTTCTCAGCCTCCCTCCATCGTTTTCCCTCTGCTGCGCTCCCCACTCACCTTTCCTCATGATTAGATTGACTGGCTTTGTTTTGGGACCAGCAGCTCAGGGCTAGAGAGCCACTATGAAGGGGAATTGCCTTTAACTGAGATGAGGTTACTCTCAGCTTGCTATTAGCTTCTGTTTTAAGCCACAGGGGTATTCAGCATGCACAGAGCAGCACATGGCCTGGGCAGACGAGGCAAAACACCTCTCTCAGGTTTACTCTAGTTCTCTTTGTTTGTATTGCATCCATTATGTAAATATCAGTCAGACTCAAAGAGCTTGGAGAAACATACTGTGCACTTTGTGCTAAGCTGGAATTCATTTGCTGCGATCATATTATTTTGAATATGTACTGATGGCGATCAAAACCAAACAGGAGGATTCGATGCTGCATATGATGCTGGTGTGACATTGGGTTGACCTGCGAGTTCTTCCTGTGTGACTGTTATGGGCATCATAATGAGGCATGGACACACTTACAGAGTGAACACCACAGCAGTATATCAGTGGATTTATGCTTACAGTTGCCTCACAGGAGGAGGATGCTGCTACCTTTTTCTTTTTTCCCCCTCTTCTGGCTTCTTTCCTTGGGATTCATATCAATTTGTCCTCATTTTGCCTCTTCCTGTGGTAGTGGTGTGAAAGCTGAGATGCAGACAAGGGAAGAAAATGTGTGTGTGCATGTGTGTGTTTGTTTCTGTCAGATAAAGTCAGAGAGAAAGAGAGAGAGAAGAAGAAGAAGAAGAAGAAGAAGAAGAAGTACTGTGGAGAAAGAAAAAGTGAAATAGTGGAGAGGATGGCAGGTGGAGGGGGGCTTGTCTGGCTTTCTTTCCGTGTCAGAGGAAGAGTGTCTGGCCCGTAACGAAATGCCAACCAAATGAGGACGGATCAGGGGGCCGAGCGTAAGCCACCCTGAGCCCCCATTACTGAGCACGGAAGACGGATGGGACTGCTCGTCCTGAGAGAGAGAAAGAAAAACGTACGCTCACATTTACACCCATGTGCACAGGCCTCAAGGACACAGTCATAAACACAAACACCTACTTACATGATGCATACAAAGACACAGGGGTGGGAAGAAACTGATGGGAGCAGCTAGATAAAATCCCACAACCCTTGGAGGGGACACATACATGTATGATCCATCCTGAGAGAGTAAAACTCCCCATTTTTAGGATGCAAACCCAAAGATCGCACTGCAAATAAAGGCTCAGCACCAACTCACTGACAACACAACAAATGTCTCTTTACTAACAGAAACTGGCTATGCTAATTTGCAGATGGCAAATCGTCTGCCATGCAGGCAGCGACCAGTACTGTACCCAATCATGATGAATGATCAAACATAATGTGATAAACTTCTATCTCAAAACCAAATTCTCAAAAATCCATTTGGCACTGCGGAACACTTAAGAGCCCAAACTGTTTGCTTGGCTTTCATGAGCCTTTGTGTTGTCTTTAAAATGATTCACATCAAAAACATGACAAATGACTTCTTCCCAGTGTTCTTTAATGATTGTGGAGTGTAGCTCTATAGGGTGTGACTAAAACGCTTTTTCTTATTAATGTTTCTGGTCAATGGCTTCCATCAAAGGGAGAACAGAGGATCAGAGCAGCTGAAGCAGCCGAACAAGGGAGATTTATAGAGCAACCCTGGCAGGAGAAGACTTGTATCAAACAGCACGACAGCAATCAAGCCTTTTACAATGGCTGAGCATCGGGCAGTTCTTATGGCGCAGTACAATACTAATATCACCCCCGCTAAGGGGAGAGGAGGTCGGCGGGTCTCAACTTTCATTGACTATTCAAGAGCATTTATGCAAACAGCTGTTAGGCTAATATAAAGTTTTAATGGATACACATAAAGCCTTAAATCAAGTCAAGTCAGCAAGGTGCTATTCTTTCCAGTATTGTTACATACTGTTTCTTTGTTACTGCCTGCAAATTATTCTAAGTGGTATGTAATTATTATGGTATTCAGCTAATGCAGATTACCAGAATAAAATCCAACAAACTAACTATGGACTGAGCCACCAGGCCCCCATACGCAGAGGCTATGTCCTCACCGCAGCGGACATGGGTTCGATTCCACCTGTGGCCTTTTGCTGAATGTCATTCCTCTTCTCTTTCCCCTGTTTCCTGTCCACTCTTCAACTGTCCTGTCCAAGAAATAAAGGCACAAAAAGTCCCAAAAAATATCTTTAAAAAAAGGAACTAACTTCAAACTGCATATTAACATATAATGTCATTTTTCCATCTGACCATGAGAATTAAGGCCTTGCCAATTGACTGAGCTTTATGGCAGGTGAAGCCTTGGAATTTTCCACACATTGAGGTGATGTATAAGGAGTCACGGTTGGAGGGATTTCCTATACATAAGAGATTTGAAGAATGGTATCTTTTTAAAGATATTTGGTGATTTTTGAACTGTTTTTTTGCAATAAGAGCTCAGCATCCTTAAAGGGATATTTCAGAATGTTTTGACATGGGACATCAATTCCAACTTCTCCTTTTTTATTCCTATTAATAAAGACCATTTTCAGCTTTTTTGATACAGTACGGAGTTTGGACGGCCTGCTGTTTAGCTGTGAATAGTTATGCTAGGTTAAGTCAATGGCACCAGTCTATTGAGGCGAATTCGAGTGTTTGTCGAATAATTTTAGAAGTGAAAATACGGCTGAATTTCTTTAATTTGTGGCTTAGTGGCAACTGGAAGTAAATAGTTTGGCAGCTTCCTGTCACTATTAACACTGACCAAAGCCATATATAAGTGGGTTGACTTGCTATGGGTACACTTTGAAGTGTTTAATCAGAGTTTGGTAGAGGCTACTGTTGGCTTGCTACTGGTACCACTGACTGCATTAGCATTAACATTTGCAGCTAAACAGCAAGCCATCTTAACTCCTTACTGCATCAAATGAGCTAAAAATGGTCTCTCTCAATAAAAATTGGACTGGAGAAGTTGAAAATGAGGCCCAATGTCAAAAAATGCGAAATATCTCTTTTGTACATGGTATGCACTCTATAGGGCCTAATAGGGTGCCCTTTTTCAGCTTTTTCAGGCACAACATCATGTATTTACACATTAAAAGCGCCTTTAAAGCTCTCACAACAAATCAGCCAGAAATATATTTTCATCCAGTTTATAGAGCTAATATTGGCTGATATAGCAAAGGTACAATTGGGGTCATTTAAGTTGGCACAACCCACTGTCACAAAGTAGAACTGAGTTGTTGTCATAGTTACATTTTTAAAAAAATATATATTTCATTAGAGACAAATCTGCCCCCATTATCAATCAGCTTTGTTTTGAGGCAAGGATAACCTCCATTATTCCTGTTAAGGTCAGGCAAGCTTTGTGAAACACAAAGATGAATCAACATACAGGCAATGAAGTCTGCTAAATATAGGATATTTTAAGCAAGTCAGCTGCATGCTTTATTAGTATGAGCAATTAGTATGGATAACTATGCATACAAGTTGTTTTTTTCCTCTACCTTTGATGAAGCATATTAGAGCTGAATAGCCCAAACCAAATTTAGCAATATAGCGAAGCAGAGATGGAGGTGAAGTGTGTGTGAGGTTTTGTAACCCTTGTTATTTCCATGTTGCTCCCGTGGGGATTGATTCCCATTTCAATTAATCCCTAATCAAACTGGGAGCAGCAAACATGATCTGATTTGGCCTCATCACGTAGGGATGCTCTAATCAGTTTCCCCATCCGAAGAGGATTTGGAGAGAGGCCAGAGGACACACACCTCTTCTGTTGTTGCGGTCGTCCTTTAAGATATTATCACACACTGTGACATGTCCTACCTGGCGTCTCCCTGTGTGTCTTGCAGGGGGCAGTGTCACCATGCGTAGTTAGGCAACTGTAAACTTGAATGCAAGGTGATCGAGAACACTGGAAGTATTCTGGCTGTGTTATCTGTCCTCAGGCAACTTGGTGGCTCTTGAGGTTGTACAGCGCCAGGAAGTGGAGGACTGGTGCCGACTGCATAATGTCTGAAGAGAAAGGAGCCTGTAAACAAAATCTGATATATTATTCACACCTTGGCAAAAAAAAAAATGTCCACCGGTGCCTGATGCTGTGATATACGGTGACATCTCACATCTGCTAGCTAATGAGTCTGACTACAACGGGCCCGTCTCATCAAGGGCATCAGTCGTGGCCCCTCTGTGGGACAAAAGAAGAAACCACATCGCCTGAAGGCCGAGCTTCTGCTGCAATAAAGAACAACAAGCAGCTGCAAAGCACCAGGAGAGCACTTAGATCAATCCATTAAGAGACTCAGACGCAGCACGGGTGAGGAAATAAACAGTGTAAAGAGAAAACTGGAGTAAAAGAAGGAATTAAAAGTAAACTGAAAGAGACACACCAGAGGGGAGGAGGAAGCCATAAAGAATGCAGACCTGTGAGGCAAAACATTGAAGAAGTAGAAAGTAGTTAGAAAGCTAAAAGAGGATTTGGCCCAAAATGCCCAGCATGTTAATTAACCTACTGCTTCTCACAATTTTCTGACTCACAGTTTTAAAAGAAATCGTGATTTGAGCTAATATTTCCTCAGTAAGCAAGGACACAGCGAGAGGACACAGCAGGTTCCATTGTAGCAGGAAAATATGAAATAATGCAACCTTTGTGAGATGAGCACTGAAATGACAAGAGTGTCTGCAGGAATCTGTGCACCCTGTCTTGTAAATTATGTTGACCCGAGGTTAATTTGGTAGGTCAGTGCCCCCTGGAGGTTACTACCGTATTTCAGTTGTTTAATAACCCAAGCTTCTCGCCCACATTTCCTCAGTATTAATTACTTTGTCCATTTATGGTAAGATACATTTTGACATATAACTCAACTCTGGAAGGCAATAATGGAGCCAAGTATTAGTGCACCACATTTCTCTCAGCCTGCCTCATCCATGGCAACTCTTTAGTGCCTGACAACAAGGTTTGAAATAAATAAATGTGCTTAAATTAAAAACATTGTACGGAATTATTTACTGACAATTAAATAAATAAAATCTCAGCTGTTTCATCAGGACAGTGTTGATGCATGTGCTGCCAAATAAACCAACAACTGTGATCACATTTGCTTTTAAATATTGCTAATTCTTTCTCAGTGCAGAGAAGTAGATGGAGTCTTCCCTGATTCTAACAGATAAAACAATTTAAAAAACGTCATTGTGAATGAACATTACCTCTTTCCATTTTGCGTTTATGTTGCTCACAGTAAGTAGCTGATTGAGAATGTAGGTGGTCTGTACATGCCATAATGCAACATAACCAATTACACAAAACAGGCAAGAAACTGTTGGTTTCATAAGTAGACCTTTTGTTAAAAGTCTGAGACTTATGTTGGGTGAGAATTTAGAGAGTTATGGGTTGCGGTGCATTCAGGTCCAAGGCTTGTTTTTGGTGAAGAGTCTGTTTTCTCTACCTCTTTTGTACCTAGTTTGTCCTTGTTTGATTCTTGAATAGAAGCGCAAAATGTTGAACCTTGAGAACACCGGACAAGCACAACAGATGGGTTATATCACTGGAAAATTTTCTACATTCCAACTATTATCTTGCACTGTGTAACTCTGACCATTTAAGATCAATACATACCTATAAATAATTTTTAAAAAGGCCCAGAAATACAAAATTGTATTTTCCTTTAAGGTAAACACTCAAATCCACAGGGTTTGTATGAGTTTGTAATAAAGCACACAATGTATATTGTAATTCCTTAAGGTGTAATTTTGTTGTGTTAATCAGTTCATATAAAATACTTACTGGATCCTTCTGAGACTTAAATGTACATGAAGCAGGACAAGGAAGTCATATTTGGGAATTTGACAGGAAAGAAGGAAGAATACCATGCACCTACAGGGTATTTTAGAGAAAAAGGAAAAAAAAATACTACAAGTATTTTGTAAGCACTGGGTACCTACGCTGTGTTTTAGAGTAAGTACCAAGTAATGGTAAACAGAGCCGATTAGCTGACAATAATAACTTCATGCAGGACCTTTTAAGTGTTGATGGCGAACAGTTTTCTGGTTTACGTAACGAGAATAAGAAAAGGTTGAGAATTTGTTTTTATTCAGGTTTATGAACAAACAGACATTCAGCAGGTGAACAGTCTTGCACAAATCAAGATAACAATGTGACAACAAGTTTACTAATGGGCCCTCTGTTCCTTCAAATACCGTTTAAGTGCCAATTATTTATCAAATAATTGCATCATTAGTTGTTTTCTCCCTTCCTCATAATTGTCACTCTCTTGTTCTGCTTTACCTACATTTGAGTACCAGAAGGAATGAGTAAGTATTTTATATGTACTTATTCTTATGTAAAAAATGCACAAGTTTCAAGTTTATTAATTGTTACTCCTTCCTTCTATGTAACTTATATACAGAGAAACAATATTGCATTACTCAAGACCAATTTGTTTAAAAAGAGAACAAATATATAGACGACATACCTAACAAACACAATACAAACACAAACACAAGAAGACAAAAGCAGCAGCTATAATAGACCCGTGTATTGCTATGCTATGTAAGTGTTAGAAAATGTTACACCTTGTGTGCTGTATTATGAAGCGTTACCCTTGTGAGTTTGCTGAACTTAAAGGAAAGTACACCTTAGTGTTACCCAAACAAGATTTGTTCATCTTGAGGTTCTTACGAGTGGTCATGTGCATCAAAGCGTACTTCGCCTTTCTCAAAGTGCTATGGAAAACAAACACCCACTTCACTCAACTCTCCAAACATGAAGCATGGAGGGAGAGCAAGTACAGTGAGCACCTCATTTATCAAACCCCAGTTGGCCACCGGTGGGTGGGCATCACTGTCAAAAGGCCAATTAACAAGAAGCCCATTGTGAGCAGCACAGAGCAGCACACGGGAGAGTAACCATTAGCGGAGATTCATCATAAAGAAATAATGGGACCCGAACAGGAAAGACATCTTCAGCTTCAAATAATGCCATGTGACGGCTATTTCCAGGAGAATAGGTGTGAGGATGGCGTGTCTTTGATCATCCTATAATAAAATCCTGAATGTTTGTCATGGTCAGACATTTTTTTTAGATTCAGTTTCGTAGCTTTACCAGACATTGCCTCCTCGTCGAGCTCAATCACAATAACTGTTCGCTGCAGTGGAGGCAGCTGCTTGAGCTCGACAAGGAGCTGCTGGAGCTCAGGAGTGTCCACTTCTGCTTCTTGTCTTCAACTAAACATTTCAATAGAGAAGGAAGATCTCCAAACTCAGACATGAATACAAGCAGGAGGAGAAGCACGGAGGTATCCTGCAGGGACCGATCAATAAACAGCACAGAGAATATCTGAAGAGAACAGAGATGGGCTCCGATGTTCAGGAGCAGACAGGGATTGTTAGCGTTTTGGGAGGCTGTTTGTTTTTTTCAATGTGTTTTTGTAAGATTTGTTTGTTCAGTATAGACAATAGCAAATCCTTTAGGTACACATGAGGGATTTTGTGAGTATAGTCCAATATGTTACTGTTGGTGCCAAATGTACTGTCAGATTTTGAACTTATTTTGAGAAATTATCAAATCCTATTGGACCTGAACTCATCGCCCCAACACCAGTGCACTAAGAAACAATGTCATGCTCAAAGAGACCATTTTTTCCTTCTGTTAAGGGATTTTTTTGATGATTTTAATTTATTTTATACAGTCTATGTGTTTGCACAATTGAAAACTTTCACAACTTACAAGAAAGGAGCTCAAAGGGTACGAGCAGGGGATTAAAAGTCAGGAGACCTCGGCAAAGTCAGTCAGTAGAAAACAAATCAATAAAGTGTAATCATAAACATCATGCTGCACAACAAGGCAATGCAAACAAAAACAGCAACAAAAGGAAAAAAGAAGCACAAAAGGGAGCTAGAAACAAAGAAAGATGACTGATGACTGAAAACAAAAAGGAATTACAAAGATGAAAAATTGTTCTAGAGACATTAAAAGGGGGCTGTAAGCAATAAAAAGAAAATGAAACTAGAAAAAATAAATGGTTGTTAGCTTTTTTCCACAAAGATTAGGAGCAGAAAACATTTGCATATTTATGAATATATACTTTCAGAACTCATATAATAGTTTCTTAGCAGTAGACAGAGAAAAATGTCTGTCTGAGCTGTGTCTCCAACTCCCAACTTGGACAGGCATCCTTTCTACCTGCTGATGGAAGCGAGAAGCCAGTGAGGGATCATACCCTTGTAACTCACGACCTTCTGCGACTCCAGATGGTTGATCCGGGTATCTGTTCAGTGAGGTGGTGTGAAAATTCTTGGGAAGTCTGCTGCTCCAAATTATAGTTATACAAATCAGATTTCAATTCCCTGAAAATCATCAAGTAACCTTAATCCTGAGATGACAAAACCTCGCACCCTGTTTCGTTCAAAAGTCTTTTTTAATATTTTATTCAAGCAAGATTATAAAGGAAATGTCAACCAAGTTGCCTCTCATCTTTGAACAAAAGTGTTAAAAATCATTGTCCCTCCTCACTTTCTGTTCTCGCAGCTCTCACCTTGATTCATCTCACTGGCTTTTTTTTTATATTCGCTTTGAAAACAAGCTCCTCAGTAGTGTGTGGGTGCACGTGTGTGTGTTTCCATGTGACTGTTCTCTGATGGCACTTCATGTCAAGGTTGCGTGTCTTATCCACTGGAGACACAGACTGATTAAGAGGCTCTGCTGCATTTTCATGGCTCTGAGGGCCAACAGTTCCACTCCAGCTACTCAACAAGTGACCACGTACACCTTGTTCTCCACTGAGAAGACCCACTCGTGAACCAGCATCTCCTGCACTCACTCTCACCTCAGCTGCACCAGCCAACGTACAGCTTGAAATTCTCTACACACACCAGCCATAGCGGTCTTTACAATGCACACTTAGTCCTCTCTGTCTCGTTTTTTTTTATCTCAGCCTCTGTTCTTCTGTCTGCTTCTCTTTCTCTCTCACATTACTCATTTCTCATCTGCCTTTCTCTGTTATTCTTCTTTTCTGATTGTTTCTCCGCAGTTGTATCTGCCTCAGTAATGCTTTCCGTATCTCTCTCCGCCTCTGTCAGACTTTGTCAGCAATTTGACCTGCCAAAGTCAGTCACAGTGATCGGCTGTCAATCAACCTGGCATGGATGGGCAGGGCGAACACATGCGGTGAATTGAGTGGATTATGAAACATGTACATAAATATGTGTGCAAGTGCACGCTGCAGAGAGGAGGTTTTGGGTGTGTGAAGGTTGGGTCTGCGAGTTTGAGGCTTGGAAAGATTAAAAAAAAAAAAAGTTGGTGGGGTTGGTAGGGGTGACCTTGCTACACAGCAGGAGCATCTGAGTGGCTCTGAAGTAAAAAAAGCAACATGAGACAAAAAGATGAGCAGAGAAGTTTGGGACTCCCACTGCTGTTTGGGGAAAGTTGGGGAGAAAGTTTTACATCTGGTAACTTTTCAGGCACAACTCCCATGTGTAAAGTATAAAGATGATAACACTATAAATACACTCCCCCAACATAAACACAAATGAACAATTCGCTGTCATCATGCAGAAACTTTTCATTGCAGTTCTACACCCTAATAGGACCGGCAGTGTTACTTCATGTCATCATCCTTTGACATCCTTTGTCAACATCGGCCGCGTCAGTTACATAAATCCCACACATTTTTCCCAAAATATCCTTAGGAGATATCATGTGTTTACATTTTGTCCATAATAAATAAACGTCACAGAAACTACGCGAAAATGTGTGACAACCTTAAGAAGAACGTCTGTGTCTAAGTCTTTCTCCATGTTAATACTCAAGCTGGAAAAGCAGCTCTTGTGAGGAACTATTTTCCAGGAGTAGTAACTTTTGTCTTAACAGCTCCCCTGTCTCTCTCGCTCTGCCCGTCTTACAACCGTTTCTTCCTCTGTGTATCCTGGATCATACAAATACAGATCCACATTTGTGCCATAAAATGAAACAACTTCCAACTTCATCCATATCTTCATCATAGTAATGTCAGATTTGTTTTTTAGTTGTTGTTTAGCTACACAGTCTTTCAAACATATCTTTCTTTGTCTTTACTGTTTTCTTGTTTACAAAGTCCAACCAGAGCCAAACAGAAACATTTTGGCCAATGGGATGCAGCAGTGTTCCTTGTTTGTTACTAAGGCAGGGATATGTCTGCTGAACTTTACGTTAGCCGCTATCTCCAAGGGCCAACAAAAACAAGTCGACCTAGAAACTGCTTCTAGTGTGGGAAGCGGTGAATTTATGTCAATGTGCCAATTTGAGTGGATTGTATGAGACTAATGCAGTAATTTTTGACCAAATAACCCCAGACGTTCTCTTTGTAAGGGTGAATTACCTATACCTGCAACTTTCACACATCATATTGTGTCTCTATACCCTGTTTTAATATGAATGGCAGTAAATGGGGTTTTAAAATGCAGTTTGAGATCTACTAAAGTACATGGTCGAATTTTAACAACATTTGTTGAAGATATTGACAATCTCGGTGAGAAGTCAAAAATAGACTGGTATGGGCCTCTAGAACCGCCTCAGTGAACTCAGAGTGGGCCAAAAATGTCCTAAAATTTCACACTTTTGAACACCGAGGCCACCTTTTCTGTGCACAAGCCTGAGTATAAATTAAAAACAATCTCCAAACTTCGATTACCAGTTGGCTTGCAGTGCGTCACTGTTTTAATCACACTCCCTTTTAATTGAAAGGAAGTCCAGAGCCTTTCATGGAAAATAGTTCAGTTGCAATTGAGTTTTAAAATAAAGCTATGAGAGGTGCAAATTAGCTTTTGTCTCACAGACACACACATCCACAGTGTCAGCTCATTACTGTTTGTCTTTATTCCATTCAAGCCTCTATGGGATGCATACACCATGTTAGAAGAATGAGACACGCACACATGCATAAACACTCTAAGACACACACAAAGAGAAATCAGTCGTCAAGGGGCATTACAGTGGATATCAGTGTTAACACGAGTAATTGCCTTCCTGCTTGGAAGCTTGTGAGTGTTAATCCAGCCTGACAAAGTTTGCTCTTCAGTGCGTGACTCGGAGCATCATGTCTTATCTGCACACTCAGTTATGCTGCTTCTGCCACGACTACTTCAGCTCCATGTGCTGCGTTTGTCTCACAGCCGATAGCACGACGGAGGGCAACTCTCTCCAAAAAATGAAGTGAATTTATCGTTTCTGCAAATCAAGAAATAAGAGGTTCCAAAACTGCTAATATTGAGTCAAACTCTGCTCTAGTGTGCGAGATAAGGAGTCTGGTGAACCTTTTTAACAGCCAAATCTCATCAAATAAATACATTATCACATTTCCCTGCTGGAAGCAGACAATGGTGGAATTACTAGGCCTACAGCAGCTGCAGCGTTTCCTATCTTTTATCCTCATGATAAGATAAAACATTTTCTCATTTCCTTTGTTTTACATTTCACACATAGGAGGCAAGGTGATCTCTCCTGGAGGTGTGAGCTCCCATGTTAAGAAGCCTGTTACTGACAGGAAAGATGTCATTCATTATGAAAAATGCCTAATGAGATCTTCCTCCTCGATACCACCCTGTGATTCGAAACTAGACTATCCCGCCTCTGAATTTTTTATGACAATATTAATTATTTAACATACGAATAAAGACTAAGTTGACAAAGCAATTATATATTGACTGACCTTTTCGGTGTATTTAGTATTCTATATCGCTCTCTCAAGATTAATTTAATCACCACAGTGAGTGTTGAGGAGAGGAAGCAGTGGTAAAAGTGCCACGGATCTATCCAATCAATCAGCCCCTGAGGAGTCTGGGGGACAATCTCAGAGTCTTACGCAAAGCTTATGCAACAAGGTAGGGTGTTATGAAGCGGCACAATGCCACCTGCGAAAAGTTCCACTACGCTGATGTGGAAAGGATGGCGCCAGGTAATTTTAAACAAGAGCAAACTCAATGGAAATTTCAAAGAAGTGTGAGAGAATGGAAAGAAAATGCCAAGCTCATTATTTCACATGTCACCATCACGCCAGACTTACAAAGACAATCACAATGGTGTGAATTTCATTAAGTTTGTACTTTGCATTAAAAAGGTTGAAGTGCCAGGAAAGTGGAAATAGCACAAGAAAAAATAGAAGCTATGGTTCATTGTAATAGAGTAATAACAACTACATATATATTCTTATTTAGATATGGTGGGAAATTGGTTTTACTTATTATTTTCATTTGCAGCTAATGTAATAGACAAACCTTGGACCCAAACAAAGGAGAACCAAATCCATCCAAGCAACACTATTGAGATTCTTTTCTGCCATTGACTGATGGCCTTGCAGACATGGAAAGCAATTAAACTGGCAGCTCTCCTATTTTCTGTTCTATAGCAATTACAGTAGAGCCTCATCATCTCCTCCGCCCTCTAGATAAGGAGCTGAAGGGGAAAAAGTAGCAACGTCAGGGTGATATCTAAAGGTCTTCACACATTAGATGGTCCTTCTCCTGCTTCCAAGGCTTCGCAGGGAAACTAACTGAGCAATAGTTAACCTGGACTCGGGATGGGCTCAGGGAAAAGTGTGAGCGAAGGGCAGATCTGCGTATCACCATCAACATTGAGTAGACAATGTCAGGCCTGTTTAACAGCTTTCAAACTGGATGACAAACACAAAAACTCCCACTAACAACTGGCTTTTGTTTGTATGACGACTGGCAGTCATTATTGGGTCAAACGACTCTACAGAAGTTACGAGTATTTGTCGGCGCAAGTCCAAATCGACAGTGATGGAATCATGACACCTGGGCAAACATGCTCAACTTCACCTATTTTGATGCAATAACAGCATACAGCAGCTATCGATAATGGCTAAAATGCAGGCAATGAAGGCTTGTCATCTTAGTCTGTGTGTCTAGCTGCGAATTCCACGTGTCTACACTTGAGCAGCACTTGAACATCATTCAGTTACTGAGTCTAAACGAGAAACTGAAGTAAAAAAAAAAGTCATATATTAAAAAAAAGTAACCACCGTTAATTATCAGTGGCCACTGTGCTGCTCTCAGTTTTCTGACACAGTTGTGGTGGTAATGTGACAAAGTCCATCATCTTTTTTTAGCAGGTTTATCTGTGTTTAAAAAAACCTGCATTTTGATGCAGACTTTGGAGTAAAAGTGGTATAAGTGCCATCTTATCAAGTATGTGACAGTTTTGCACTCCATAAATGTGCACCAGACTGTGACTCACCACCAGCATACTGGCCTGTGAAATGCCCTCTCATACCCAGCGGGCCCAGTCCACACTTTCAGCCTCACAGACAAGGAACTGATGCATGCATTTCTCCCCAGTGAGGTGGAGGAAAAAATATAATCCAAGTATTCCCTCCTGAACCTTAAAGAGTGCTAAAGGTCTTTAGGATCCACCTCGGTATAGTACCCATGTGGTCCCGTCAGAACATACAGTTTGGATAATGAACCAAGAGAGCCCAAAGGTTGCTCAGCCTCTTGGCTGATTTTAGAGCGAACAATGCAGCACTGTCTTCATAGGTAACAGCTTGAGGGGGATTCAGTTTGAAAGGTCCCACAGAGAGCACCTTGAGGACCACAAGTAACTCCCACTTAGGGGTGGCTGAATGTTTTACTAA
>JAQLOL010000013.1:12686088-12704892 GCA_029783665.1 Naso thynnoides
ATATATTTATTTATTTATTTATTTATTTATTTATTTTAACAGCTTTCATTCCTGCTGTGCAACATAAATGTCACACATCTTCCACTATTGTCATTGAACTCTCTATGGAGGAACTGACCATGCCAACACATTTGTCAAAAACCATCTCAAGCATTGCAGGTTCAGTGCATCAGTAACTTGGGTGCAAGTGCTGGATGTAAGCCTGCCTCTTACAGCCCGATTACAGCATGTCATGGTAGAGAAAGGAATAAAAGGGGCAATAAATTATTGGAGACCTGTGACAGAAAGTGAGACATGCTCTGAATGTGAAGAATTTATGTTACTTTGCTAAAACCTACAAAGACATTTTAGCATTGAGAGATGCTGTCTGTAAATGCAAACAGGTGTTAATGAGGACTGTTTTTCTTTGAAAGTGAGGATAAAAAATATGCACCTGCTGAATTGCTGTTGGCAAAGACTCTTCATCTCCTTCTTTTTCCCTGTCACACACACACACATGCACACTTCCACACACATGCTATGGCATGTGAAAGTAAAAAGGCCGGTGACACCGACGGCTAATTAGTGACTTGCCTCATTAGTCGCTTACTCTCCATCTCTGGCCTCAAGCAATTATCTCCCTCAGGACATCACCAAGGTTGAGCCTCCCTGTCTTTATCACTCCCTTGCATACCCCTCCTCGCTAGCTCTGTTGTTTTTAAGACAACAATTTGTGTGGAAGGGTAGGACATCAACATTATAATATTTTACAGATTTTCCTTTTTTTATTGCCATTTCAAAATCTAATCAAATTAGATTTGATTAATTTGAGTTATTCTGCAATTGTGGTTTAAAGCAGTATTTAAAACTTCTAAAATAGTTTTATTTTGAGGGTTAGCATGTTTATGTTTTTGTAGTATCGTCATGGATCTGCATCACAAGTAAAGTAGTACTTAGTATATCAGGAGAATATGAGTCTATGGCAAGAAGAAATCTGCAGGAATTATAAAAGCTCCAAACATTTTCTCATCATGACTTTTCCTTTCCTCGTGTTTGTGCAGAAAGACTCACTGAAGTTTAGGCATGCCAGGATTTCACGATCAATAGAGATATTGGGGTGTATGTTAAAATATTGACAACAGTATTGTTATATATATTATGTATGTATTATTAGATGCGCAGCAGCCAGTTTTGACTTTCTTTGCTATTCTATGGAGCACCTTGTGAATCCAACAGGCCAAGTTAACTCACCAAGTTAACTCAGTGATGCACACTTGGTTTCTCTTAGAGCCAGTTACATGACAAACAGCTGACTGAGAATACAAGAACAAAATCAAATTGTGATAGCATTTTCAGGATAAGGACTGGATTTGTTGTAGTAAAGGTATAGCACTGTTAACCTAAAAGTGACCCACATAACTTGTAAGTATTATGAAGTCAAATTAGCTTTGTGCAATAGTTAGATCTCTGCACTTGCCCCCTTAAACATGCAGGTATTACCAACACATTTGCTTCTTTACAGTCAGCAAACATTTCAAATTACTAATTAACATGACTTAAAGGGCAATTACCATAATTACTGATGTTTTTTAATGTGTATTTTAGTTTAGTTTTTTTTTTTTACCTGATTTTGTAACTGAAAATTGCTAGACATCTGAATTTCGCTGCTCGGATTAATCAAGTACTTTCTTATCTGGGGTCACCTGGAGGAGGGTGCATGATTTTGAAAGACGCAAGCAGGAACATCACTGACGATGTGTTCAGAAGCAACAGCAGATGTATGTTTACAGCTTATCTTAAAATCTGGCAGCAATTTCACTGAGTGTGGAAATATGCTCATGCTGGAAAAATTATGTGAATGACAAATTCTTCTAGATAAATTCAAGGCAGGGTTGCACTTGCCTGATTCCTTTTGATTTATTCAATTGAAGCAGGTTAAGTTATTCCAGATTACTTCAGGTGGATGGCTGGAGGTATTTTGTTAAAGCAGCGGTCTCCTTTGGGCGTGGATAAAATAATGAGAGTACACTGAAATATTAGCAAAATATTACTCCACATTATGCAGCAGGGCACAAACGATCATCAGACCTAATTGCAAACATGAAATCCTTATCAGTATTATTTTTTCATTCCCTCTCTTTAGGGTCTTGAATCTTTAATTCTTCATTAAAACGCACAGTCCAGTTTTTAACCCATTTTTGTCAGTTTAGAGGAGAAGGAATATTTAAGTTGTCTGTTGCCCTCTTTTTCCCCGTGACCAAAGTAAAGCTGAATTTTAAACTAGACCATTTAATGGGTCCAAGTTCTGAGAGTGGCATATTATTTGGATATCACTGCGTGCATATCTGCCCTCCCATCTCATCTTCCTCACCACTCACATGAATACATAATTAGCTGCCTCTGCTCTGCATGCTTCATGGTACAACAGGAGCAATTCACACAGGGTTAGATAAGGTAAATCTGTTCAGGCCAGGTCCGAGCCCAAGGTGACTACTAATACCACAAAGCTCCCCCTCGGAGTTGCACGCTGTGCGATGCAATCAATGCAGCATTCTACCCGACTTCTGCTTCCTGATGCTTGACTAGTCCACTTATCTTGGTAAGTTGTAGCTTGTAAAGTAAAGCTGCTGATCCTGAGTGCTCTCTCTGTGGTCTTAGACCTCATATCTCCTTGCTAAAGTCTTCATCAGTCATCAGAGCATGCCGGTGTGTCAGCTTTCCTTGATGTCAAATGCAACACATCTATCAAAAAAGTTTTTTTTCGAAAAGTTTGTATTTAGATAAACTGCACTGCTGGTGCTCTGCTGTTTGCGATCTCTTCTCGTCAGCGCAAATGAAAAAAGAAAAGCGGATGTGACAATCATAGATGGGAGCGGGGGGGTTGTTAGCAGAAGGAAAGCAGAAGACGAATCAAACCTCCAGGTGCACACGAGTAAAATCAAGAAATGAGACATACTGCTGGCTCATGGCCTGCAGAGTCAGGTGGAGCAATTTTCCTCGCTGCCATGTCACTGCAAACTTTTACTGTACTTCTGTTCTTAAGAGTTGTTAATCTTGATCCAAAACTGTGTTCTTTGGAACAGATTTAAGTGGGTAACTCAGCTGCCTCTTATCTAAAATATGTGAGCTGAAGTGATTGATGAGGACCCTTCCTCAAGCCACTGCTCCTGTAAGCGACAGAGATGTGAAGATCTGAGCTGAGGTGGGAAGTAACAAAGTTCAACTACTTTGTTCCTGTAGGCCTCCTTAAGTAGATCTTTCAGGTATCTGTACTTTTCTTGAGTATTTATTTTTCTAACAACTTTTAACTTTTGCTCCCTACATGTTAACACAAATATTTGAACTTTCTACTCCTTACATTTTCAAAACACGCTCATTACTTAAGTTTGAATGCTTTTGCCTTTTTTGGCTCTGCTCAGGACGTTTTACCAAATCCAGTCTCGGAACCCATCGGCTGTATTCGCCATCTGACCCCCGGCAGACAGCGAAACAGCTTCTGGGCGCAAGCTCCATTATTCTTGGGCTACCGTTGGAGGAGGTGAATTTCCGTTTTTCAACTTCCTTCTCTGCGTGCCGCTCACTGTTTACAGTCTGGCTCTTTACAGTCCAACATGAGAATGGAGTTGGAGTTGAGAGACCACATCTACCAGCGGATCTTTTCACAAGTAGCCAGTTTACACGCCGTTAACAGTTAACAGTCCATGCCGACTACAAAAGACTACAACCGGAAACCAGGGCTTTTTTTGGTACAAAGATCGCCCTTACTTGCCCACAGACTCTACATTCAGTGAATGTAGTCTGTTTAAAGAGATTATACCAATCCACAATGTTAGTATTGGACATTCTGGAAATGAGATTCAACAATCAACCAATTTTCTGGTGCATTCAGGAACAGCTCGGACAAATTCTACTAAATCTACCTTTAAATTTAATAGTCTTTGCATTACATTAATATAACGTGAGGTTCAGTTAGCTTTGCACAGAAATGTTTGGTACAAATGTCCTCAGAGGGATACTTTTTATTTTTATACTTTGAGTATAGTCTTTTTTTACATACCTAAATATATGTGAAAGGGGAGGTAACAGGAAGTCTGCAGGAAAAGGGGCAGAGTCTATAAAAGGGGGTGGGAAGCTCAGTTGGGCCTTTCTTCCTGCACTGAGACACACCTGAGGGAGAGCAGCTGAGACCAGTCTTTGTTTGGTGTTTGATTTGGTAGGATCACTTCCTAAAAATGTTTTAGAAAATGTTAAACACATGATTTTAAAAGCATGATCTTAAAGTGAATCTGAAGTATTTATGAATACTGGGCCATCTTGCATGTGTGCTTTAGTGTGTGGTTTAAGTCAACTTAGCGTGCTGTGAATAGGCAAATTTGAGTGTTGCAGAACAATTTGATTTTGTTTAAACTGATAAGTGTGAAGTGGTGGTTTATTTATGATTTGCCTACGTATTCTGTGACAATTTCACCTTTTTAAGGCATTACTCTATACTAACTCCCCTGATAGAGCAGTCTAGCCCCACATTAGTTATTTTCTTTATTTGTTAATTTAAGTTTTAAATAATTAAACTGTACTAACTGCCCAATCCTTGCTTTATTTTGGCTGATATTTAGGCCACAATCTACCTGAATGGAGACATGTTTATCTTATGCAGGGTAAATAAAACCCATATTTTTGTACAGCAGTCTCCGGTTCCAGTTTATTCACATTCATTCATAAGTCACATATAATTCTACTAATGTAAAGAAATTGTTTAAGTTTGCTTCCTCTGTATCTGCTCTGCATGCATGCACGCACAAGGGTCATGGACTGCAAACTTTATGTATGACATGTTTAAAGAACTCGAGAAGTTGGCGAGTCTTGAATATGCCTTTTTTTTCTGCACTGCTTGCAGTAAAGGACATGCCCCTCTCTCTTCTCAGAATTTGCTTTTCATGACACAACAATTGCATTACAGAGTCCCACTGAAACAAAAACAACCTGACAGACGCTCCCGCGAGCATCGGTGGGGACAGAACCTGGATGTAGTCTCTAATTAAAACTGGAGCAAAGAGCGAGTCGAGACCTTGATATAGAATGTTCTTTGTCTTTATCTTGTACTGCTTCAAAGTGCAGTGCTTTGCAATTTTACATAATGACTGCTACGGAGTGGTCTGTTTTATTAATCTCAAGAATTATGCAAATGTTTTCATCTTACTGCTTTGAGTCTGTGACACCTTTGGTATTTGAACAGAATAATATGATACAACAAAACTGCAACTGTCTCTACAATTTTAGCAGCACGTCATCTCATTGCAAACCAAAACACTCAGTGGCACATATTTCTTATTTCTCACGCAAATTTGTAAGTAGACATTATACATTTGTTGTTTAACCTTACACTTTGCTTTTAACAAGACAATTTTCCAAAAGATTGAAGTCTTTTTTCAACTTTGTTGCCCGGCCTCCTCTGAGGTTTTATGAGAAATATTCTCAGCATTCAAATGTCTCATTCAGTCCCTTCTTCTCTCAGGGCGATGTTCATGTGCTCGCATGAAACCCCAAGATATCTGTCAGAGGTGGTGATTTATCACAGAACCACTGCCAGCCGGCAGATAAACGACAGAATTTAGGCTTCAGCAGCTATCTCGAGCTGTGTGAGTGCATGCATGGCATAAAACATGAACACATACACATTTGGCTCAGTTCTTGAGGGAATTGTATAAACTCATACATCAAATGGTTTTACATTATTGTGATTACTTTTTATAAATAATGGCAGGAAAACCAGCTCTCTCAGTTTATTAGTTTTCATGATATTCTGAACAGTGGAAAGAAACCGAAGCGTGACTGGAGCAGAAGCCTTGGATCCTGGTCCTCAGGGCTCTGAGCCTGCTGGTTTTATGCAATTAGGGCCTTTTGTTAAATCTTGGACACACAGGAGATCACAATTAAATGCAAGTAACAGTATCATTTCTGCATTAAAATGTCTAAAAGCTAGTTTCTACTTGGTTGTGTACTTTTGTTATCCCAAAATGTTTCCAACGATATTCAATTTCAGAGAAATCAGTGGGGGGTTTTTTTTTCAAGATAACCGCTCATTTCTGTTCATTTTATTTAGTCACCTTTCGTTAACTTATATTGTAACACCAGTCAGAGAGTGACAAGGAAGTTGAACATAACGTCAATAAATAATAATTTAAGAAGTTGCCTTTTTATGAACATTTCTGCTTTTATCGGTCAGAGATTTTCATCTGCAATGGGGGCTGTTTAACATTGAAATAAACCAATACTGCAACCCCAAGCTACTTCATGATGTCATCAAACTAAGTCTTTTGTTTTCATTATTCTGATTAAAAGACTTATTGTGTTTAACCTGGTGGAAGAGAAAAATACCAATACAGTGAGCACTGTGAAAATGCAGTACACTGCAACTTACAGATGAAAGAATTGTAATTAAGTGTCATGAAAGTATATTGGTAACACACACATACACACACACCTGATAATATAGGAAACCGACATGAAGTTCATGAAAGAAAAGCCATAAAAGAAGTGATGTATTTGTGTGCAGTCATGGCTGCTTCTCAAAATTGGTTGCTTCTGGGCTGGTTGACGAGAGAAATCAGTGTAGACGTGAGGAATCAATCATCCTGATGGGCTGGATATTACAGCTTGCATGTTGTTATATTCAAGTATGACCCAAATATATCATCACTTACTGCTCTAGGAATGAAAATTTGGCATTTGATCTATTTCAGCAGCTACTGTGGTGGCACTGTCACCATTTTATTCCTCTAATTAGTGTCCAAGTTATCTTATAAAGACATGTTGACTTGTCACAGCAGGCAAAACACAGGAGTTCACCAAAAACATTAATAATGGTTCTGTTCCATTGATTTTTTCCCAATTAGCCATGACAGTGAGTCACTGAGTTACACGGTATACCTAAATGGAATGGAGCATCATTAATGTTATCAGTTGCACCTGTGACTTGCTGTTTTGTCAAACTGTTAGCAGTGAGAGAGAGGCTAGTCCCTGCAAACTTCATCTGATTATCCAGTTAAAGAGAATGACTGAGATCAGCTGTGTAAGTGTGCAGAACCTCCAACAATTCAGCTGCTCATCTGGACAAGCTAATATGTCTGAATGTGAGATAAGCTAATTTACTTATTTATTTATTTGCAATGCAAGGCTTGTGATACTTGGACTTTTTAAAATATTACCAATTATTAAAAAATGCCATGATTTTAAGTATTATATCTAGGTAAGCAATGTCTGGAAATCAAGCTAAGTTTTGTTGTCGTTGTTGTTGTTGTTACATCTAAATATGTCATTCTTCCTTTTATTGGGTTTGTTTGCTTTGTATGCAGCTGTTACTACAGCTGGAAGAGCAACTTTTTCTCCTCAGCAGTTGCCCATTGTATCAGGCTTTCACTAGCAGCAGGGATGTGAACACACATCTACCTTTGTAGAGCAGCCAATAGGAACACTTGTCTTTAAAAAAGACTCATGATTGACCGAAAATTACAGAGGGAAAGGTGCAGAAGTCAAGTGTTATTTCAAACTACCTCGATCACACAATGCTAAAGGTTATTGCGCAATTTTTTGTCATCAAAGACAAACTGCCTACCCCAGCTTTAAAACATACACTGTTTTCAATTTACTTCTGTTTATTTTTGGTGAGCTGAAGCTTAATTATCAATACAGGAGTTTGAAATGCACCAACACTGTGGTGTCAGAGTGCAGAGGATAAACAATTAATCAGGCTATGTAGTGCAAGTTGTCTCTTTTCTCTTTGCTGGAAAGAATTTTTGCTAATGCAAAGTCTTTAAACAGTATATATTACAAAACTACGATGTGACATGCAATTAAAACTAAAATGAGATAATAATCTGTAAAGTTAACTTACTCATAATATTTATACCCTCTGTATAAAACCGCAGAGCTACAAGTGTAACTTACTGTAGACTGGCACACTTACTGAAGTGTTACTGTGGAGCGACCAGTTAGAAAAGCATCCTTTCCTTTTTATTTCCATCATTAGTCAACAAAATCAAATCAAACTTGACAGCTGTGTTGTTGCCACTACTTTTAAACTAAGATATGTTGACTGCAAATTATAAAGTTCTCTCGAATATTAGTGCAATGATGGAAAGATCAGGTGCCATTGCAGTTTCTTAGCAACAGCAAAGGCAGGGTGTTGTAGCACCATCAGGGCTCCAAAAGAAAACGCTGCCATCTTTAAGCTGTTTTTAATCACTGGCTCTGGATCAAACTCCATAAAAGCCCTCTTGAAAAATGAGATCTTTAACGAAGCGTGTGGGTGTGCCATTGTTTAATCCTTTGATGTAATGGATTTTGTAATACTGATACTAAAAAAAAAAAAAAAAGCTTTTATCACAGTGTTGCTCTCAGAAAGAAGTTGCCCCCTATTGTCAATATGATAATCTGCACAGCACATGTAAATTAAGAAATGTTGTAGTGTAAATAAAGGCCCAACCCTGATTGGTTTGTCGATATAGCTGGTTGAGATTGGCCTATTGCAGATATATCAGTATTGGCATGTTACTTTCTCCAATATGGCGGATATTAAAACTGCTTTTTAATGCTGGAAAAAATGCTTGGACTAGTGGTTTTAAATTGTGTAATTACGTACTTTGTTCAGCAGAAGATGGTCCTCATATAAAAACTAACTGATGACTGTTTAGTGCATTGATGTTTGGAATAGTTTGTTAAAATGGAAGATATCCTGCCTCCATTACATATCTACCACAAGTACTTGATAACCACATTAAGCTGATATTGTATTATATCAACTGATATGTCTAATATAGAAATTTTCCTGCTCCCTAATATCCATATTGACATTGAACCCAAAAATTCCCATAGTGGTCAGGGCCTAGTTTAAATGTTCTGCATGTAGGCCTGAGAGACTTGAGTTCGGGATTATGGGCTAATCGATAGTTTTTAGGGTTAAATATTGATCAAATGACTGTGAAAGGAGAAGCCTGAAGGACTTTACTGAACTCTCAAACTAGCAAGCTGTTAAAACTTTGTATTTCAGGGTGACTAAAAGTGTGTTTTTAATAGCACATTTATTTCAGTAGTTTGTCTTCCCACTGCAGTTTTTAATATCCACTTTTAATACATGTGTTTACTGGTATCTCTGCATATCGCATTCATTTAATACTCAATCTCTCAAATGAACAGAAAACATAATTACAGCTTGATGCATGATCTGCCTTAAACACTGATATACTGCCACACAAACAGGTTATGCTGTAACCTGTGTAATTGCTCTCCGTACATATAGATTTTTCAATAAAACAGTAATTACTGAGCGAAATCCCTGCTGTCCCACTACATGCACGTGGGCTGTCACGTTATGAGAAGATGATTAATCACACAAACAGTTGCTCATTTTTAAATACATCCTTGATGCATTTTTCCCTCAGGGGCTGCATATTACTTATTTTCCACACTCTGTGTTTGATGAAGGAATAAACTTTTTACAATCCTCATGGACTCTTGCTATGAAAGGCATATTTTCCTTTATTAATGTCTAAAAATGTGTGTGAACAGTGTTGTGCCTTGACTCTGAGGCCATCTCCACAGGAGCCATGTTTGAAAGCAGGGTCAGGTGGTGTTGTAACTCACCCTGGTTCACCTCCCACTGCACAAAAATCCCAGCAATAAATTCAGAGTCAGGGCTCTCTTGCATTTTGCTGTTGCACTCCCGCTCGTACCTGTTGTCATTCAACATTTCATCCTCAGCACTATTATCTGCTCATCCCGCACTCCTCCGTGGAAAATTGTTTTGGCATGCCTCTCTAAATTTCCACTCCCTCTCTTTATTTTACCCAATTTCTGAATCCTAACAGTAAATCTTTGCCTCTTTACAATGTCATTCTGCTTTCTGCCTCCCTTTGTTCATCTTGTGCACAGCATGGTGCAGCAAGTACAGCTGGACATTAATCTGCCACTGATGAGCCCCACTCACCAGACGGCTCATGGCTGCTTATCAGGCAGTGGGTAAGATTAGGACAGTCACTGATGCCACAGTGGAGTTTGTGCATAAAGGACAGTGAAAAGACATTGTCATTACCTTTTAGATGCCTCTATAAAGACTAAAGGCCCATTCACATTGAAAACAACAACCAAAAATGCTATTTATTGTGCTTATAGTGCAATGATACCTGAGTTAAACTGCTTAAAAGTGAAGCCTCACTGCAGTCCCTCTGATTGTCGTCTTATCTTAGGACTTTATTTTCCTGTTTTTTGTCATTGTGTTGACTCTTTTTTCAATCTCATCACTGTGAGATCAAACCTAATGCGAAGTGACAGACACATCTTTTATTATATTTAGCTCCACAGTTATCATACGGATGTGTTATGACAGACAAAGCATGTGCAGAATCTGTTTAATTTTCAAATAACCTCTTCATGTGCATTTATAGATACCTCCGGAGTGGGAGGTATTGATCGAGCTCCATGGTAACACGCGTACAGCATATCCCACACAACAAATACAAACAAATGTCAAGCGCGCACAGTTTATCCTTCCATCCTCCTTTTCTTCCACCTTCCATTTTGGTTGTGTGTATCCCCTTTTTTCACCGAGCAGTCTCATCTCAGCACTTAACCTCCTATTTGCATAAGTCATTGTGGCTGTGAGGAGTGAGGTAGCTATAAATTCTGCTAAGTGTTCACCCATCGTTGCAAGTTTAAAAATGCCCGACCAATTTTTACATTTCTTTGACTAATAGAGACAGAAAGAGCATCCATTGCTGAGACATCACTCATGCATTTGATTAGCTGAGCAGTTTCTACTTTTATTTTATTTGGACATACACTACTTGACTTGAATCTGTCTTAAACAAGCCACATGTAATATCAGTAATTATATATTCAAAAATTATTCTGATATTTTTCACATTTTTTCTTTTTTTTGGCCAGTTAAATGCAGCAGAAATACTTCTCTAAACCCTTTGAGGAGAGCAAGACTTCCTTTTTTTTAATACCTTCTTCTCCTGCCTGCATCAATTACAGCAAACGTTTGTTCAGCCGAATCGGAAGCGGGAGTATTTCGTCTGCTCCATCGATAAACAGAGAGCAGAAAAACATGCGTGTCTCACAGTGAAAATAGGAAACTCAATAGAGGAGCTGCATCCTTTTTAGAAAAACATACATTTTCCTCCAGCATGTCTGACAGATGCTGAAGTTAAATTGTTTGTGCACAGCTGGGACTCTGGAGAGCGGGCCAACTGTGGCTAACAGTCTGTGTGTGTGTGTGTCTTTGCAGGTCTGTCACTGATACCGCATCAGAGAGCTGAGTTGACATTCCTGGGTCACTGATGGCAACTGGGAACAGCAGAGACAGAGTGGAGGTGTCCTTTTTAATGATAAAACATGGTTGAAGGTGAAGCTGGAAGAACTTGGAGAAGATGAAGCTGTCTACTGTCGGCGCTAATGGAAGAAGACTGGGGGACTTCTTCACAGTTGTACTGCTTTCAAAGTGAATGAAAAGCCTCATCCTTCCAACAGAAACTGCAACATCAGGAATCCACAGCAGGGACTGAGCAAAAAATGGATAAACGCTGTTGTCCTCTGACTCTGCAAATCCAGCTAATGCCTTTTAAACACTAAAAGACTGACAAAACTTTAATAAGACTTTTAAAAGACTAACATTTGACACCCTCTCACATCAAAAGACAAAGTAAGGAGTTTTTAGTCACAGGCTAAGATTTTTAAAAGACTGGGGATCTTGTAAGGTCACTATTCGCAAAACTACAACTACACTCCTTTTGAGAGCATGAGCCA
The DNA here is from genome assembly GCA_029783665.1 of Naso thynnoides. NCBI lineage: Eukaryota > Metazoa > Chordata > Actinopteri > Acanthuriformes > Acanthuridae > Naso > Naso thynnoides. The sequence continues at coordinate 12,697,870 of JAQLOL010000013.1, forward strand.
AAAAAAAAGACTGAAGGTGATATTAAACATTTGATTTTACTGTGACGCCAAGACAAGAAACAGTCTGGATAGAGTTTTTTGACCACCTTACTCCAAACAACTGAGATCGCTGATGGCGCCACAACTCTAGCAAAACTCCAATGATGTCATTTAGAGTTGTTTCCATACAATGCCAGTATTGGAAATGCTTTCGATACTGCCGGAAATGCTGGTATCAATATCAGAGAGCACGCCGGTCTATGCGCCCATCCGATACCATGCGATTTATTAGCCGCTAAATAGCACCCATCTACCTCCTAGTTAGCTTAGTTAGCTTTGACTGATGTTACATACCTAAAATAAATTCTTCTTTGCTGCTCTAAAAACGTACACAGGAAGTTGCACTGTGCTGCCACTGTTAGCTACTATTTTTAAGAGCAGCAAAGAAGAAAGAAGAGTTTTGACAGAACTAGCAAAAAGGTCTTTGGCAATATGTTACACTTAACCATCAGTAAAAAGGTGATGTGTAAGGAGTTACATTTTCCAAGATTTTAGTTTTTAAGTTGCCATTGCACTACTGTTTTACAGTGTTTAATATAAGTCCTTTGGTTTACTAAATTATGATTACACCTAAATTTTAAATGAATTGTTATTTTTAGGCACTGATTTCGGATCGAAGTCTGGGTATCAGAATCTGTATCAGGATGGAAAAAATTAGATTTTTGACACATTTTTAATTTTATACAGCCTTTGGAAATCGCTTAAAATGTTGTTTGGTGTAAGGCCAGAAGTTGGTCAAATGTCTAGTAAACATTTCCAACAACTTTCTTTTCTTTTTGTAGCTGAACTCACAGAAAACATAGAATGTCGCCAATTTTCTTCCCTGCTCCTGCAACATGAACACACACAATTATTCACGATTGCAAAGTTGACTCTGAAAGTTTTGTCTTAAGCTGGTTTCTACTTGCTGTTTACGTCTAGAACCACCACGTTGTTTTGAACTGCAGACCTGAGCCAAATGAATTGGACATACTGTCCCTCGCCTAATTAAGGCAAACTCCTTGCAGAGCTCTGGGAGGGAGAGCGTCGGAGGCGTCGGAGGGTCCACTTACTCTCCTCCTCATCACTACTTGTACTTTCTGCACCAAGAAGCCGAATGTTAAGCAGGTCTTTAGAAAAGTCTCTAAGCTCATTGGCACAAAGTGCATCTCCCCACTTGGCTCACTCAACACTTCCATAATAACAGTCATTATCTTCAGCACACATCTTTCTGCTTCATTTACGCCATTCTCAACAAGGGGTATCTATCATGGAGGTGCTACTATTGCTGCGGTCGCGCTGACCTCCAGCGCTTTGATTTATTCCTGACCATCTCCTCAGATCTGTCTTTCGCTTTCGCTGCAGGACAAAAAACCTCCACTGTGAGCCTTTTTAATTATGGAGACACAATTTTAAACTTCATCAGTCCTCGCTGGTTGCTGGACAAGGTGACATAAGCAGGCAGCAGGCTCTTCATCTTAAGAGCATGTGTACTTAGTGGTAAGAAAATTATTTGCTGTAAATGATCCCTCCGTGCTACTTTGATGCATCTTTGTTTCTTACAGCTAACATGCAAGTTGTTGACATTTCTCCAACACCAAATTGGAATCTTGCAGTAAAGAAGGCTGGGTGTCATTATGTGTGCGCATGTGTTTGTGAGATGAGATTGGTGGTGCTGTTAGGCGAACACAGCATCATTATTTTGATTTTGTCCTCCTCTGCTCCGGTGACTTGGCGACGCAGCAGGACACAGACAGATGAGGGCACCGAGTAGAACCCTGCTCCGCCTGGACAAACACAAGGACAGATCTACCTATGACTACACTGTATTAAACCAATTATTCACCATCAGGGATTGTTTTCTGCGACAGTGAATGTTTTGTTTACCCGGCTCAAAAATGTAGCGAATGGGGTGTCATCGACGGCGCGGGCGGCAGAGGTTGTAAACATGTTTTTCTCTCCTCTCCCTACAAGAGGATAAATAAAAAAGGCTGCTGTTGGAAGATTTAATTCTGAGAAGCTTCTCTCTGGGGCTCTGTGCTGCGCTAAGAAGCCAACTGCAGAAAGCCTTCAATTAGCAGAGTAAGCCTTCATCTTCTGACCAAAGTCACTTTGAACAATCAAATTATCTCCAAATTTAAATAAACCAATCACTCCCAATCAATCAAAGTTCATTAGCTCCCAAATGAATCGCATTGCCTCCTGAACATGCCAAAAAAACTCAGTCACCCCTCACTTACACTCACACACTTCACATCCATGTGTGTAAGGTCATCTATAAACACACCTGTGTGTACAAGAGAAGGAAAGCAGCAAACAACAGTAGTTTACGCTGAATGTATTTTTATTCCTGATCATACAAGGCACAGTTGTGTTTGTTTTAAGAACAGTTTGGGAGATTTCGGTCGGGTTTGCAGGACTTAGAAAAGTTAGAGTTCAAAGTCTCCAAACTGGCAGGCGGCTGGGCCAGACAGACTCAAACAAAGGCAGTGAGATCAACTTAGAGCTGCGCACTATCATTCAGATTCACGCCCTCTGTATAATTTAATGCAGTATAATGATAAATCACTGGAAACTCTCCTCATCTCCACACAACTAATTTTGAGAAATGACACTTAAGAGTCACATACATTAAAAATCTGTGTGCATCATCACTAAAACAGGATGAAAAACTAAATTAATGTGCATAATTTTGGAAGAAAAATGGAGCCAATGAACTTATCTAGGAGTTGAGATGCATTTTCAAATCATCATTTCTATAAAAAATGTAAGAACTTCCGCTGATTCTGACTTCAGAGGTACATCGTGGTGCATTTAGAGCTGGTTTGGCACATTTCGGAAACAAAAAAAACTCACGAAAAAAAAAATTCTTTCATCCTGAATGACAATAACCAATTTATAGTGTGCATGTTGTTGAAGAACTACAGATTGCTGCGTTGTTTCCATCTAGACTGGAGAACTACCCTGCACTCAGTCCCATCACAATCACTCCATCACTGCCGATGGAAGTAAATGCCTTTCCCCGAGACAGGAGAGGGAAGGAGGCTTGTCTACACTAAAAGCATTTTCACACGGCAGGACCAATCTCCAGCACTGCTGCCCTGAACAAGGTCATTTCTGTTCGAACAGCAAGGCCCAAGATGATGTGGTGAAGCGATATCCCCGGGTCAGCATGGTACATTCCATCTTGGTAACTCTGGGCTTCAGCATCCACAATTTTATGGTTCTAGAGGTTACAGCTGAGCACACTGAATTCTTTTTTTTATTTATTTTTTTGAATGTACTGCAATCTGCCCTTATCTCATCATCCGCTGTCAGCCCCAGACGTCCTGTAAGTAGCGCTTCTCCTCTCTAAGCCCCGCCAGTCTCTTCATGGCCTCCAGCTGCTCCACCTGCAGCTCTGTTTTGATCATCTCAATCAGGGTATCGTTCACGTCTTTCGCCATGTTCTTAGCATCTCTGGCGAAGAGAGAGAAAAAAGTATTACATTAAATAGAGATGTTTTTGAGACAGACGTATGTGTGTGTGAAAGAAGAGTGGCAAGTAAAGCTTGTGCTTTGGACAGGTAACTTAGAAAAAACAGGATGTGAGGCATGGACTGCAATCTAAAGGAAGCAAGAGAAAATAGCAAGAGGCAAAGAGAGAAGGAAGGCCAGAGGAAACAGAAAGAACTGTGCAAAGTTTGGGATCATTTCAAGCTAAAACAAAACAAAAACTCAGAGCTGTATTTCTATTTTAAAACTGAACTAGCCCTGCAAGCAATGCATCAATGCTGCCTCTTATCAGAAAGCATCGAGTTCACAGAGCTGTGACACAAGATAAAGTTAACTTTAGCAAACATAAGTCAATTTGATCCCTAATTGAGATAACAGAAAGACAAAAACACAGTCTTATTTTCTCTGTTATATTTTTGTTGTCGCTCTTTCATAAAGCAAACGTTTTTCGTCCGATTACTTGCTTAATTTATGAAATAATTGGTTAAACACTTGATTACTAAAGTGATCAATAGCTGCAAGGCTAGTGACGAGCCCATATTTTGTAAAACCAGCGCGTGCTGCCAGTCCTGGAGTTCACCCTGGAAGGAAATTGCTGAGATCTTTATCTTGCTGCTGCAGCATATTGGTGCAGATTCATCATCTGGTGGGCCTGAAGTGATTTTTTTTTTTGACTCAGTGGAACACAGTTGTGAAGTTTCAAAGATCATTTACTCAAAGGCGAGGTACGCGGCCGCTTGGCAGTGATGAGAGAGGAGAAACAAAGAAGATGGCATTGAGCGATACAAATGTTGACATGGCTTGACATTTTATATGCGTACTGTAAGAGTGCCGGGCTTTTTTCTTGTTGTCTCACTACTGACAGAAACAATGTCTGGTGATATAGAGGGGGGCATGTATACACCGGAACCGCTACAAACTGTACAAGATGTTGCATCAGTGAAGGCAGCAGCAGCAGAGTAAATGTGATATTTTGCCCCAAATACCTGACTTGACTTAAACTTTCATGTCATATGAGTGTATTGCCTGTTTGTGCTTTTTCCTGCCTTTACTGTGATTTGTGTACGTTAATGGGATGACCTCAATGAAAATGATGAGAAACATTAATATTCAACTTTTCTTCTTATAAAAAATGCTTGTTAAACGTCTTATCTACCTCTGAAAAATGCTTTTGCCTGTTTCAAACAATCAGTGTTTCCAGAGTCTGCATTTATGTCTACATGATGAATACTCCAGTACAATTTTGTCCAGGTCGCTCTTATAAAAGCGGCTGTGCATTTCAAGAATCCTCCAAGTAAATTAAAAGGTTTTTAAAAGTGCAGTTCAATTTTGGACATCCGTACAGCTTCCTGAGTGAATTCAAGGTTTCAGAGACACGACAGCGAAGTGACAAAAATAATGAGGAGTGCAGAAAAGAGCTGCAAAGAGGACGCTCTGCAGTCATTTCACACACAAGTCCCTCAACGTAAGACTATAAATGTAAAGTTGGGTGAAAAGTAGCAAATATCATTCAAGACAAAGTAAAGTTTAGAATCAATTAATAACTGAATTACTATCATCATCAGTGTCAGTCATACCCGCACACATAGATGAGGCCGTTCTGTTTGAGCAGGATGTCAGTGATGTGTTGGCTGTAAAGCAGCAGGTTTTGTTGGACATATCGTGGTGTGCTGGTGGCCTTCTCCGCCTCCTCCTCCTTCTGGTCGTCTCTGGAGAAACACACCTTGAGGTGGCTCAGAGCACCGCTGGACACAAAGCCCTCCAGCTCCTCTCTGAACAAAGGTGAAGGATTGCAAAAAAACATCTCAGGCCATCATAAAATACAATTTCCTACAAGGTTACTCCTTTAATCTTGGACAGGTTGACCCTGATTTGTGAAAATCTTTCAGAAGCTAGAATCAGGAGAGGCAAGACACAGAGGCTTATGTAGAGAAAGGATGTTAGCTTCTGATGATAGCTCCTGTCCATGATTTCATAGAAAAAAAACCTTTTTATTTTAACTGAGAAAAAAACGTAGAAACTGCAGGCCTTTTTAGTGTCAACTTTTCAGAGCTGAAACTGTTTTCAGACCCACTGTTTATCCTTTCACACCAGCACTCCCTTAAGAAATTTAGCAATAGCTTTAACCACCTCACAAGATATGAAACCCGGAACATTTCCTAAAACAAAAAGAACTGTCAAGCTCGATAAAACAGAACACTGATGAGCAAAAGGTCTGTGCAAAGCTGTGCCAGACGTCCAATTTATCTTGTTTAACACGAGAAGTGAGGAAAAAAAATATGGATTTCATAAGCAAGGTTGAGTCACTGTTATAAGGATCTTTTTACAATCAATCCTCCCAGCCTTGCAGTTAGGTGTAACCTTGCTCCCCACATCTGCGGTCTGCTTGCCAACTACTCCTTCATCTGCCTCAGTGTTTTTAAAGGGCCTGGGGTGCTATTGGAAAGGGAAGGAAAGAGGAAGGTGGTGAGGGAGTGCGGGTTTACTGTGGCTCAGAGCATCTTGTTTAAAGTTAAGCAGTGGGAATGAGCAGAGATGCACACAGACACAACCACACACACACACATTTACTCATAACAAGCCGTGGCTCTGAGATCATGGGTGAAGGTCTTCGCCTCAGGGGTCTGTGTTTTGCAGTAACCCCTAGACTAAAATAAGGCATTTTTCAATACCACACAGGCACTGCGGTGTGAATACTAAAGGGGGGGATGAGTGTTGTCTTTTTTCTGTAAAAAACATGCAGAACTGTTTGTTTCTTCTGCAATGTTTACCATCCAACCTTTAGTCATTAAAGAAATTCTAATTCTTTTGGCCCTGATGTGTGATTACAAAGGCTGCTTGATAGGAAGAGCAATAACATTTGTTTGTTCGTTAGTCGTCTGAATAGGAATCAGCGCAGATTGACAGCCACGCGCGCAGAAACCTGCAGCTGACAAAAGACGGATGATTTCTTAGAAAAACACAGCAGTCGAGGGTCTCTGAGAGCCGAAACCTGCCAGACTCCTCGGAGTGTTTATACACATAACAGCCTGTGGCAATATCCTGGACCCTAACGTGAACCCAGCAGGCCTTCCAGTCGTGTTTCCCCTCCAGCGTGAAATCGTTTGCCATAAAGAGGCTGAGAAATCGCAGGGAAGGAGAAAAGGATAAGTGCAGCAGAGGGGAGAGGGGAGGACAAGTTTGATGAGACAAGCAGGCAGATTGGCATCAGCCTCTCACAGGGACGTTAAGTGCTGCGGCTGATTGAGGCGCATCACTTTCAACTGGTATTTTTTTCGCTGCCAGCAGAGTCGGTCGCATCCTGTCTTGACATTTATAAGCACAAAAAGCAGTGTATGCTTTATTTATGCAAGTTCACATGTCAGCTCCTCCTTCCAACGACATCAGTGAACTTTTCTCTAAAATCTGAGACGGTGAAAAATGCTACAAAGTATGCAAAGGAGGACTTTGCATTCCAAGACAATGCCAGCCATCAAAATGCATTTACTTTCAGAGAAACCCCACAGAGATG